>CM030178.1:16480982-16498482 GCA_017639675.1 Aplochiton taeniatus | reverse complement strand
GACTACGCTGAGAAACGTTGGTTTCTGTGTGCTCAGCCGTACGCCTAGACGGACTAGCATTAGCAGAAACTTTCCATCAGGCCAACATGTGGAAGCAAAAAAAGAGTGTTTTCTCTCTCTCTTACTCTCTTTTACACACACACACACACACACACACACACACACTCGCATGCAAAAACCCACAAACCCACGCAGGTTCTTGCATGGAGGGGCTAATTACTGTAGCTCATGCGTTACTGATACCATCTCTTCTTTTGCTCCTTTGCACGTCTAATGGTTCTGACATTAAATGAAGAATGCCTGGGGGAAGTGTGGGGGATGGGGTGGGGGGCGGGCTTGGGGGGGAGCTTGGGGGGGGGCTTGGGCGCGTCTTCTCCGTGACACATACAAAAAAAAAAGAAAATGCCATCCAGCATGTGACCCACGCAGCTGCAAGTGGCATCGGATACTTCTCTAAAAAGCACCGTCCAAAATACACACGCACACACACGTACACACGGCTACACACACATGTGCGCGTAGACTTCTCTGCCTGATGAGTTATGCTAAACCTCAATCAAAAAGTCCTGGGTGATTCTGCCAGTGTCTTTCTGCCACTTTAGCAGTGGTGGCACGGCAGAACCAGAGTGGGGGCCCTTTGTGCTGGGAGCCTCTGGAGCTCCAGGGTGGGCTGCTGTCTCTGAGCCGTTTCCACCCAGAATCAGGCTCACATTGTGGGGGAAGGAGCTCTCAGAACCCTCTCTAATCTGGCCACCATTCTCCTCTCTCTCACCTACAGCTGTGAGGCTGAGGGCCTCCTTAGCAACCCCCCCCCCCTCATTCTCTCTCCCTCCTGCCTCTTCATTTCACTCTTCTCTCCACACCCCTCTATCGCTCCTTCCTGGCAGATGTGGGGCTCTCTCTCTCTCTTTCCTGCTCTCTCTTTCCTGCTCTCTCTCTCAATCTCCTCCATCTACCCGTTTTTCTAGAAGTCCTTATAACTTCCCCCTTCCATGTTTGAAACACAGGAGAGTCTATAACTTCCCCCTTCCATGTTTGAAACACAGGAGAGTCTATAACTTCCCCCTTCCATGTTTGAAACACAGGAGAGTCTATAACTTCCCCCTTCCATGTTTGAAACACAGGAGAGTCTATAACTTCCCCCTTCCATGTTTGAAACACAGGAGAGTCTATAACTTCCCCCTTCCATGTTTGAAACACAGGAGAGTCTATAACTTCCCCCTTCCATGTTTGAAACACAGGAGAGTCTATAACTTCCCCCTTCCATGTTTGAAACACAGGAGAGTCTATAACTTCCCCCTTCCATGTTTAAAACACAGGAGAGTCTATAACTTCCCCCTTCCATGTTTGAAACACAGGAGAGTCTATAACTTCCCCCTTCCATGTTTGAAACACAGGAGAGTCTATAACTTCCCCCTTCCATGTTTGAAACACAGGAGAGTCTATAACTTCCCCCTTCCATGTTTGAAACACAGGAGAGTCTATAACTTCCCCCTTCCATGTTTGAAACACAGGAGAGTCTATAACTTCCCCCTTCCATGTTTGAAACACAGGAGAGTCTATAACTTCCCCCTTCCATGTTTGAAACACAGGAGAGTCTATAACTTCCCCCTTCCATGTTTGAAACACAGGAGAGTCTATAACTTCCCCCTTCCATGTTTGAAACACAGGAGAGTCTATAACTTCCCCCTTCCATGTTTAAAACACAGGAGAGTCTTTTTTGTCCTTTCCTTTCATCTCTACAATCCCTTTTATTTCCCTTCCACACCTCGTCTAACCCCCCCCCCCCCCCCCCCTCTTTTTTCCTTCTTTTCCTCCTCCCATCTCCCCCCTCCATCCCTTGCCTCCAGTTCTGCTATACCTATCTATCTATAGTCGGAGGCATATGCTGTCCCATTTGCACTCTCCCCCTCGACATTCCTACAGGGGATTGCTTAAGGATTCCGGAGCGTCGGCGCTCATGGATCACACTGGCACTTGGTCGGCATCAGCAGATTATGAACTATGGCCGCCTGACACTGCGCCATTGTTCCTCCATCTAAATATGAACAATAAGGCCGACCCCACGCCCACGCTGACAGCTTATTCCCTCTGATCACTCCTGTGGAGCTGCCCGGCATGATCCCCACGCCCCCTTCACACCCACCCACCCTCTCTCTGCCCGCCCCCCCCCCCCTCTCTCTCTCTCTGCTCACCCTCTCTCTCTGGCCTTCCCCCTCCCTCCCTCTCTCTCTCTGCCCCCCCTATCTGAGACCAGTCATCTAGAGAGCAAGGATGGACAGAGCAGCAGGAGAGAGAGAGAGAGAGAGAGAGGGGGGGGGGGGGGGGGGGGCAGTGTGGAGATGAGTGTGAGGGGTTGCTTTGTGGCCAGATCGGTGTCTTCACGCCTTCACCCGTGTGACCAGCCACAAGATCTAAAAAGAACAGACAGATAGATAGATAGATAGATAGATAGATAGATAGATAGATAGATAGATAGATAGATAGATAGATAGATAGATAGATAGATAGATAGATAGATAGATAGATAGATAGATAGATAGAAGAGACGAAGAGAAGAAGAGGGGGAAGGGGGGAGGGAGAGAGAGAGCGAGAGAGAGAGAGAGAGAGAGAGAGAGAGAGAGAGAGAGAGAGAGAGAGAGAGAGAGAGAGAGAGAGAGAGAGAGCAGTGGAGAGTAGCCAGCCTCTGAGAGGAGCTGGAATTAACAGGGCCCCAGGGACCAGGAGATCAGAGCCGGGTCCCCAGAGAGCACTTACCACAGGGGCCCCCCATGCTTGTTACAGCAAGGCAGGGGCCATGAGGGGACTGCTGGGCTACACTTCACAAATGTGGGCTCAATTCACCATGCAAGGCAGTTAAAAGGCAAGCCGTTAGGGACGACTACGGATGAAATGAAACGGCCGGCAATTATTTCCTGATACAGCCCCCCCCCCCCCACCCCCCACCCACCCCACCACTCACCCTCCCTCCTTTCTCCTCCCAAAATATGTACGTTGCTATGGTGAGCCAGGGCGCTCCTAAGTTCCAAAGTGTTTCACATTAGTTGTGGAAGCAATCCTGATAATAATTATCCTTTTCATTAAAGTTCTCTTTTTCCATATTTCTACTGGAGGCTGACTTCCAAGCCTGCTTTTTGGGGGAACAATGCTACCCAATGTGCGGAGAATGAGGAAAATTGGCGCTCCCTCCAGTCCTGTGGACACAGGTACCGTCCACTGGACGGACCAGAAGCTCTGCTTCCTGAACGAGACCTTCAGGAGTCCCCTCTAATCCAACCTATGTCCCCTCTTGAACTCTCCTTGGAGTGCGTTGAGGCGAGGGCAGATGGGGATACCTCGCGTGATCTCTCCCGGTCTCCTCTCTCCTCTGGCCCGCCTTAAGAGCGTCGCAGAGGGGGGTTAGAGGCGGGACGGAGAGAGAGGATTTCCAGGTCGCCAACCGAGGAGCTGTGCTGGTTTCAGTCAGCACCATCAAAGACGAGAAGCATTTGTTTCGCCACTTCCAGTCCGGGCACTTGCTCCTCGCATGGCGTGGCGCTGTACGGCTACGGGCTAGCGTGACGCCGGCCTCCGCGCTGCTGTGTGCATCCACACGCCACTAACTAATTGGCAGTGATACAAAATTGAGGATGCCATTTTGCTTAATTCAAAAGCAGCTGTAGCAGCGTTAAAGCTCACCCTGTCTCCAGAGATCCTTTTTTAAATATTGTAAATCTAAATGGAAAAGGTTCAAGTAAGACCACGTTGAAGAGGTTTAGGCACTGCATTTGAACAAAGTTTTTTCATGAAGTGCTTCATCTTGAAAAACACTTCTTGGAAGAGAAGTGGGGGTTCTCCTCCCCCTCTAGTTTTCTCTCCCTCCTTGTTTTATTTCACGTGTTCCATCTCTCCCTCTCTCTTTTTGCGTTGCACACGTAGATCTCCTTTGAGCGTGTTTAATTGGAAAGCTCTTCCAGTGCTTTCTAGTTCAAGGTTGAAACGCTGGTTATTTCAGTCACCCTTGTTCTGGTACCGAGCTAATCAGATCCTTTTTCAATCACTGCTCCTCCTAATGAAGTGTTGAGAGGCAGCCTGGCGGTTGGGAGTGTTTGTGTGTGTGTGTGTGTGTGTGTGTGTGTACACTGCTGTCTGAGTGTGTTTGTGTATGTGTGTGTACACTGCTGTTTGAGTGTGTGTGTGTGTGTGTGTATCTGTGTACACTGCTGTTTGAGTGTGTGTGTGTGTGTGTGTTTGTGTGTGTGTGTGTGTCGAGGTGATTCTATACATAATGCCTGCTATGGGGGGAGGGCGGGCAGGGGGGGATAGAGTGGGCTGTCAATGTTTGTCAGGCGCTGAGGTATGTGTGGCGGAGGGCCTGTGGCAGGGAGGCAGGGGGTGGGCGCAGGCCTTGGATTAACGTGATCAAAGACACACACACCGACACACACACACACCGACACACACACTCCGAGACGCAGGGAGAGAATGAGCGAGGGAGCAGAAAGAAAAGAGAAACGGGGGGAGCCTCCAGAGACGAGTGCCATGACTACGGACCCCCCCCCCCCAGCAGAAACACTACCCAGAAAGCCTTCTCGTAAACGTAAAAAAGACACTCTATTCAGCGCACCGCGCCGTCATGGAGCGTACGTATCTGTGCGGTGCAGACGTACGCCGGCGCTTTGCCCCTCTCGTTCCTCGGGAGGAGAAACAGACCCGGAACAAACACGTGTCTTTAATGGAAACGTACCTGCCGCCCCGAGGAGGCCACAAACAGAGCGTGGCGGGCAGAATGCTAATACTGCCGAGGGGGAGCACAAACTAATAGGGAGGACATTAAGGAAATGATCCTCAGGCTGATGCTTTCCTATAGATGGCAACTAAACAGAATTGCACTATTTATCATACTCAGTGAGGGAGAGCAGCCCCCCCCCCCCCCCCCCCCCCCATATCTATGTCCCTGTCAACCGCCCCCAGGAGAGGGATGTGGGGTCGGGGGGGGGGACAGGCTGGGGGAGGCCATTCCTTCCTGCCCCCCCCCTCTCTCTCTCTCTCTCTCTCCACTGCCCTTTTCCAGCTCTCCAATTAAGCCACAGCGGCAGGTTTCCATCAGCCGCCTGGCCGTCTGCAGCAGGCCTCGTCAGAGCAGGGCCCTGTCAGGAAATGAACTCATCACCGGCTGACAGCTGCTAATTCCCCCTCCTTCCATGTCACACGCTGCCGCGGCCTGCTGCAGATAATAATGAACCACCCAGCTCTGATTAGGGAGATGATGCAGGCTCACACACACACACACACACACACACACACACACACACACACACACAGTATAAATACATGCAGCAGCACAAGCATACCTTTAAGGACCACTAATGATGAGAGAATGGCCAACGTTGTATAAATACAAGCACACACAGATGTTAAATGACATTTTTGTTACGTGTGTGTGTGTGTGTGTGTGAGTGTGTGTGAGTGTATCCTTGCTGCCGTGTAGTGTGAGCGTAGATGGGCAGGGCCTGTGTGAGGGTGTGGAGGAGGCCCAGGACACACACACACACACTGTGGGAAACACCTTCTCTTCCACTGGGTGGGTTATCCCAAGGCCTCCACTGGTCCTCCCCTGCCTCCCCCCTTTTCTCACTCTCTCCTTCCATCTCCCTCCATCCGTCTGTAATCCACTCCTCCTTTAGTAACTATCTCAGCCCACCTCCTATCAACGCCGTCTCTACAGAAAGATGATCGTGACTCCCTCCCTCTCTCTCTCCTTCTCCCTCCCTCTCTCTCTCTCCCTCCCTCTCTCCCCGTGCTTTAAGCAGAGGGTCATTGTGTCGTTACTGGCTCTCTCTCCATCAAGACAGGGCCTATATAGCGCCCCCCCCCCCCTCCTCCCCTCTCATCAAGACTGGGCCTGTGTAGGGGCACCCCCCCCCCCCCAGTACTGACTGCAGCTGGGGGGGAAAGGATGTGTGTGTTCCACACAATGAGCAGAGGGGCTGATGGTGAGAGGATAGGACGATGATTAGGATGACGGCGATCATGATAATGATGATGGTAACCAGGGTGATCATGATAATGATGATGGTAACCAGGGCGATAATGCTAGTGATTGGAACCAGAGCGGAGAGCGATCGGTTGACAAGTGTCTGGCCCGCGATGCTCACATGACAGGAAGGCGTGTGCGTTGTTGTTGTTGTTGTTTTGTTTGGTCCGTGAAAGAGAAGCCAGTAACAACAGCTTTCACAGAGAAAACACTAGATATCAAGAAAATCAAGCTTTATTGATAAATGCAATCTGAATCACAAACAGCAGTATTGAAACTTTAAGAAACAAAAAAAAACGGTTTATCCAATTCCAGACATCCCCAAAACATCTGTACTGTTGCTTGTTACACCACTCTATGCTTAAGGAGATTCAGTACAAAACCTGAAGAAAAACTATGTCACACATAAACCTAGGTAATGAACAAATATAAGAGAGGGTTCCAGATAAAAACAACATTTCCTTATTATGCAACGTGTCCTATAACCATGGAAATGAAAACAAACAGAGGAGCATGTGATATGCATCAAAACAAACCAAGAAATAAGCTCTAATGTAATTATAGGAAGGAAAATGCAGAAGAGCAAAGGAATTTACACAATATATTCATATGTGATAACACTTTTTCTATTCCATGAAAACAGCTTCTAAGGATTGTACAAAAAAGTATTTACTTCCAGAGTTGTAAACAGTTGTCTTAGCTGTAGTTATTGTTGCATCGGTGTTGTGATGGTACAAGGTCAATAAGTTAACCTCAATGCGTCAATACCTTTCATTGTCGTACAAAAGTGAAGGTTGCCCTGAGTTAGTTAGCCAAACAAAGAACACACATGTCACAAAGACAACTGTGTGAAAAACAATATTTAATATTTAAAAAGTCAAAAAGGATAAACTCCCTTATGAATCTAAGGTTGGCGGAACTTCAACCTTTATACACGGAAGATCTGCCTTAAAATTATTTTATGGTTAGACGTTGCAGTCTGGGGTTCCAAGGCAGATAATGTCCTTTAGAAGGGGACATCCCTGCTTGCTCCTCCATCCTCCCCCCTCAGTCCTCCAGCACCACGCTGTGAGGAGCCCCGTCCAGGTAGACCACCATCTCCCCCCCAGGCTGCTGCTGGATGACCCCTTCGGCGGGCTGGCCCTCCTCCTCCCCCCCCCCCTCCTCCTCAGTCTGCTCCGGGGCGTACATGGCGCCCTCTACCTGCAGCGTGTGGTCGTCCAGCTCCGTCACGATGTAGTGGGTGCCCTGGCTGTTCACGATCACCTGCCTCAGGCCCTCTTTCATCATCAGCTGGCTGGCCGCGAACTGCAGCACCTCCTGCACCACCTCCTCCTGGCTGGGCTCCCGCCGCTCCTGCAGGGCCACCTCCTCCGCCTCCTGCTTCACCTCGTCCTCCGCCAGCTCCTCCGTCTGCACGGCCCCCTGGGCGGAGGCCTCCTCCCGAGCCTCCTCCTGCTGGCCCATCTCGCTGACGGCGGTGAGGAGGGCGTCCAGGGCGGTGGAGTTCTCCGAGGCGGCGGTCTGGGCCACGGCCTGCAGGCCGCCCCCCGCCTCCCCCGAGTCCAGCAGGACGTACTGGGTGGTCCCCCCGGCCAGGTGGGCCCCGCCCGCCGACACCTCCCGGCCCGAGGCGATGACCTGGCCGTCCTCGGTGATGTGGAGCACCTCGGCCACCTGGCCGGCCATGGCCAGGGTCTGCAGCGTGGCTGCGGCCGACTCCTCCAGGGCCTGGTCGATGGTCACCTCGCCGCCGCCGTAACCCTGGATGATGATCACCTGCTGGACGGAGCCTCCATCCTGGCCAGAGGCGTCCATTGAACCCGTCCGGCGGAGTGGGGAGTCCAGGCCCTCCGTCTCCACAAAGGTGGCCCCCTGGCCCTTCAGACGGCACTCAAAGGACTTGGACACGATGCCTGTGGAGGAGGGAGAGAGGAGGGAGAGAGGAGGGAGGGAGGAGGGAGAGAGGAGGGAGAGAGGAGGGAGGGAACAAACGGGAACGTGAGATGGACAGCGTTCCCTAGAAAGGACATTTCTCTCAAGAGGAGTGAGCGATGAAGACTAACACACTTGACTTTTTCAAACTTTTTCTAATCTGCCTTTCTTTCACACTCGAACAACTTATAGTCGGGACCTGCCGGGAAAGTTTCCACATTTTCTAGAGCACGAAAAAAAGAAAAAAAATATTACATGTATATGTGTATATATATATAAATATATCCAGGTGATATGCAAGGTGATTTAACACTTCGATTTTTGTGTAAAAAAGGTAATTAATCCACTTTCCCCATGAAAGGAGATGATATATCAAACTATTCATTTTTGTGTGTGTGACAGGAGCGCGCCAGACACTGGATGGTGCTAATTGAGCCACACCGTGCCCTCTCAGATCACAGGTTGCCATGGTGTTGCCAGGGTGATGGCAATGGTGTTAGAAATGCCATTGTTTAATGCTGTGAGGCAGCTCCAGAGCATCCAGACACACATAATCTATCCAGATAAAAGGATTTAAGGCCGCGAGGAACGGACACTCCAACTGCTTTACTCACACACACACACACACACGCGCACACGCACACGCGCGCACACACACATACACACACAGACAATCACACACTCCTACTCTCAAACACACACACACAGAGACAATCACACACTCCTATGTCCAAATGTACAGACACAAACACACAATCGAACTCTAAAACACACAAAGACACGCACACACACACACACACACACGTGCACGGACAAAAACACACACTAACACACACACAGAAATAAACTCATCAATCATTCATCCTCCCATTTTCCCCTGACATTTTGTGTCCTGCACTCTGAAAAATGATCATGTGATCACAAATTCCGAGCAGTGCTCCCAACAGCCCCCTGTGACCCCCCCCCTCTCTACCGGCCCCGGTCTGTTCCCGCGGTGGGAACACCCTGGACAGACTCCCCCTCAGTCACCTGGGACAGGGACGGGTTTCCTTCCAAACACCGTCACCAATAGACCCTCTGCCACGGTGCTGGAATGACCAGGGCTCTCCTCCACTTTGACAGGGCTTTCTGCTCCACATACAACCGCGGAAAATGGCCCCCGCCAGCAAAATCCATTTGGAGCGATTGCATGGGAAATTGTTAGGGGAGAAACCACACTTTGTGTGTGTGTGTGTGTGTGTGTGTGTGTGTGTCCAACCAGCGATGACATCTTCCATCGGAGTGAAATATAAGTGTAGATGGGCAGGGCTGATTGTCTGAGGCTGAGACTGTTTTCATTCCAAATAAAGGGAAGCCCTTGGAGAGAGATATCACTGGGCTCTTCATAAGAAAGAAAGAAAGAAAGAAAGACTTCACCCTTAATCACTGGCCACTGCCCTGTCTAGCTGGTACACTCCCCCCCCCCCCCCCCCCCCCCCTCTCTCTCTCTCTCTCTCTCTCTCTCTCTCTCTCTCTCTCTCTCTCTCTCTCTCTCTCTCTCTCTCTCTCTCTCTCTCTCTCTCTCTCTCTCTCTCTCTCTCTCTCTCTCTCTCTCTCTCTCTCATGACCATATCCTCTTGTATGATAAAGAACATACATCCACAACGTGTCGTTTAGATCGGGGCGACTGTGTCGAGTGTTTCGCTGCGTTGCTAAGTGACGTGGCGGACGTGACCTCCCTAAAGACAGAGGGTCGCAGGTCAAACCCCTTCCCATCTCAGGCCGAGTCAGAGTGAGCGTGCAGCGGTGAGGGCAGGCGGTCCGGGCCGACCAGAGGAGGCTGCTGCTGCTGGCATTCAGAACAGCTACCTCCTCCTCCAGACCCCACAGGGCCCCGGGCTAACCGACGTCTACCCCCCCCCCCCCCACACACACACACACACAGAGACCCAGGAGGCCGAGCCAGGAGGAACATAACTCACCGCTCTGCCCCCCCCCCCCCGCCTGTATTACCATAAAGCCTGTTTGTGTGTGTGTGCGTGTGTGACAGCCACTATTGGCGTTGCAATGTGTTGCTTGTGTGTGTTTTTATGCTCCTATCTGTGTGTGTGTCTGTGTGTGTGTGTGTGTGTGTGTATGTGTGTGTGTGAGGGAGGGAGGTGGGAAGGCTCGGCGTAGCTAGTGTGTGTCACATTAGCCGTGGGGTGCTGTCTGCGGGGCCCGGCGACGGCCCGCTGAGGTTTATGGGGTGTCACTCAGTCGCCGCTGCCGTGAATCAAGTTAATGTTGCACATCCCATCTCTTCACTTGTCCTGCGCTCCCGGTGGAAGAACAACATTTGAACAGCGTGATTTGGCCCCGGCAAGTGGCTGATGCGTGTTTAATATGTGTTTTGAGTGTTCTGAGTGACTGATTCCTTTAACAGGAAGTGAGGGAGAGGGAGGGAGAGAGAGAGAGAGGGGGGGGGGGGGGGGCTGGTGGGAGTGAGATAGGCAGACTACATTACCGGCGGTGATTTGAAACAAGATGGAGGCTCCAGATGAGGAATAAAGAGGGAGGAAAGGAGGGAGAGATGGGCACTGATGTCGTTTCAAGACACACTCGACTATCCGGATAGAGATGGAGGGAGGGAAAAGAGGGAGAGGCAGGGAGGAGAGGGAGGGAGGAGGAGAGAGAGGTAGGAGAGGGAGGGAGGGGGAGAGGGAGGGAGGGAGGGAGGAGGAGAGGGGAGAAGGAGAGGGAGGGAGAAGAGGGGAGAAGGAGAGGGAGGGAGGGAGGGAGGAGGAGAGGGGAGGAGAGTGGAGCAGGACAACATAAACTCCACTAGGGGCCTCTGGTAGAAAAACAGAGACAGCGATGGAGCGAACAGAGTCGGGGGAGAGACGTTTGAGGCCAGATGGATAGACTTAGAGCATGTGTAAAATGACCGATAACAACCTATTCAATCACACTGGGTACTGGAATAATATAGTAGTATTTATGTATTTTTATTTAAAAAAAAAAGAAAAATGGCTAGGCTGTAGATAGTACTTCAATGGGTATCATATGGCTCGATTAAAACCGTCAGCCAGCCAGCCAGCCAGCCAGCCAGCCAGCCAGCCAGCCAGTCAGCCAGTCAGCCAGTCCGTCCACCCGTCTGCCAGAGGGAAGATCACCAGAGGAAAGATCCAGGTCATCTCCATGAGATCAGTCATCCAGCCAGCGGGCCCCGACAGAGCCCCGCTGGAGAGCAGAGGTGGACGGGCAGGCAGCCGGAGTGGGAGCCTCCAGTGTGCAGATGCAGCTATTGATCAGCGGATCAATGGGCTGGCCTGTGGCTGGGGCAGGGGGCCTCTAAGTGGCATTACTTCAGCTAGGAGAGGCCGTCAGGGGAGCGCTCAGACAGCACTTACCAGCAGTTAGAGAAATTAACCTTAACACGGAGACACCAGCACACACAATCAATTACGCCAGGGCGGCCTTAACACCACTGGCCTGAACGCCTGTGTGAACAGAGTGCCAAGCACGCATATGCAGATACACAAACACACTCACAGGGACGCAAAGAAAAAGAAGAAAATGAACCAGGGCCTGGTGAACGATTCCTAAAGTCCATTACATGATATCCAAAACGTACACACACACAAATACAACTCACCAGATCAATTCCAAGGTGAACGGCTGGACTATGACCAAGGCAGGGCTGGGGATCCACCCCAGCAAAACACTTTAGAATCCTTTCACCAGATGATTACCTTCAATTAGAGACAGGAGGCCCCGAGTGCACGAGACCCCTAAAGCTGACACACTTACACTGTTATTTGAGGGGGACTTTACAGCTGAAACAGGGAGATGGTGTGTGTGTGTGTGTGTGTGTGTGTGTGTGTGTCACGGTGCACGGTTTTGAAGGTGACACTGCTAAGTAGATAAAGTGTCAGAATGTGTATCCAGGTCACTCGGGATGGGGGAGCAGGGAGGGAGGTGTGTGTGTGTGTGTGTGTGTGTGTATGTGTGTGTTTGGCCAAAGAATGAGTTTATAGCAGTCTATGGGGTCTCCTCTGGTCCAGCTGTGAACATGCTGACCCCCCTCACCTCTCCTCTCCCCTGTGTTGCCCTAGCCCCCAGGCTAGGCTGTGTGTGTGTGTGTGTGTGTGTGTGTGTGTGTGTGTGTGTGTGTGTGTGTGTGTGTATATGAAACATAAGGTCAGCCAGGGTCTGGGCAGTGATGGCTGTGCTTTGTCTGACGGGATGGGCGAGGCTGTCACCTTTACAAACGCCATGAATCACCGCGCCAAAGGAGGGGGGGGGGGGCAGAGTGGCCGACCAAAAAACAACCAATTACACCCCGGGCAGATTGACAGCAGGCGGACAGCCAGAGAGAGAGAGATGGAGACCGAAGGAACACACCCCAAGGACAAATAAGGAGAGGGGAATGAGGACAGCGTCTAACACCAACACCTCCCAGGGACTAACATCATGTCCGACCAGCAGGGAAACACCAGAGTACAATCTATCCGTTTGGTAAAGGGAGGGTCTATGAACCCAGAAGCAGCACTGTGTTCTCTCCATCTATCCGTTTGGTAAAGGGAGGGTCTATGAACCCAGAAGCAGCACTGTGTTCTCTCCATCTATCCGTTTGGTAAAGGGAGGGTCTATGAACCCAGAAGCTACACTGTGTTCTCTCCATCTATCCGTTTGGTAAAGAGAGGGTCTATGAACCCAGAAGCAGCACTGTGTTCTCTCCATCTATCCGTTTGGTAAAGGGAGGGTCTATGAACCCAGAAGCAGCACTGTGTTCTCTCCATCTATCCGTTTGGTAAAGGGAGGGTCTATGAACCCAGAAGCAGCACTGTGTTCTCTCCATCTATCCGTTTGGTAAAGGGAGGGTCTATGAACCCAGAAGCAGCACTGTGTTCTCTCCATCTATCCGTTTGGTAAAGGGAGGGTCTATGAACCCAGAAGCAGCACTGTGTTCTCTCCATCTATCCGTTTGGTAAAGAGAGGGTATATGAACCCAGAAGCAGCCCTGTGTTCTCTGGCGGCATTCAAGCTGCCGTGGGTTCATCGAGGCGCCAAGGGAACTCGGGATGAAAAGAGACGTGTGGACGCCCACAAAGAGGGAACACTGATGAGGTCACACCTTCTCCTCCCCTCTCACTCCTCTTCTCCTCTTTTCTCTCCACCCCTCCTCCTCTCTCTCCCTCTCTCTCTCTGCCCTCTCTCTCACACCTGTCTGTGGCTGACCCTCCCTGCATGTGGACACTAGCTACGTGACCCGAGGTACCTCCGGTAAAAACCGGCCCCTATACGGTGACCCCTGGGCCTCAGATGAGAGGAGGAGACAGACAGGCACCTTGGCAACGATAGAAGGAGCTAGAATGAGGGGGCGCAGTTTGGGAGGTGTGAGGATACCCCTTGATAAGGGAGCAGACTAATACCAGGTTAGGCCTGGGTGGAAGGGTGTGTGTGTGTGTGTGTGTGGGGGGGTCCTTCTCCTCCTCCTCAGTGTGTGTGTGTGTGCGTGTGTCCTCCTCAGGATCTGGGCTGAATAACTCACCTCTCAGCCTCGCCTTGATTACAATAATTATCCCAAACCCAACACTGTGCTTCACAGCCATTCACAGAGACATTGTCTACCAGGCCCTGCCAATGGAAGGGGAGTCAGAGGCCCGGGGGGCAGTGGTGATAGCTCCATGAGGGAGGGAGGGAGGGAGGGAGGAAAGGGGGGAGGAAGGGAGGGAGGGAGAGAGGGAGGGATTAAAGGAGGAAAGGAGGGAGGAAGGGAGGAAGGGAGGAAAGGAGGGAGGGAGAAAGAGAAGAGAGAATGGCGGGAAGGAGAGAGGGAGGGAGGGAGAGAAGAGGGGATGGTAGGAAGGTGGCAGATAGAGTGAGGCTACAGAACTCAGTGTAGAGTCATCTGACATATGGAACAATAACAAAGATCCCAACACACCAAACCCTCCTTCCTCCCTCCCTCCCTCCCTCCCTCCCTCCCTCCTCCCTCCCTCTTTCCCTTCTTCAATCCCTCCTCCCCCCTTCCTCTCGCTCTGCCCATTAGCCCTCCATGCTGTCTTGTCAGTCCTTCATTCTCTTCGTCTTGCTCTCCAAATCTCTGGAGGTAGACCTTTGATTGCTTCTTTAATTAGCCATGTCAGACGACTCCATGGATTTACTGCTGATGTCTAAGTTCTGAAGATAATTACATGGCTATTCCTCTCTCTCTCCGTCTCTCAATCCCTCCCTCCCTCCCTCCCTCCCTACCCTCGCTATCCTTCTCACTCACCCACTCCCATGATTTAATGATTAATTATGAATGTACGAGTTTGAGAATAAAGCTGTTTTTCCGCGCTAATCAAACACAAAATGTCCCCCTTTGTAATTACAGTGTGACGATGAGGAGGGTGAGGGTGAGGAGGATGTGTCTTTGTCATCTACCCGTAGAGGAACACACACACACACACACACACACACACACACACACACACACACACGGAGAGGAGGGGCCCATGAAGGGATGGGAGGTCTGCCGTGCTGACAACCAGTGCAGAGCCCTCTGTCAGCAGTCACTAACCAGGGCCAGCATCAAGAGTCTGAACCAGGGAGGGGAGAGAGAAGGAGAACAGATGGAGGGCCAAGAAACAAATAAAAGAGAGGAGTGGTGTGGAAGGAGAGAACAGACAGAATACAGTAAAAGAGGAGGGTGGTGTAGAAGGAGAGAACAGACAGAATACAGTAAAAGAGAGGAGGGTGTAGAAGGAGAGAACAGACAGAATACAGTAAAAGAGAGGAGGGTGTAGATGGAGAGAACAGACAGAATACAGTAAAAGAGGAGGGTGGTGTAGAAGGAGAGAACAGACAGAATACAGTAAAAGAGAGGAGGGTGGTGTAGAAGGAGAGAACAGACAGAATACAGTAAAAGAGAGGAGGGTGGTGTAGAAGGAGAGAACAGACAGAATACAGTAAAAGAGAGGAGGGTGGTGTAGAAGGAGAGAACAGACAGAATACAGTAAAAGAGAGGAGGGTGGTGTAGAAGGAGAGAACAGACAGAATACAGTAAAAGAGAGGAGGGTGGTGTAGAAGGAGAGAACAGACAGAATACAGTAAAAGAGAGGAGGGTGGTGTAGAAGGAGAGAACAGACAGAATACAGTAAAAGAGAGGAGGGTGGTGTAGAAGGAGAGAACAGACAGAATACAGTAAAAGAGAGGAGGGTGGTGTAGAAGGAGAGAACAGACAGAATACAGTAAAAGAGAGGAGGGTGTAGAAGGAGAGAACAGACAGAATACAGTAAAAGAGAGGAGGGTGTAGATGGAGAGAACAGACAGAATACAGTAAAAGAGGAGGGTGGTGTAGAAGGAGAGAACAGACAGAATACAGTAAAAGAGAGGAGGGTGGTGTAGAAGGAGAGAACAGACAGAATACAGTAAAAGAGAGGAGGGTGGTGTAGAAGGAGAGAACAGACAGAATACAGTAAAAGAGAGGAGGGTGGTGTAGAAGGAGAGAACAGACAGAATACAGTAAAAGAGAGGAGGGTGGTGTAGAAGGAGAGAACAGACAGAATACAGTAAAAGAGAGGAGGGTGGTGTAGAAGGAGAGAACAGACAGAATACAGTAAAAGAGAGGAGGGTGGTGTAGAAACCGTAAGGGCCTATGCCACAGTAGTTACTGACTCAAAGCTACCAGGCGGCGCCCAAAAACACATGCCAGCCCACGTCCCACCTAGTCCCTGTTGTCTTCTCTGCCAGTGACACACACACACACACACACACACACACACACACACACACACACACACACACACACACACACACACACACACACACACACACAGAGACAAGAAGCTCTTGTTTAGCTTAGCTCCAGATCCCCCGCACAGTATTTACCCCAGAGATAGGCCCTGTACTGACGGCTCTATATATAGGGCTGGGGGCTGGGCGGGTGTCTCTAATCTCCATGGGCAGCCTGTCAGACCTGAGCACAGGCCTAATGAAGGCTCCTTTTCATCTGCGTGCCGGCTGTGTACTTGACAGTGTAAATATTTAGCAATATTGCGGGTCAGCCGGTGATTTTACACAGATGGAGTGATTGATGGCTGAGGCCGTGACGTATGGCACAGACCGGCCCCGCCAGGTTATGGAGGGCAAGGCCTCGCTCCCTCACTCCCTCTCTCTCTCTCCCTCTCTCTTTCCCCCTCTCTCTCTCTCTCTCTCTCTCTCCCTCTCTCTCTCCCTCTCTCCCTATCTCCCTCTCTCTCTCTCTCCCTCCCTCTCTCTCTCCCTCCCTCCCTCC
Organism: Aplochiton taeniatus; assembly: GCA_017639675.1. Classification (NCBI taxonomy): domain Eukaryota; kingdom Metazoa; phylum Chordata; class Actinopteri; order Galaxiiformes; family Galaxiidae; genus Aplochiton; species Aplochiton taeniatus. The sequence continues at coordinate 16,482,286 of CM030178.1, read as the reverse complement.
CTCTCTCTCTCTCTCCCTCTCTCCCTCTCTCTCTCCCTCCCCCTCTCTCTCTCTCCCCCTCTCTCTCCCCCGTTCACACTCACTCCTCTGCTCTCCGCCTCCTTCCCAGCTCGTCTTCTCCCTGGCGCTGCCGCCCTGGCTGGCGCTACCCTTAGTTTTCCTTTTCCCTTCTTATTTTTCACACCGAGGCGCACGCCGCCGTCTCCCTTTGCGCTGCGCAGACTGAGGTAACGGCAGGTTGGCGTCACGTAGAGATCAGAGATGTTTTAACACGTGCCGGGGTGTCAACGGGTGTTTGTGAGGCTACACTAATGTGTGTGTGTGTGTGTGTGTGTGTCTGTTTGTGTGTGTGTGTGTGTGTGCGTGTGAGAGAGAGGTTTCAGTGCATGAAAACAGCAGGCAGTAGGACCAGAAGTAGAGCACTCTACACAGCCCTACCCTCTCTGCAGTAGGAAGAGAGAGAGAGAGAGAGAGAGAGACACCAGTGTCACACCAGACCTCCTCTCCTTGCTCCTCTCCTTGTGTGTGTGTGTGTCTTCCTGTGTGTGTATGTGTACCTGTGTCCTTAGGCGACTAGCTGCAAAGGCCCTCCACACAGGCTCTGCCTCAACAATAAAACTCCAACCCCGGTCCCCAGTGACGGCCACGTTGTAGGAGAACTTCAAGGAGGATGCTGGAGATACATTGACCTTGTAATTGTCTTTGTAAACGATTCTCCCACGGTAATGACATTTCCTGCTCTCATTTGAAAAAGAATTGGGGGAAAAATCCCCCCCCCCCCCCCCCCACACACTGTTGTTGTGTGTTTTTCTTCTTTAATTACATTTAAAACTTAACTTCCATCTCCAGTGCCCCCCCCCCCCTTCCTGAGACCAGAAGTCAGCGTGCCGCATCTTTTAATCTAACTGTCCCTTATCGGAATTAGTATTCAGCGGTGATCGGAACGCCGGCGCTCCGTCCGAACTCCCGTCTAGTTCCCTAGCGAATGGGGCGCAAGGCCATAACTACAGTGCTTTTGAGGACCCCCCCTCCTCCCACCCCCCCACCCTCCGTTTGAGCTCTATTGATTTTTATTTGTTCTGTAATGAGAACAATTAGTCTTCCTCCTGGCTCCCTCCATCTATCACCTCTGGCCTGTTCCATCTTGGAGAGCCGGACCAGCCCTCTGCCTCCCAGCTCTCCTCCGACTCCAAGCCCTGCTGGAGGGCCGTGCTCTGGGCTTCAACCCCCCCCCCCCCACACACACACACACACACACACACACACACACACACACACACACACACCCCGGTGCCCTCTGCATG
>CM030178.1:16470982-16475982 GCA_017639675.1 Aplochiton taeniatus | reverse complement strand
AATGTTAACTTCACCGCCAGCTCCGAGGGTGGGGAACAAATCCGCCGGAAGCCGTGTTTGACCTAACGGAGCGTGCTGCTCTCAGTCTCCTCTCCTTACAGCCCCTTCCCCTTCCCCAGATTCAAGTGTCTCCAAAAACCAATAATGAAAAAAAAATAATAATAATAATAAATAAAAAAAAAAGAACACGACCGTATCCCCCGTGAAGCCCTCCACACCAACTGTCACATTAATAACACTGTGCTCGTATTCAAATTTTCTGTCGGAAAGCTAAAGAAAGATTGAACGCCCCCGCCGTCGCGCGGCCAAAGATTGAAGACGTGTCTCATTGACATTGTTAAAAGTTTATGAAAATATATGAATTCTCAAACGTGGTGAGCTGCCTCGCAAGCTCCACTCCCCGCACTTCTGTTAGCGACCTGGCCCTTTTAATCAAAATGATTGAATACCGTAAGTTTGGATTCTGGGATTTTAATGGAGGAGGGATAAAGTGTCACGGTCCCGGAGTGGAGAAACTAGACGTGCTCATACATGCATGCACGGGAAAAACACCTTTGTGTCGCTTAGAGAGAAAAAACACCGCAGAATCTCTCCTGGGTACTTGAGGAGTTGCTGGATTTTTTGGGAGGGGCGTAAGTGGGAGAATGGCCTGAGTACGGACAGGGCTGTGTGGATATTATGGTCTGTAGATGGGGCTGTGTGGATATTATGGTCTGTATATGGGGCTGTGTGGATATTATGGTTTGTACGCAGGGTGGTGTGGATAATATGGTCTGTACACAGGGCTGTGTGGATATTATGGTCTGTAGATGGGGCTGTGTGGATATTATGGTCTGTACACAGGGTGGTGTGGATATTATGGTCTGTAGATGGGGCTGTGTGGATATTATGGTCTGTAGATGGGGCTGTGTGGTTATTATGGTCTATAGATGGGGCTGTGTGGATATTATGGTCTGTACACAGGGCGGTGTGGATATTATGGTCTGTACACAGGGCTGTGTGGATAGTATGGTCTGTATATGGGGCTGTGTGGATATTATGGTCTGTACAAAGGGTGGTATGGATATTATGGTCTGTACACAGGGTGGTGTGGATATTATGGTCTGTACACACCGCTGTGTGGATATTATAGTCTGTACACAGGGTGGTGTGGATATTATGGCCTTATATGGGGCTGTGTGGATATTATGGTCTGTACACAGGGCTGTGTGGATATTATGGTCTGTAGATGGGGCTGTGTGGATATTATGGTCTGTAGATGGGGCTGTGTAGTTATTATGGTCTGTAGATGGGGCTGTGTGGTTATCATGGTCTGTACTGTTATGTGGGTGACTATCAGTCTGTTGGGTCTGCTCCTCCACCTCCTCAAGCTGATATGAAGCCGTATCTGGGAGATGAGACATATGGTGCGCGCCAACACACACACACACACACACACACACACACACACACACACACACACACACACACACACAAAGAAAGACACACACGGCATGTTAAACATAACAGCTGCTGGCAGAGCCGTGGAGTGACAGGCAGGGCCGTCTTTGGTGGCGTGGCGGCGTTGGTCACGGGGGGCCAAGGACCGAGACGCCAGCAGGGGGCCAGGGCATCCACCAGGGAGCACATCTCCAGGCCCACACACACGCTCCAGACATACACCCCACACACCGCCCGGCACCCCAGCGCACAGTGCAGAGGGAGATATGAGCGTGTGTGTGTGTGTGTGTGTGTACTGTGTCTAGCAGGTGGTGTTTTTCTCTCACTCCAGGAGGCTTCTCAAACAAAGTGCTCTTAGCATGAACTTATCCATCTCTCCAGTGACATCCACAACAGCTGGGGGAGGCGGGCGTGGGGAGGCCGCTGTGTACACACACACACACACTAAGTGTGTTGGGAGAAATGGTCTCTTACCAGCCTGGAAGTGAATACCGAGGCAACGATTCATTAAGGTGTGTGTGTGTGTGTGTGTGTGTGTGTGTGCTCGCTATGCTGGGAGTTATTGTGTGTGTCTGAGCGAGAGCGCCCGAGTCTGAGGAGGAGCTGGGTGTCACCCACGTCGGGGGTAAATACAGGAGGAGGAGTAGAAGGAGAGGGAGAAGGAGAAGGAGGAGGAAGAGAATGAGAATGAGAATGAGAAGGAGAGGGAGAGGGAGATGGAGAAGGAGAAGGAGAAGGAGAAGGAAAGGAAGGAGGAGAAGGAGACTGAGAAGAAGGAGGAGGAGGAGAAGGAGAAGGAGACTGAGAAGCAGGAGGAGGAGGAGAAGGAGAAGGAGGAGAGGGAGAATGAGAAGGAGAAGGAGAGGGAGAAGGAGGAGAAGGAGGAGGAGAGGGAGAAGGAGAAGGAGGAGGAGGAGAAGGGAGAGGGAGAAGCAGAAGCAGAAGCAGAAGGAGGAGGAGAAGGAGAAGGAGAAAGCCATTGTGACTATTAGTCCAATCCTGACTGGGGATGTAGAGTTGACGTCTACTAATGACAGCCGAGGGACAGCTATGCCGGCCAATGACAGGTGAGTTGCAGTGGAAATCTTCCAATGACAGCCGCAGTTCAGAGGGAACCCACCAATGACAGGGGAGGGACTGTCAAATCCGTCCATATCAAAGCTCTAGGCCTGATTCCTCTTTAAATAGGCTCGGGAGGCACTGCTATCACTCCTCCTCTCCTCTCCACTCCTCTCCTCTCCTCTCCTCTCCTCTCCTCTCCTCTCCTCCCCCTCTCCCCCCTTTCATTATCTCCGCGGCTAGGAGAGGGAAACAGAGAAGCGACTGGAGAGGTCTGAAGAGGTTTTCAAATCCAGTGAAGCCTGTCACATTACAAAAACATGTCGCTTTAAACTAAATGTGAAATACCAGTAATTGAAGCGATAAATCCACTGTTGTGTCCCCCACCACCAACCAACACACACACACACACACACATATACACACACACACACACACACACACACACACACACACACACACACACACACACACACACACACACACACACACACTCAATCCCTTTCTCTCCCTCCCTCCTCTTATTTTGCGAGGGCACTTTTGATGAGCGGTAAATTGGAAATTATTTTGTGTTGTAATGTCGCTCTGAGAGGTCTTCCCATTACCGTCAGTCAGTCAGCTCCAGCATAGAAATTACTCTCCTGTCAATCTGGCTATCAAACAGGGAAAGAGGGGGGGGGGGGGGTCTAGGCGTGGAGGCAGAGATTGATCAATAGAGAGGGCTGGAGAGGAGACAGAGAGGAGGGAGGAGGAGGAGGGGGGAGGGGATGTGGGTCCATGATAATGTTGCTGTTGTGATTGAATAAATGAAAGCTGTGGTGGAATTTAGCTGTCACTGCCCCCCACCCACCCCCCCACACACACACACACACACATTCTTATTACCATCACACACCACTGTGTGTGTGTGTGGGTGGGTGCACTGTACACGCGATGGCGTGGGTGTCATTATCGTCGCAGGAGCCATCTTGCGAGGGCAGGAGTACATTAACCATAATTGCAGATAAGGTAGAGTAAGAGGGAGAAAATGTATGGAATCATGCAAATGGAATCATTCCTTTGTACTGCGATAATGCAGGGCCTGAGCGCTGCACTTGAAACCCAACTCAAATGTTCTCCTACTGAGCCTAAAAATAACCCTGGAATAAGTGTTCCTTCCCACTGTCTGAGCCTGTAGCCTGGACAGCACACTGTGTGTGTGTGTGTGTGTGTGTGTGTCTCTGCTGACTGAGGCAGTGTGTGTTGATGCTGATCTTGGCTTGTAATGGCCCTTCCGTTGCTATGCGCGTGTTTGTTTTGTATATAGTGGCACTGCGGTAGAGAAGAGAGAGAGGGGGGGGACAAAGAGATAGACAAAGGGAGGAGAGAGAGAGAGAGAGAGAGAGAGAGAGAGAGAGAGAGAGAGAGAGAGAGAGAGAGAGAGAGAGAGAGAGAGAGAGAGAGAGAGAGGGGGGGGGGGACTCCTTTATTGCTCAATGCTAAATTAATTGCACCAATTATTCACGGAGAGAGTTGTCTAGTGGCGGCCTTCGGGGGGCGAGGCCCTGACCGCTCTCCCTCATTTTTAATTGGCTGTCCTGTTGAATAATTGATTGGAGCAAATGTGAAATGGATGGGAAGGTCCAAGTGTCTTTCATCACAGTTTGACAGGCAGCCACAAACAAACTCTGCTGCTCTGAGCAATAAAACAAGAGCGGCGCTAAATCCACAACAACACCACACAGCCACGGTGAGGACACAGAGGTTAGGGTTAGATATGACTCCTGGATGGGACATAGTCTTTAACCTCGCCATCATAGTTTACACCAATAACACTCATACTGGGAACAGGGGGAGAACACTAACACCATCCTCTGCATGACAATGAGAAGATATGCTAAGTTAATGTGTGGTAAGCTACAATAGAGCTGTTTTGCATTGAGAAGCTATGCTAAGCTAATGTGTGGTAAGCTACAATAGAGCTGCTTTGCATTGAGAAGCTTTGCTAAGCTAATGTGTGGTAAGCTACAATAGAGCTGTTTTGCATTGAGAAGCTTTGCTAAGCTAATGTGTGGTAGCTACAATAGAGCTGTTTTGCATTGAGAAGCTATGCTAAGCTAATGTGTGGTAAGCTACAATAGAGCTGTTTTGCATTGAGAAGCTATGCTAAGCTAACTTGTGGTAAGCTACAATAGAGCTCCTTTGCAATGAGAAGCTATGGAGTCCAGATAAGATAACAACACATCAGAACTGGGAAAGTGAATGAGGACTGGCCCACTGTGTTACCGTTAACTATTAAGGATTTATAAACCAAATCATGATGAATAACCTACATGTATTTTTGATGATGTGTTTTCCCATTAGCCTCTCTAGCTACAGAAAGTGTTGTCATCTCTTGCTGAATTATAGAGAAGACGCAAACATAGACCTTCACATACTACACAACATTTGAAATGGCTTTAGCTTTCTTTTTCATTGTTTAGCAACACACACACAGATATACATTGTCGGGCACACACACA
>CM030178.1:16453482-16468482 GCA_017639675.1 Aplochiton taeniatus | reverse complement strand
TCCTCCATAGCAGAGGCCCCTGGAACCAGCTCCTCCATAGCAGAGGCCCCTGGAACCAGCTCCTCCATAGCAGAGGCCCCTGGAACCAGCTCCTCCATAGCAGAGCCCCTGGAACCAGCTCCTCCATAGCAGAGGCCCCTGGAACCAGCTCCTCCATAGCAGAGGCCCCTGAAACCAGCTCTTCCATAGAGAGTCTGTATTTCCACCCATTTATCCGCGTCTCATCAGCGCTGCCGTCAGGAGAACGCGGGTAGAGAGGTGTGGAGGTGTGTAGAAACCCCCCCTCCTTCTCTCCTCCCTCTCTCTCTCTCTCTCTCTCTCTCTCTCTCTCTCTCTCTCTCTCTCTCTCTCTCTCTCTCTCTCTCTCTCTCCCTCTCCCTCTCCCTCTCCCTCTCTCCCTCTCCCTCTCCCTCTCTCTCTCTCCATCTCCCTCGCTCTCCCTCCCTCTCTCTCGTTTTCCGCGGCGAGGAGGGGAGTAATTACTCTGGTGTCAGCGTTGCCGCGGCGACTCCTCCCCGGCAGGGGCGGCGGGCATCCATAACCTCTCGTCCTGCCAAGGGGTAAACGGCGGGCCATCCATCACGCGCCCACTTGACAAATACCTTCCATAATAGAAGTTTATTTTTATGGGAGGCTGAATCAAGGACTTTCCCATGCATACAAAAACGTGTCAGAATTATTTATGGCCTGTGCTGAGATGCACAATATGTCATATCAAAGAGCCATCCTGCCTGGGCCGCAGACGCCGCCCGTACGCCCGCCTGTCGATATCCCCCCCGCTATCAATAATGTGGAACACCACCGAGATAAGCCCCCGCGCCGCGGAGGTCACACTGAACACGCTGGCGCGCCCACGCACACACACACACACACACACACACACACACACACCAAAACAGGGAGGCACACAGGGCGCGTGTGTGTGTGAAATGGGAAAACATATATACAGAGGAAGCGACACACACACAAACATGAGAGATGATATAGTTATCTGCTAAGATTCAGCTACATACTAAAACACCCCCCAGATAAAGGGAAGGAAGGTAGTGAACGGCCTGGCTAACCAATCAGCTCTCTCCTGAGGGGGGAACGGGAACAACCCGGAACAACATCCTGAACAGAGACACCAGTGCAGCCCTGTCTGTCAGTCACACTGCAAGGTCATGGACAAACAACCGGCTCATTGACCGTGGCCTTGTGTGACTGTATGTAGACGTGTGCGCGTATTTGTACAAGCTTGTACTCCCAATGTGTGTGTGTGTGTGTGTGTGTGTGTGTGTGTGTGTGTGTGTGTGTGTGTGTGTTGGAATGAGCTCCAGCAGCGCGAGGAGAAATCTAAAGGAAAAACAGACCTAAAGGAAATCCCTTCTCGGCAGCCTCCAAATCTGAGAGCTGTCAATCAACGTGAGTGGCAACCTCCTTTCGCCCAGAGAAACGGCTATAAATTGGGTTGCCAGATAAGGCCCCACAACGGCAGCACAACGCCTCGCAAAAAACCAGCAGCTCTTCCGTAGGCCACTTGAGTGCTGTCAATCAACTTGACGGACAGGCTTACACACTGCCAGCAGAGAGATGGAGGGAGAAAAACAGATTAATGTACAGAGGGAGAAAGAGAGAGAGAGAGAGAGGGAGGGAGGGAGGGAGGAAGGCAGGGGGAGAGAGACAGCATTAAGCTGAGGCTGGAGGAAAATGAATAAATATGATAAATATGATAATTGAAATTATGAGATTTTGGTACTTGGTGTTGGAATCTGCAACCGGCGGGGATTAGTCCCTCATATGCTGTCACTTTCAGATGTCTGGAGCTCCTGACACACACACACACACACACACACACACACACACACACACACACACACACACACACACACACACACACACACACACACACACACACACACACACACACTAAGACCGTACTGTACCTGACATATGCAACCAGACAAATCACACACCCCACCCCACTGAACTCCGGGCCGCTGAGTAGCCAAGCGCCCAACGGTAACCGTCTACAAACCCGCGGACCAACGGAAAAACCGGGGAGTGGTGGAAAAACAGGACCACTTTGTCGAGCGGAGCCGCAAGACGTATGGCCGGGCTGAGATAGCAGCGAGCGTAAATGATTACCTTTTTACAAACTAGGCCTTTGTAATAAAAGGCGTATGGGGAGTATTATCAATTCAGCCGCTATGTGAAGATAGCCTTACTGAAGCCACGGAAGGTGATCACTATCAGGGGAGAAGCCCACATCTGTATTCCTCAGCACATGTCTGGAGAGGAAGGCCCAGACCTGTGTGTGTGTGTGTGTGTGTGTGTGTGTGTGTGTGTGTGTGTGTGTGGGTGTGTGTTTCTTTGAAAGAGACATCCGTCAGGGTCCCATATGCCTGCGGCCTGCAATGACAGAGCCAAGATCTATTTTCTTACACACGCTCACGCTCTCGCACACACATGCACACACACACACACACACACACTAACACACACACACACACACACACACACACACACACACACACCTGGTGCTCGGGGCAATGGAACAGGCTGATAGGACATAAGGCATATACTTTGGCATGTGTGTGTGTGCGTGTGGAAGTGTGTGGAAGTGTGTGGAAGTGTGAGTGTGTGTGTTGTGTGTGTGTGTACATGGATGTTTGGTTTGCAGAAAGGGCCTTTCTGAGATCTTCAACAAGATGCCTGGTTCTGAGGGTAGGAGCAGTGACAGATGACACTGACACACACACACACACACACATTCCTGTGATAGCACTCAAACAGAGACAAGAGACAACAGAAACAGGTTCAGAAACAGACAGACAGACGGATAGATAGAAGAGTCACATCACTCACACTCAGCCAGAGGCACAAACAAATACCACGAACACACACACACACACACACACACACACACACACACACACACACACACACACACACACACACACACACACAGGTTCACACACAGTGTCCCAGGGAAAACATCACACGAGGAATACACAGAGGCCGACACAAACATTCCAGAAAGAAGGAGAAAGAGACCAAGACGGATGTTCTGAGAGAGTGAAAGGGAGTGGGGTGAGGTTGAGAGTTAGTGAAAGGAGAGGGAGATGGGCAGAGAGAGAGAGAGAGAGAGAGAGAGAGAGAGAGAGAGAGAGAGAGTGGGGGTGAGGTTGAGAGTTAGTTAAAGGAGAGGGAGATGGGCAGATAGAGAGAGAGAGAGAGAGAGAGAGAGAGAGAGAGAGAGAGAGAGAGAGAGTGGGGGTGAGGTTGAGAGTTAGTGAAAGGAGAGGGAGATGGGCAGAGAGAGAGAGAGAGAGAGAGAGAGAGAGAGAGAGAGAGAGAGAGTGAGAGGGGGGATGGGATGGGGGGGAGGAGGGAGACCAGGCAGACAGACAGACAGAGGACAGGGGGCGTCCATAGTCCCTGAGTGGTGGGATATTTATGTTAAGCAGGGTGACTATTGACGTGACACTCATCTGTCTCCTGTGTGTCCACCACAGGGTGAAACAAAACCCCACGCCCCTACACACACACACACACACACACACACACACACACACACACACACACACACACACACACACACACACACACCTCCTGAGTTACCATACATATTCCCTAAAAATCATTCATTGGTATTCCATAAATACAGGGACATTATAACCAATAGGGAGTGACGATGACTGACCCTGCCTAGCGACAGAGTTCCTTGTTAACTGAACCCAACTAAAACTCCTCTAGTTTACCTCATGTGCACTTTGAAAACTACAACACTGTCAATTCATAGTTTCAATCAAACAGGTGACACATTTACATAATTCAAAATATTATCAAGTGCTCATTACTTAATATCTCAAAGTAAAAAAATTATAATAAAAAAAAGGTTTGGGATACTGTAACCAAAGGACTTCAGATTTTTTATAGTATATGAATACAATTTCTAGATGGCTCTCATTTTTAGGGGGGATATATCTCATTTTGTGAGGAAAGGCTTGGGGGCTACTGAACGTGACCCGGTGTCTAACCCGAGGCAGTTCGACGGGCTAAAGTGAGATGTTATATGCCTGGCTGAGGCTAGGTGAGTTTCCCCTCACCATGCGTGCGTGCACGCCTCTACCTCGGCCCCTGAGCTGGGGCCCTAATCCTCCCCTCTCTCCCCGGACTCCTGGGCTGAGGCCCACCAGCGAAAGGTAACTAACTACAGCTCCCATCTCTCCCATTAAAAATGCACACGCTCCAGAGCCTGGCCACATACATACCACAGAGCTCAGCCTTAGAAATAGTACTTTTCATTTTTTTTCTTTTTTCATCCCTCCCTCCCTCCCTCCCTCTCCCCTCCCTCTCTCCTCCTTTTCCATTTTTTCTCTCCTTTTTCCTTTCAGGTGTCAGAAGAGATTTCATGGCCTGTGCCTGTGTGTGAATTGGCCACACCCCTTTTTAGTGCTAATTTACCCTTTTAGGTTTAATCTCCCTGTCAGTGGCTTTCCTCGCCCTTTAATTAGGCAACAGGGAGTCGACACCAACACCACCCGCGCAAACACACACACACACACACACACACACACACACACACACGTATGCAGACACACACTTTAAGCAGACACTGTCTCAGAACATTGAGACCTACACACACACACACACACACACACACACACACACACACACACACACACACACACACACACACACACACACACACACACACACACACACACACACACACACACACACACCGAGTTTGACAAAGTCAGTCCTCCATGGTCCTGAGAGGGCTGCTTTCACACTTAGACTCCCCTTAACAGCCCAAGTCCCTGCCACAGGATAGAGGCTGGTTTAGGAGCCGAGAAAGAGTTAACTCTTCCCCATCTGTTCATCACAGTTAATCCCCAAGACGTCTCCTCACTACGTTGACTCTCTTTCTTCTTCTCTCTCTCACTCTTTCTCCTCTCCTCTGGAGTCCCCACCTGTAGCCCTGCTGGAGCTCAGCCTTCCCACTCTCACCTGCTTCAGCGGGGCCTCTCACATAAAGCGCCCGGAAAATGCCCAAAACAAAAGTGGGCACTAAAAGCCAGGGAAAAAAAGATATATACAATAACAAAAGCAAGCGCTCGTTATGTTGGAAATAAGAGGGCACTTAATTGGAGTCTGATAGCCTAATAGGCAGCCCTCTGATTACCAACTCTGCACATTGGCTCAAATTAGCCCGCTGATGAGCAGCCAGGGGATTCAATTAAAGTGGGGGAAAGTGGAGGCAGCCACAGCCCTAATAGGCCACTGCATCAGGAAGCATGGGGCCCAGCTCCAAACGGTAAGGCCTGGTAATTGCCTGTTAGTCGGGAAGTTTAGGCTGTTGGTAATTAGGGATGCCGAGATGGTGTGGAAAAGAGAGCGGGGGGTGGTGGTGGTGGGGGGGGGGGGGTTGGGAGAGAGAGAGACAGAGAGAGAGAGACACAGAGTCACCACTCAGACGACACCGGCCCTAAGGGACAGGAGAACAAAAAGGAGATGAGGGTTCTCCTGGGGGGAGGGTTCAGAGGTCACCGGCGATGCACAGGGGGAGGACCACCCTCCGCCCCGTCCCATCAGAGATAGAGAGCGCTGTGTCGGAGGAGGAGAAACCAAACTTCTGAGGGTCCTCCTCCTCCTCCTCCCCCCTCCTCCTCCTCCTCACTGTCCTACCTCTCTTTGAACCCCTCCTCCCCCTCCTCCTCCTCCTCACTGTCCTACCTCTTTTTGAACCCCTCCTCCTCCTCCTCCCCCTCCTCCTCACTGTCCTACCTCCCTTTGAACCCCGCGCCGCCCTCCTCCTCCTCCTCCTCCTCCTCCTCCACCTGTCCTCCTCCTCCTCTCCAGCGGTTTACCGCCCCCTATATTTCTATCCATCTTTCTTCCTTCGTATGTCCGTCCCTCCTCCCTCCCTCCGTTCCATGTAAGTCTCTGTCCATCTCTGCAGGCTGTCAGACAGGCGGAGGCCCCAGCGGTGTGTGTGTGTGTGTGTGTGTGTGTGTGTGTATCCCCCCTGTGTGTCTGCATTGAGGGAGATGGGGGTCTGAATAATGGATGAGGTCTTATAGGAGCTGGCGGCTTGTCTGGGCCCATATTCAGCGTCCCGTACCGGGAGAGGATACCCCTTCAACCCGTCACTCACACACACACTAAGGGCGTGGGGTTTGTTTTCTTTTGCGTGTGCGTGCGTTCGGATTTATTTGTATAGATGCTTGCATGTCTGTGTATAGGCCGGACTGTGTCTGTGTGCGTGTGGGTGTGTGTGTGTATGTGTGTGCGGGTGGGTATGTCTGTGTGTGTGTGGGTGGGTGTGTGTAGACATTGTATATTCTTGTATTTGCTTGTGTGTCTAAGGGAACGGTTCAGTTTCTCAAGCAGAGGACGGGCGTAAACACACACACACACACACACACACACACACACACACACACACACACACACACATCCATGATCCTGAAGCTGGCCCTCTCACTCACTCATCGCAGGGCCTGTCCCCTAACAGCGAGGGCCCAGCCCAGCCCAGCCCAGCCCAGCCTAGCCTAGCCTAGCCCAGCCCAGGCCAGCTCAGCCCAGCCCAGCCCAGCCCAGCCCAGCAATCTCACAGAGGAGAACAAACACACATCCTCCCCGCAGAGAGAGAGAGAGAGAGAGAGAGAGAGAGAGAGAGAGAGAGAGAGAGAGAGAGAGAGAGAGAGAGAGAGAGAGAGAGAGAGAGAGAGAGATAGAGAGAGAGAGAGAGGGGGGTGAGGATGTAGGGCTGGTATCCTCCATGGCCAGTCAGAGAGCAGAGAGGGTGATGGTGGTGTTTGGAAGGAGGTGAGGTAAAGAAGGGGGTTTGAGGTGAGGATGTAGGGCTGGTATCCTCCATGGCCAGTCAGAGAGCAGAGAGGGTGTTGGTGGTGTTTGGAAACCACAGGGGAACGGGCCAATTAACACCCACAGGCGGGCAGGCTTCAAGCCCATGCATGCTGCCTGTGCACTGGTGAGGAGGCTGACATGTCGTGAAGATGGAGGGGTCACAACCAGTCAAAAGTCAAACGATGGGAAAACAATTGGAGTGTTTATTATCCCCCCCGTCCCCCCCCCCCCCCCCCCCCCCCCCCCCCCCCCCCCCCCCCCCCCGTCTTAACACGGTGACATGTTGTCCTGTGACGCCGTTCGCTTACACATGTCGCGTTTCACACAGAAGAGTGCCACATCTCACACGGTGCCTAAGGAACACATGTTCACTCTATCGGCGACGCCTCACGCTGCCGCTCGCATCAGCAGCCCGTTGTCATGGGGGACAAAAGCACCGGTTTCCAGGGAACAAACACCTGTCCAAAGACACAAGCTCCAAACAATACCGCCAACACGCAGGAAACACTGCTGGAGAGTCACTATTTCAAGAGAGCCAATGGAGAAAGAGGGGGGGGGGGGGGGGGGGGGGGAGGGAGAGAGAGAGAGAGAGAGAGAGAGAGAGAGAGAGAGAGAGAGAGAGAGAGGCTTGGACTAGATACATAACCAAAGTAAAAGGCACGGAAATGCATCATTTGTTTGCAGAATCAGACTAGCCTAATAACCAGAATATGCAAACAAATGCACCCGCCTGTGGTCGGGATTGTGTATTAGGATCATCATTTACAGCACAGCGATCCTCACTGCCCCCCACGCTAGCCATCCATCTTGAGTGATTAGGGAGAATAGGCTCAGCACTAAGTAGCAGCCATGCCTTGAAGAAGTGCCGCAATCGGGCCAAATACTGCGCCCAGGCCTAATTACAAAGCATTTGATCGTTTTGCCCTCAAGACGGGCAATTACAACCCCGGTCCAAAATTGGAGGGATATTTCACAATTAAGACGCGTCCACCAGGCTAACGACGCCCCCCACCCCCCACCCCCCCCACCTGAACGGCCATGGAGGAGGGGAGGAATCCCAGCGGCACCGGACAGGAGCCGCCCGGGGGAAACCTCCGCCGCCCTCCAGCCATGACCGACCTTGCTGGAGGGGAGGTGACGAGGGGGGGGGGGGGGGGGGACTGGAGCACACTCCACGCCTCCAAGCCGCTCAGACCGCCCTGGTCCGGTGTTAAGAGGGGGAGGAGGGCGGGGGGGAGGAAGCCGGGGGCCAGCCTGCTCTCGGTATGGTGATCCCAGGTACCTGCACCCGGAGCGGGGCCTGCTCCCTGCAGAGACGGCCACCACCACCACCACCTCACCCTGCTCTATCTCCCTGCACATCTCCCAGGCAAGACAATCGTCATTACCATTTTATTAAAATGTGTGCCATCAGCAACATTCCTCCTTCATATCCGCCTTTCACATCTTTTTTTTTTCTCTCTCTCTCTCTCTCTCTCTCTCTCTCTCTCTCTCTCTCTCTCTCTCTCTCTCTCTCTCTCTCTCTCTCTCTCTTTTCTTTTTTCTCTGCCACCCTGTTCTAATTCTAATCATCATTCCCCCTCTATCTCTCGCAGGGTCTAATTCCCTCTCTTCCTCCGTTTGTAGAGGACCTCTCCTTTCATCCTTGAGAAGGGCATTCATTCGAATTGCAACGCTGAATAAAGAGGGGGAGAGAGAGGGAGGGAGAGAGAGCGAGAGAGACAGAGGAGACGACCGGGTGTCAATCAATCTGCGGCGGCGAAGTGGGGGTGGGTGGGTGGGGGGTGGGGGGGGGGGCTCGTGACTGGTGTGTGTGAGAGTGGCTGTGTTTGATCTGTGTCTTTCAAAGGGAGAACAGCAGGAAGGGCCATCACAGCCGATTTGCCTCTCCCTGCCGCTCTGACAGGGAGCAATCACAAGCAGGTTAATTCAACATCTACCTTCTTAATCTAGGGGTTCTCTCTCCCTCTCTCTCTCTCTCTCTCTCTCTCTCTCTCTTCCTCCTCATCTCTTTCTTTTGGTCTCGTTCTGTCTACTTGATGAAACGGCGCTCTTTTTTTTTCTCTCTCCCCGATCCCTTTCGTTTTTTCTTCCGCTTCTTCCTGGAGAACTCACAAGTGCACTTTGAAACGCAAACAGACCTTTTCCTCGGTGACGGCTGGCGGTGTGTGTGGGGTGGGTGAGGTGCATTGGGTTGAGGGAGTGTGGAGGCGAGGGGGGGGGAGTGAGGGGAGGGGGTTATAGGGACTAGCTGGGAGTCTGGAAAAGAAGGAAAATAGGTCCAAGGGTGAGATGGGGTGAGGGTGAGGCGAGGGAGGACCCTTGGCAAAGACCTTCCCTATGCCAACTATGAGTCTAAAGTAACGAGTCAGCAACCAGCGGCCATTTTGCTCTGAAAAACAGAGTGTGTGTTCCCACCCTGCTCCTCCCCTCCGTCTTCCTCCTCTACAGAGGCCCTGCCTGTCCCAACCCCACCCTCCGGTCTGCAGGCCACCCTCCCGGCCAGGCCCCCTGAGGTGGAGGCTGGGGTCAGGCGGGTAACAGAATAAAGGCTGTCCTACTCAGCCAACCCCCCCCCACCCCCCCACCCCCCGCCCAAAGGACAACCACTCTGGGGATTGGATTTCCTCAAGGACGAAAGGGAGAGCATGGCCACACCAAGGGTCGGACGGGAGGATGCACGGGGTAGGGCGGTGTCCGGGAGCTGGCTGGCTGGCTGGCTGGCTGGCTGACTGACTGACTGACTGGCTGGCTGACTGACTGACTGACTGACTGACTGACTGATTGACTGGTTGGCTGGCTGGCTGGCTGGCTGGCTGGCTGACTGGCTGACTGGCTGACTGGCTGACTGGCTGACTAGGAGGCTCAGCAGTCTCCCGGTGGTTCTGTTACAAGGCACGGGGGAAAAACTGGCAGATTACTCCACCGACACAAAGACAAACACACTCCCAAGTGGGAGAGATGAGGGCAAGCATCCAGGGAGATTAAATATTCAGAGTGTGTGTGTGTGTGTGTGTGCACGCGTGTCTGGCCACGTGTGGGTATGTTTGTGTGTACAGCACGGTTGAAAATGTGTGTACGTCTGCAGTATGTGTGAGTGTGTTTGCGTATCTGGCTGATTGTGGGTATGTTTGTATGTACAGCGTGGGTCTAAATGTGTGTATGTCTGCAGGGAGACATGCAGTACGAGTGTGTGTGTTTGTGTGTGGGTGTGCGTCTGCAGTACCTGCGTGCAGTGTGTGTGTGTGTGTGTGTGTGTGTGTGCGTGAGCATGTGTGTTTGCGTCTGCAGTACCTGCGTGCAGTGTGTGTTTGTGTGTGCGTGCGTGTGTGCGTGCGTGTGTGTGTGCGTGTCTGCGTGTGTGTGCGTCTGCAGTACCTGCGTGCAGGTAGGCCAGGTCCGGGTTCTCGATGTCTGCGTGGTTCTCCTTCAGGTGGTTCCTGAAGTCCATGGGGGAGTTGGTGGCAAAGTCTCCTTTGGGACAGTTGTACATCTTCACCCCCTCATGCTTCCCCGTATGCAGGATGTGCTTCCTGATGTTCTCCGCACAGTTTGATCTGAATGGAGGACAGAAAGCAGGCGGCCTTTATCACGGGGGAAAAACAAAATACATTGAAACAACCCAAAAATGAAATACGTTCAAACAAAAGATGAAATACATTCAAACAAAAAAGAAAAGAACATGACAAAGCGTGAAATGGCCGCCATGTGAATCCGGCAGGATTCCCTGGTGGCGACGGGCGGATCAAAACGTTCCCGAGCAAGGTCCTGGCGCGTTCGGGGCTTTTGTGTTGTAACGATGATGAGTGGAAACACCGACTCAAGCTGTGTCGTGGCGCTGAGGGGGCCGCTGTGTTTTTTGGAGCGGAGCGGCGCTGAGGGGGCCGCTGTGTTTTTTGGAGCGGCGCTGAGGGGGGGGGGGGGGGGGGGGCCCCGTGGCCAACGACGGGGAGGGGAGACGTGGCACTGCTGTTCACGGACGGCGAGAACACAATTTGTTCCGCGTGTTCCCGTGCTATAGACGCTTTGTGCCGCCGTCACGTCGCTCTGTCAGCGTCTCACAGATCTTTTAGCCGTTCTCCTTTTTTTTGTTTTGGTTCGGTTTTCTTGAATGTGCCGGGCTTTGTGCGAGATAGCGCTGGAGGCTACAGGGGCCGGGGTTTGTACGGCGCGCATAATGTAATGTAAGCCTGGGCTTATCGCTGTAGGTGTGTGTGGAGAAGCCACGGTAGTGTGTCTATTAGCATTGAGGTGCACTGTGTGTGTGTCTGTGTGTGTGTGTGTGTGTGTGCGTGTGTGTGTGTGTGCGTGTGTGTGTGTGTGACGGAGTGAACTTGCTACAGTATGTAGGTCTGCAGGCTGGTCAGCCTATAGGCCTATAGGGCAGCCAATGAGCTACTGCTGGGAGCAGCCTATAATGATGTCAGCTAAGGAAGACAAACACACACACACACACACACACACACACACACACACACACACACACACACACACACACACACACACACACACACACACACAGGCTCACAGTATCCCCTGATTAATGATGCTGCCTGACCCGCTCCCAGGCCCTATCTAAACCTGCCCACGGACACACACACACACATACACTGGACTGGAGGTTGAGGCACACGTAAACATATACAGGCAGAAACATGTTGAAACACACATCCATACATGTTTTCCAGAAACACTTAAGAACATTCAGACACACACAGGACACATATATAAACGGCAACACACACACACACACACACACACACACACACACAGACACACACACAGACACACACACACACACACACACACACACACACACACACACACACACACAGACACACACACACACACACACACACACACACACACACACACACACACACAGGACACATATATAAACGGCAACACACGACACAAGCACATCCATGAGACAAGCACACACACTGCATCATGTGAAGAAACATGGTCCGAGCAGAGTATCAAAACACACACACACACACACACACACACACACACACACACACACACACACACACACACACACACACACACACACACACAAAACGCACATACGACATCGTGTGTTGATGGATGGTCCTCTCGTGCTGGGTTTGGGCCTGACATTCTCGGACAGTATAATACGCAATTACTCTCCCTTATCACCTTGGCTGGGACAATAAAGCCGCATGGCTCCATAGCTCACGCCAGCCTAGGAGAGAATTTGTTTTCACTTTTGTAGAGACACCTCTCTCCATCACAGGGCAGAGTCCAGCCCAAACAAACACACACACACACACACACACACACACACACACACACACACACACACACGGTGTGTCCAGCCCGGCCCGTCTGTAAGGGGGTTTCTCGCTACATTGGTGTTCCTAACTCTACATGAGTCTCCCAGTGGAAAAGCGGGAAAGGCCTTTTGTCCTCTCTGTTTTAATGGCTGGCCATTTCTTAAATAAAGGTGTATCGATAAATACAGTAATAATAAGACAATGCCTCTTTCAAGTGAGAAAGAAGAGGATGTGGCAATTGATTTAGAAAAACACATATGAAATGAATCTAGCATGAGGCCTGACTTTGTGTTTCTCTTAGTCCGATTAAACCTTGATATTTAATATTTATATATCACTTGATCAGCTAATTAAGGAGCTCGTTTTAATTACCTTGTTATCCCTGTCACCCAATCACCAAGATAACATTTTCACGAACACACTCACCACCACACCATAAGTTACTGTCTCCACTTTACACACTCACACACCACCACACCATAAGTTACTGTCTCCTCTTCAGAAACACACACCACCACCACACCATACGTTACTGTCTCCACTTTACACACTCACACACCACCACACCATAAGTTACTGTCTCCTCTTTACAAACACACACCACCACACCATAAGTTACTGTCTCCACTTTACACACTCACACACCACCACACCATAAGTTACTGTCTCCACTTTACACACTCACACACCACACCATAAGTTACTGTCTCCACTTTACACACTCACACACCACCACACCATAAGTTACTGTCTCCACTTTACACACTCACTCACCACCACACCATAAGTTACTGTCTCCACTTCACACACTCACACACCACCACACCATAAGTTACTGTCTCCACTTTACACACTCACACACCACCACACCATAAGTTACTGTCTCCTCTTTACAAACACACACCACCACCACACCATAAGTTACTGTCTCCACTTTACACACACACACACCACCACACCATAAGTTACTGTCTCCACTTTACACACTCACACACCACACCATAAGTTACTGTCTCCTCTTCAGAAACACACACCACCACCACACCATAAGTTACTGTCTCCTCTTTACACACTCACACACACCACCACACCATAAGTTACTGTCTCCTCTTTACACACTCACACACCACACCATAAGTTACTGTCTCCTCTTCAGAAACACACACCACCACCACACCATACGTTACTGTCTCCTCTTTACACACTCACACACCACACCATAAGTTACTGTCTCCACTTTACACACACACACCACCACACCATAAGTTACTGTCTCCTCTTTACAAACTCACACACACCACCACACCATAAGTTACTGTCTCCACTTTACACACTCACACACCACACCATAAGTTACTGTCTCCTCTTCAGAAACACACACCACCACCACACCATAAGTTACTGTCTCCTCTTTACACACTCACACACCACACCATAAGTTACTGTCTCCACTTTACACACACACACCACCACACCATAAGTTACTGTCTCCTCTTTACACACTCACACACACCACCACACCATAAGTTACTGTCTCCTCTTTACACACTCACCACCAAACCATAAGTTACTGTCTCCTCTTTACACACTCACACAACACCACCACACCATAAGTTACTGTCTCCACTTTACACACTCACACACCACACCATAAGTTAATGTCTCCTCTTTACACACTCACACACCACCACACCATAAGTTACTGTCTCCACTTTACACACACACACCACCACACCATAAGTTAATGTCTCCACTTTACACACACACACCACCACACCATAAGTTACTGTCTCCACTTTACACACACACACCACCACACCATAAGTTAATGTCTCGACTTTACACACACACATCACCACACCATACGTTACTGTCTCCACTTTACACACTCACCACCACACCATAAGTTACTGTCTCCTCTTTACAAACTCACACACCACCACACCATAAGTTACTGTCTCCTCTTTACACACACACACACACACACACACTCACCACCACACTATAAGTTACTGTCTCCTCTTCACAAACACACACCATAAGTTACTGTCTCCACTTTACACACTCACACACCACCACACCATAAGTTACTGTCTCCACTTTTTAATGGAGAGCAAAAAAACGAATGAAAAAATGCTGCTGAAGAATAACAGGAATTATCATAATTCATTATTGTAATATATATATATATATATGTCTTTGCAAATGAGACATTGAAGACTAAACCAACGTCTTTCTTATTCGGGAGCGTTGGTATAAATAGATCCATTTGAGCGGAGCGAGAGGGTTCTAAGGGGTGCGAGGGTGGATCCCTATGGGGGGTGGCACGCTATCTCTCAGATATGCTAATGGTGTAATTGTCATATTAAAACAACACAACGTGCGTTTAGGAGTCAGCAGGTGTCACCGTTCGTGAAAGCCCACACCCGTCCTCCTACCCCACGCCATATTAATTAGACCAGCGCCGTTTCAACCCCCCCACCCCCCCACCCCACCCCACCCCCACCCCCACACGCACACTCACTGTGGGGACGGGCCGTACTGACGCGCGACGGATATCACCCTATCATCTTCTATCTCTCCTTTATGCTGTCCATTTCCATATTCCTCCTCCTGACGGGGATATGGAAATGCTCGTGGTAATTGGGCCGTTTCGTTAGCGGATTTGAAACCCCGGCTCGTCTCCCCAACGCGGGGCCTGTGTGCTGAGCAGGCCTGCACTCTTCATCATCAGCCTGCCTCCTCTCCCTCCATTCCGCCAGGTCGACAGCCTGCCCGACGTGGAAGATGGCGCGTGGTGCCAGCCCGCGTTCCCTCCTCACAGGTCTAGATTGAGCAA
>CM030178.1:16445982-16448482 GCA_017639675.1 Aplochiton taeniatus | reverse complement strand
TCCCCATTCCGACATCTTTGGCCTTTTAAAAATTACTTCTTCCCGACGTCGGAATTGAAATCTACAGGGATGACTTAGGGGGGCTCTGATCCTGCTTAGTCGCCATCAGAAAAACAGCGCCGCCACCGCCGCCCCCCCCCCCCCCCCCCCCCTTCCCCTTCTTTTCCTCCCTCGATCCCCGATTCCTCCCGCCGCCCTTCCATCTCTCATTACGCCGCGCGCTACAAGACCCCACCACAGAGAAATCCATAGCCATCGATCCCTGCGCCCAGTCGCGGTCGCCACAATTATTCTTGAGGAGGAAACGCTGGCGATAAATTACATGTGTGCTTTTCATCTGGTGCTCGATGGCGGTGAGCCCTCTGAGGACGTGGGGGGGGGGGGGGGGGGGGGGGGGGGGGGGGGGGGGGGGGGGGGGGGGGGGGGGGGTGACGCGCTGCTGTCAACACAGCAGGCTCCAGCGGTCTAAAGAGGCCAGGCCCCTGACCTAATACACAGACACACACACACACACTCACACACTCACACACTCACACACTCACACACACACTGATCATACAGTTAGACCACACACTCACACACACACAATCACACACACACTGATCATACAGTCAGACCACACACTTGACTCAAACAAACACAGGCCAATACACCGTGGACCACTGAGCACTTCCTGAAACACAGACCAGCTACTGGGAGGGTTAGGGTTAGGGTTAGGGTGTCTGTACTGCAGAGTGTGATACCAGCTACTGGGAGGGTTGGGTGTCTGTACTGCAGAGTGTGATACCAGCTACTGGGAGGGTTAGGGTTAGGGTTAGGGTGTCTGTACTGCAGAGTGTGATACCAGCTACTGGGAGGGTTGGGTGTCTGTACTGCAGAGTGTGATACCAGCTACTGGGAGGGTTGGGTGTCTGTACTGCAGAGTGTGATACCAGCTACTGGGAGGGTTGGGTGTCTGTACTGCAGAGTGTGATACCAGGTACTGGGAGGGTTGGGTGTCTGTACTGCAGAGTGTGATACCAGCTACTGGGAGGGTTGGGTGTCTGTACTGCAGAGTGTGATACCAGCTACAGGGAGGGTTGGGTGTCTGTACTGCAGAGTGTGATACCAGCTACTGGGAGGGTTCGGTGTCTGTACTGCAGAGTGATACCAGCTACTGGGAGGGTTGGGTGTCTGTACTGCAGAGTGTGATACCAGCTACTGGGAGGGTTGGGTGTCTGTACTGCAGAGTGTGATACCAGCTACTGGGCTGTTGGGTGTCTGTACTGCAGAGTGTGATACCAGCTACTGGGCTGTTGGGTGTCTGTACTGCAGAGTGTGATACCAGCTACTGGGCTGTGGGGTGTTTACACTGCAGAGTGTGGCAGTGCAGGGAAGTGAATAGGGAGCTGACCTAACAAACACACACACACACACACGCATCATACAGCCAGACCACACACTAACCATACACAGCTGTGTATGGGAGCTGATTGTTGTCCTTCACTAAGGCCTCTTTTTCTCCACCCCCCACTGCAATGAAATATGCCTTATTGCAAGACAATAAAAGAACTTTGAAGTAAAAAAAATACAACTTCCCCTTACGTGTGAGTGTGTGTGTGTGTCTATATCTGTGTTTTAAATAACCCCGGAGGAGTCTGCATGCTGCTATAATTGCCTCCCTCATTAGTTATGTTTTAGCAGGAGCGGATGGGAGGGCAATTAATTTTACCGCTTAATTTTTGACACAGAATCCGCCGCTGTATTGATGTGCTCGCCATTCTGGGCCTCATTTTTCAGGGAAATTAATTGACAAAGTACGAAGATTTATCAGCATATCGCCAGATTAAGCGACAAACTGAAGCAATGAGGAAATCAATTGTGGCCCTGTCGCTGCGGCCCCCGCTGAGGATCCTGGGAAAATGCTGGGCGGGTCGGCCGCCTGGCACTTATTTATTTATTTGAGTCGCTCATTCATCAGCCGTTACAAACGACCCTGGCGGCTGAGGAGACCCCCTACTTCCCCTCCCCCGCCAACCCCACCTTCTCCTCATCTCCTCCTCCTCCTCCTCCTCCTCCTCCTCCTCCTCCTCCTCCTCCTCCTCAGACAAGGCTGGTGAGAGAGGAAAGAGTGATTAACATAAAATACAAACTCACAAATCAGAGAATGAATGGGGTTTGGAGACTGGAGGAGAGCTGGAGGTAACACAGGGACGGCAGGACAGAGCAACAGACAGACAGGCCCTCCTCCAGCCACTGAGGAACTACAACAACAGACAGACCCTTTCTCTTCCTGCCACAGAGGAACTACAACAACAGACAGACCCTTTCTCTTCCTGCCACAGAGGAACTACAACAACAGACAGACCCTTCCTCTTTCAGCCACAGAGGAACTACAACAACAGACAGACCCTTCCTCTTCCTGCCACAGAGGAACTACAACAACAGACACTCCCTCTTCCTACCACAAAGTAACTACAACAACAGATACTTCCTCTACCTGCCACAGAGGAACTACAGC
>CM030178.1:16438482-16440982 GCA_017639675.1 Aplochiton taeniatus | reverse complement strand
CAAAGTGAAGACTGTTGTTTATTTGGTGAAGGGAGGGGGGATGGGGGGAGAGAGAGAGAGAGGGAGGGAGAGAGAGAGAGAACAGGCAGAGTTTATCTGATATGCAACTGTCAGGGGAGCATTTTCACATGCAAAATAGCGAGAGAAGGAGAGAGAGAGAGAGAGAGAGAGATTACCTAGAGGGAGAAACATGACAGCATTCACTAGGGTCAGAATGGATCATCATCTGCATTCCCCATTCCTCGCTCTTTCATTTCACTCCTCTTTTTTCTCTCCCTCTCCGTTTCCACTCTCATCCTGTTTTCCGACTCCATCACTCTGCACTTCGACAGCCCAGCAGCTTAAATCCGGACTAAATTAGCCGAATGAAGATTAAATCATTTGGCCTTGAGCTCTCCGTGTTATTGAGAGAAGACAGAGGAAGACTTAAATGGCGTCTGACTGGGTTCAAACCTATAGCCGTGTCTGAGGGGAGGGCACTTCTTCAAAAGGAGTCGATGGAAACCAAATTACAGGGAGTGTTGGCTAAAAAATGGGGCAAAGATTGGATTCCTCGGGACAACTGTTTCCTTAGCATGACGCTCGACTTCGTTATTTTTCATTAGCGCACACACAGTCAGCCGATGACAGGCTTGTTTCCAGGTTTCGAAAAATGGAGTGAGGCGACGCCATCGCTCGCCCCGGCTCGGGAACGCCTCGGAAAGCTCTATGGTCCAGAGTCAATAATCAAATCAGTTTGCTTGATCGCTCCGGTTTAACATTGAAATGAGTCGCCGTGCCCTCCAAGCCAAACCCACCAACCACGCGCCTCGCTCTCTGCCACGACGCACGCACTGGGCCCGGGAGAGGGTGTGTGGGTACAGGAGAGGGTGTGTGGGCCCGGGAGAGGGTGTGTGGGTACAGGAGAGGGTGTGTGGGCCCGGGAGAGGGTGTGTGGGTACAGGAGAGGGTGTGTGGGCACAGGAGATGGTGTGTGGGTACAGGAGAGGGTGTGTTCCTCCGTCTGGGTGTCTGAGGATGGCTCCAGTAATTAGAGGCCTCTCTAAGCGTAGAGACCTATGGAGGTACATTTAGAAGGACATGGGTCTCACTGGGCCATAACAGTAAAAAGAAAATAAGGCAGCGTGTGAGTGTGGCTGAGGCCTCTTTCTCCTCCAGGACTAGTGTTGGGGCATGTCTGTAATGGAAACAGGAGCGGAGGGGAGAGACGCTGCAGATTCCTATTTACCTTCAATCCCGGGAGGCGGAGGGAGGGGGAGAAAAAGATAATGAAATAAATAATAAAGGACTCGGCCCATCAGATAAGCTCCTGTTTATCCTGCTGTAGGGCAAATACAAATTGTCAATTTAATGAACATGGTGGACGTGATGAGAGCAGGGTGAAGGAGCCCCCTGCCTGACAAACAATCAGGAAATGTTATCTTAATATTGTTCCGCTGTTATTCAGCCCATAACTTAGAGGGAGGGGGCAGTGGGGAGGCTAGGGGGGAGGAGGAGGTAGGAGGCAGAGGGGAGGAGGGAGGCGCAAAGGCCAGGTCCCAATGTGGTGGCCGGGTTATTGCCTGTTTTATTATGAGCCGTAGCTCAAAACGGACCAAGCCATTAAAATAAACACCGACCCAAACACATTATCATACCTCCACTCAGAGCAACGCCTTTGTGGTCACAAAGCAACAGCCATCGAACAAAGCAGTGGTTCATTCTGCACCAGGCCTCAGAAAAACCAAAAGAGCGAACGTGTGTGCGCGCGCGTGTGTGTGTAGGAGGGTGTGATGTGATCTTTCCGGAGTCAATTAATTTACAAGCATAATGGGTTTTAGGAAAAGCGGGCCATTCATCAAAAACGTACGTTTCAACCTAAAATCGCAAATCAACAGCTGCGAACGCTGCCCACCGATATAATAAGCCGTTAACAAGCCACAAGAAAAGGGAAGAAATGTGATTTGTGGTACAGTAGCGGATCAGAGAGCACTCGGAACCCTCGTCAGCAGCACTTACAAACTGTCCAGATGTTTCACATGCCAAACTTATTATTTTTTTTTCGGTTTTGAGGGGGAAGGGGGGTATTTAAAAAACCCGCTAATCGGAAGATCCACCAAAATTAACTATTATCTCCATATTTATATATAGCCAGCACTAAATTGCGTCGGGAAGAATTACTATCAATATTAATATCGGCGACAATAACTCAGGCGAAGCGTGGAGAGGCATGCTCTTTATCAGGTTTCAGATAGCCCTTAAATACAGCGTAAGGCAGCCATATCTGAGCTTTTTCTCTCTAATATCAGGCCGCATTAGCGCCTCGTAAATCAAATTACACTCCTAGAATTTCATTAGGCTCACCTGCCAGCGGTGCTGCGCCACGGAAATATTTATGTTTTACCCGGCGATGGTGTGCTCTCAGGTACACAAAAGGGAAGAAAGAAGAGGGCCTGATAAACATAATTATCTTTTAAGAATAGAGTGAAGCGCTCGTCATAAATTGCACGCGGATCCCGAG
>CM030178.1:16135982-16425982 GCA_017639675.1 Aplochiton taeniatus | reverse complement strand
ACACAGGAACTTATTGGAGAGAGTCATAACTTATCCTCAATCGGAAAGAAAAAAAAAAGAACTCTGAAAGGGCAACGTGAAAGTGAGGAAGACAAGACACAGACAGAGTGGGTTTAGGGTTAGGTTTGGGTTGGGTTTAGGGTTACCTCTCTTTGGGCTGGCCCACGCCATGTTTCCCCAGAAGATGGGTGCTCAGGTGCTTCTTCATCACAAAGGCCCACCTGCACACAACACAACACAGAAAGGCAAGGGTTAACTCCACCTGCACACAACACAACACAGAGAGGCAAGGGTTTATTACACCTGCACACAACACAACACAACACAGAAAGGGAAGGGTTAACTCCACCTGCAGACAACACCGGCAGACAAGGGTTAAGTCCACAGCCACAAATAAAACCTTCTAACTAATTTGAACTAGTAACGCTGCAGCACAGCCAGATGCCAGTGTAGGCCTGAGTCTGTAAAGCCATAGGAGGCAGGTTTGGACAGAGTATTGTTCTAGACTTCAAAGCATTTGAAAACAGCCTGCATTGAAAAGGTCACAGCACGGCCTCTTTCTGCAGACAGAAACATAGTCGGGTTAGGGCTAGGGTTAGGGTTCATCGGGTTACGTGTGCAAAGGCACATAGAAAAATGAAACGCTGGTCGTGTAACTCAGACTCACAAACGCAACCCCGCCCACACACACACACACACACACACACACACACACACACACACACAACCCCCCCTGCCCCCCCCCACTGACGGACACGACCACATCGGAGATTCCTGGAACGGGCTGCCATGTTGGAAGCTGTGAACCCCCTTTTGTCCCCCTTGTACCCCTTTTTCTTTATTGTTCATCGATTTGCTTGTTATTTATTTATTTGTATCTTTTACTTATACTTTACTTGTCCTTCTATTCTCTCCAGCAGTTCCTGTTTAAATGTGCCTCTGCGTCTTACTTTATGGGTCAGTGTGTCGTAAGGAGCACGCAGAGTTATTTCACCGTTTATGTCACTGAGGCAGCCAACGCTTTCGCCTGCCATCTCTGCTCCCACACACACACACACACGCACACACACACCCACACCCACACACACGCACGCACGCACGCACGCACGCACGTACGCACGCACACACGCACACGCACACACACACACGCCCACACACACACACACGCACGCACGCACGCACGCACGCACGCACGCACGCACACGCACACCCATCGGTGGTCCCAGAGAGGCGTCCATCCGCCCAGCCCCCGAGGTCGATGCTAGCTAACACCCCGTATAAATATTCAAACATGTTCCCATGTTTTGTTTGGTTATCGTCATGTCAACGTCTTCTAACTCAATCCATCCATCCATCCAGAAGGCTGCCTGGGAGTTCAACTGGGAGCGGATGACTAAAAGCCACTCGGCGAAGGAGAATGACAGGATGAAAACACAGAGCCTCTCTGAGACACTGGAGGCAGCTGGGCCTGCCTCTGACTGACTGCATCCTCGAGAAGTAAACAAAACAGCCTAATTAAGATAACATTTCTGGGGAGCGCAAAGAAGAAGAAAAAAACGAAGAAAGGAAGAATTAATCAATATATCTGAGGGAAAGGCAGGCGGGGGGAACACTTGACTGCTGCTTGTTTAAGTCACTGCCTCACACCGAGGAGGGGGAAAGAGCTTGCAAACATTTCTGTTAATTATGTATTACAGCTGTCCTTCATAAACCTAATTACAGAGTGCTGAAAGGCAATGGGGGCCATTTGCATATGCGCATGAAAGACAAGGCATATGCAAAATATGACTTTAATTAGCATTCTTTGATAGCGAGGGTTACAAATCAAACTGGCATGTTTTGAGATTTTCATCTCAGGCTTTTTTTCTCTGGATTATTCTGAGGCTGTCGTGATGGCATGACTGGCAATGCCCTGTGGAAAGGACCTGGCACACACACACACACACACAGACGCACACGCACACGCACACGCACACGCACACGCACACGCACACGCACACGCACACACACACACACACACACACACACACACACACACACACACACACACAGCGTCTCCATTTGTCTAAACGCGTTTGTAATTGTACGGTCCCGTGCAGGTCGTGGCCCTAGCTCCATGGCCCTCCCTCCGGTAGCCTTGAGGGTCGCATCCTGGGCTTATATCATCCGGCGCGGATCTTTATGGCTACAAAGGGACACTTTACCAGGCCATCCATCCATATCCATACGCCCCCTGATGAACACAAGTAATAAGGCTCGGACTAGGCCCTCCAGGGAGGCTCATAACATCATCCCCGATAAAGAAAAGAAGAAGAGGAAGAAGAAGGAGAAGAAGAGGAGGAGGAGGAGGAAGGAGGCAATGCGTTCCACGTCCAATTCTCCCCTCAGACTAATCGCAGCGCCACACCTCGTTAACTGTGTGACGTGCCGGAGCTTTACCGATAAGCAGGGGAGACACGGCTCAATTACCCACACACACACACACACACACACACACACACACACACACACACACACACACACACCACCCCACCCCTACCGCCGCACGCTGATGAAGAGATAACATGTCAATATTTGATACAAACAACTCCATTTGCCTGACGGTGTTCCTGGATAGGCTGGTCCCGGTCTCCGGAAGCACTGGGAGATCTAAGGAACGGCCCCCGGCGCCGCCTGCCGCCCGGCACACACCACCGACACACACACCGCGACACAAACCGCCGCGGCCCTCGTACCGTCTACCCAGCGCAAAGCATGCTGGGACGGAGACGTGTCGGCTAAGGTGACATCTCATTCAGAGATTAGTTTAGGGCCACTCGGAAGACATCGGTTTTTTGCTTTGGGCTTATTTCTTACATTTTTTTTTTTTTTTACTCCAGCAGTTTTACTTTCTGAACTTCCCAGATTTTTTAAAAGTGTCCACTAAGGTAATAAACTTGTAATGAAAAAAACGTTAAAAAAACACACTTGGAGGTGAAAAACAGCTGTGAAGTCAAACAAACAAAGTTGGGCATTATAAACGGGTAAAGAGGTAACCAAGGAGCCATTAGGCAGAATGAGAGAGGTACCAGATGTGAGAACCAGTCGACCCGCACCGATCTAAGAGCTCAGCCCAGGGAGAGAGGCTCCTGTGGGGGGGAGGGGCAGGAAGGATAGGGTGTAGTGTTTTGGAGCTATGGGGCTACGCCTGAACTCCCTCCGTGAGACACACACACACACACACACACATGCACACACACGCACACACACACTCACGCACACTCACACACGCTCACGCACACGCACACACATGCACACACACATGCACACACAGGCTCTGGGAAGACTGCAGTGATCCACCGGGCCCCAAAGAAATGTGTGTGTGAGGGCTGATGCAGCCTGGTGTGCCAGTCCTAATGATGGCCTCCACCTGCTGTTTTAATGTCACAGCTGGAGCCCCCTCCATCCCTCAGTGACTCAGCCTGCCATCAGCAGCAGGTAGCTCCACTCAGCCTCCTCCCTTCAATCTACCTCCCCCCTCTGCCTCCCCTCCCCTCCCTCTCCCCCCGACACCCCTCCCCTCCGTGCTCTCCTTCATCTTCTCTCTTTCCCCCCCTTTTCTATCTCTCTCTCTCTGCCTCTCCTCTGCCTCTCCTCTGCGGCTGTCTGGAGCAGCAGGGAGTGCCCACACCCCTTGCTCTATCTTCCTCCCCTTGCCCCACCTGGTTTTTCTCTTTCACCAGCAGGTATACTTCCTGAATTGATTGTAGGCCGGTGCCCCCCCCCCCCCAAAAGCCATGGGTCTGTCCCCCCCCCCCCCCCCCCCCCCGCCCCACTCCTTTCCACGGACCATTACTCCCATGAACCCTGATGGACTCAGGAGGTCTTCTGGAGAGGCCCTGAGATGAGGACCTCATAGAGGGGGAGGGGGGAGAGAGGGGAGGGGGGGGCTAGAGGGCAGAGTCACACGCCCCAACCAGGAGCTCACACTACAGACACACACACCGCACGGGAACCCCTCCCTCTCTCACTCCCGCTCAGGTAATATCAGCCAGGAAGAAAGAAAAAAAACACTTTCAAAGTTACAATACGTCTCCGGGACAGTGAAGCTAGATAGGTACAGTGCCTATATTATAAATATTTCCATAAGTCTTTCCATCCCGCTTGTCATAAGCTGGTGCAGACTTATTTTCCAAGGCATCCAGCATGGCAAGCCGCCAGGCGGGCGGGGGGGGGCGGGCGGGGGGGCGGGGGGGCAGCATGGAGGGAAGGTGATGTGTCTAATCTGAGGGGCTTTGACAGGCAGGTAAAGTGACAGAGGAAAAGGAGACGCAACATCCTTGACGGGACTGACTGGAGCATGGAGGACGCCGCTCACGTCAGAGCTGTCACACCGAGAAACAGACACACACACCACTGACACACAGACACACACCACCACTGACACACAGACACACACCACCCCTGACTGACAGACACACACAGACACACCACCACTGACTGACAGACACACACAGACACACACACCACTGACACACAGACACAGAGACACACACCGCCACTGACTGACAGACACACACACCACTGACTGACAGACACACAGACACACACCGCCACTGACTGACAGACACACAGACACACACCACCGCTGACCGACAGGGAAAACGAGAGGGAAGATAGACGGACAGAGACAGACAGACGGACAGAGACAGACAGACAGACAGACAGACAGACAGACAGACAGACAGACAGACAGACAGACAGACAGACAGACAGACAGACAGACAGACAGACAGACAGACAAATAGACAGACAAAGTCAACACACACACAGACCCACAAACATCGGCCTAACAGAGAGACTCACAGACTGTAAGACCGAACAGATCAAATAAAGTGATGCCAAAACTACAATGTCAGAAGGAAAGAAAGACGATAAGAAAACCGACGTGTGATTAGATCAAAGGGTCAAGACAAGAACGAGGGGGGGGGAACCTGAAGGAGGTAAAGAAGGGTCAGATTGAGAGAGACATTCATCTGACGGTACTGTACTGTACTGGGCTGGGCTGGGCTGGGCTGGGCTGGGCTGGGCTGGGCTGGGCTGGGCTGGGCTGGGCTGGGCTGTACTGGGCTGGGCTGGGCTGTACTGGGCTGTGCTAGGTTGTTCTGTACTGGGCTGTGCTGGGCTGTACTGGGCTGTGCTGGGCTGTACTGGGCTGTACTGGGCTGTACTGGGCTGTCACTTTGCTTGACGGAAGGAAGAGCTGACTTCACATCAATATTGCTCGGGCTTCTAAAAGCCCTGCTTATGGAAATATCCCATAACGTAACAGCGTTTGGGAAAAATAAATAGATCATCTGTCCAAACTGATCTGTGCGCCGCTGCGGGAGAGTGGAGCATGTGATATTTTCCCCGATTATCCCGATCAAAACGAGAAGAGAAGAAGGCCTCTTTGACGCTCCATCAACGTCAAGGCCCTCAGCCAAACAGACACCTCTCACTTAGAATGCCACCAACGTACTGGCAACGCGCTTGCGTGTGTGTGCGTGTATGTGTGTGTGTGTGTGTGTGTGTGTGTGTGTGTGTGCGCGCGTGCGTGCGTGCGTGCGTGCTCATCGTAGAGAAGGTACATAAAGAGCTCAGCCTCTCTCCGAGGCGTTTGGGATCGTCTGCGGAGGCAGGTGATGGGCCCTGACGGATTGATTGAGCAGACGCTGTCGTCGGCGGTGGCAGCACCCCATAGCGCTCCCAGCTCCAGAGAACACCGTTCCATTAAAGGATCATTTAGAGAGCGAGGGAGAACTTCCACCTGCTCTTATGCAGAGCACACCCTAATGTGGGATGAAATAGACAGAACACAGAAGGGGGGAAGGGGGGGGGGCGGGGGGCTGGGGGGCTGGGGGGACGGGGGACGGGACGGGGGGGGGGCGGGGGGTAATGCATAAAAAATGTCGTACTTTTTCCCGACAGCAGATTCCCATCTTTAGGAGAATGCCGATTGATGAAATCATCTATTATTGATATCATCGCTATATGCCCGTGGCAGTTTTAATGTTACAAAGCCTCAAAGCTTTGAGAGTTATAGCACTGTTTGCATAATATGCAATTCAGCTTCATTATATAGTCTAATTAACACTTTTAATTTGGGGCTAAAATCATTAAAAAAGAGAGAACTAGAAAAACGCTGAACAAGGACAAAAGGTAAAATAATATAATATATTAATTTATAAAATAATACGATATTTGAAGTTAGACAAAAAAAATAGTAGCTTCAATAGTACAAGCAGCAATACAAAGTGGGGAATCTCCTAACAGATTCACAAAGACAAGCGGATATGATTTGGTTCTGTAGAATCAGCAAGAAGAAGTCTTACTTTGATGGGGGGAAAAACAGAGGGAGAAGCACTATTTCCTACCGAGACAGGGCAAGCACCAAGCAACATTTCAAATGAAATACATATCTCTCTCTTCTAAGCACACGGCCCCCATTTTACACCAGATGGCAAAACGAATCCAAAATGTGCCTTTTTAAAGGCTGTTAGCTTCCCTCCCTAATGTATTTCTTCTTTCTTTTCGTCTCTCTTCCTCTCTGCACTGCAGTTAGAGATATGAAAATATATGTGCTTTGCCTCTCTCCTTTCCACAGCTCCGTGTTAAATCATTAAACAGAAGTCCTGCTCATTATCTCTCTAAACAAAACTTCTCTTAAACCAAATAAATCACGGCGCGGGCCGCTAACAGCCATGGAAGGATAAATTACAGAGCGACTCACTGGCAGCGTTGGTATTTTAAAAAGCCTGCTGCACCATTTCTGTGATGCGCGGTAATTTGTAATGCAGGTTTCCTGGTGTGTGTAAAGCCTGGTCAGGTGTGTGTCGTGTGCATAGAGAGGAGAGGAGGGAGACGGTTGGAGAAATCACTGTCCTTAAGCCCTTCGTTACTTCCATGTATTAAGCTGCTTTCACTAGACACAAGGACATGTGTATGTATTAGAGTTACACCATGGAGTGAAATGGTTTACAGTTTGTTGTCAATAGCTACGTTTCTTCTTTGCTCCTTACAAATGCATCCTACTCTAAATGTAAGAAAATAGAGTCGAGGCCAAACTCGGAAAATGCTCTCAGGAAAAATAAGAAAAGTGGATTCACAATTGGACAGACTCTTTACACCAGAGGCTGGGTCGTTATAGCCTCACATAACTATCACAGCATTTAGTCAGGGGACATCCAAAGGAGGACGCTATGGACGCAAACGGTACTCATTAAAGCTGAAGGTTAATTGAGAGACAGTACTGACACCCTCCACCCCAGTGCTCCTACTGGGACCAGTAGCCGGAGTCCACTGGGATAACAGGCCCGCTCTGCGCTCCTCCTAGGTCCGATAACGACCCTCCCAGTCCTGCTCTCCTCCTAGGAATTCAAACCTAACAGTAGCCTCAGCCCACAGGGATAACAGCACATCTATGCCTGTCCCAAAAACCAAACACGCCTCTACAAAGGGTTAACACTTCTGATAAATCAAAGGATAGCAGAGCGCCACGTTTAATTAGAACAACTCAAGACATCTTGAGAGAGAGAGAGAGAGAGAGAGAAAAGGGGAGGAAAGGAAGAGAGGGGAGGAAGGGGGGGGTTGAGCAAGAGGGAGAGAGAGAGAGAGGGGGGTGTTAGAGAGAGAGAGAGAGAGAGAGAGAGAGAGAGAGAGAGAGAGAGAGAGAGAGAGAGAGACAGAGGGATAGAGGGGGGGGTGTTAGAGAGAGAGGGAGAGAGAGAGAGAGAGAGAGAGAGACAGAGAGAGGGGGGGTGTTAGAGAAAGAGAGAGAGAGAAACCTGCAGACAGCCGCTCTAATTTCAGCCTTGTTGTTCTTGCGAGGGGTCGAGCACATTAAGAAGAATGGAAGGAACATGACAACAGAGAGTTGTACTTCCTCACCATAGTTTTGCTCAACCAGATAATCCATAAAACATAAGGCCTCCATATTGACGTTTTCTCCTCTCCTTGAGTGAAGGGCGTAGCCAGGGTGTCAGTCCTCGGTCTACCAAGGACCTAGAGCCTGTGTAGCAGGCTGTCTGGATGACTGTCTGTCTGTCTGTCTGTCTGTCTGTCTGTCTGTCTGTCTGTCTGTCTGCCTGTCTGTCTGCCTGTCTGTCTGTCTGTCTGTCTGTCTGTCTGTCTGTCTGTCTGTCTGTCTGTCTGTCTGTCTGTCTGTCTGTCTGTCTGTCTGTCTGTCTGTCTGTCTGTCTGTCTGTCTGTCTGTCTAGCTTGCTGGCTGGCTGGCTGTTAGCTAGCTAGCTTGTACTCTCATTACCTCTGCTCTGAAGGGCAACTGAGGTCAGGCTTCAAGGGAGGAAAGCCTTCCATCTAATCTACACTGCTGCCCTGCCGTAGCTACAGCCTTATACGACACGGCCTATCATATCAGAGAGTCTAGAAGGGAAAGAGCAAGAATTTGACTCCTGAATGCCCCTCTGCTGTTGTTGCCTGGTGTTACGGCACACACTGCCATATTGTTCGTGGAGAGAACAATGGACTTTTAGAGACAGAGTGAACCTACAGCTTAAAAATCGACATGATGTACCGGAAACGATGGAGGCTGCTGCCACCCACTCAAAGCATGCACTCTCACACTCTCACACCTCTTGGATACACACACACACACACACTCACACAGTTATAAAGAATGTCTTTGTTTTGCTATTGTTGTCTTCACACCCACCATCTGGCACCCTAGCAACAGAGCGAGTGGAGAGAAGTTTCACAATGGAAGCTCGCCCTCCACCTCGGCCCGACAAATATTACAGAAGGTTTTCACTCAAACCATCGCTCTCCCTCACAATGTGGCCGCTCTGCGACGGCCTACAGGCAGCCACTGACTCACGATAAACAACACGTTTATCTGGTCACAACGCGTGTTTGGGTCCACGGTGGAATATAACACATGATAAACAAACCCTCCGCTGTGTGCGTAGGAATTCACAGCGAAACACTTCTCCATAACCCAGCGAGGAGAAGGAACCTTATTGTGAAAGTGCGAGTTGTGTCTGGGCCGTTTTAATGAAAGCCAAAGCCAACCCTAGTGTGGTCGTTAAGAGACAGCGAGGGTGAGAGAGACAAGAGAGAGGGTGGGGGGGGGTGGGGGGGAGAGGGGGGGGGGGGAGCTATTTAAATTGCAAAGGTCCCCCTCAGTCACCAGCTAGAGAGGCAATATGAATCATGGAGCGCACTCAAAAAAAAGGTAAATAATAAATAAATAAGTAAATAAAGTGTGCTATGCAGATGAGGGTGATGGCGGCTCAGTGCTGGGATGCAGCAGCCATTTATCACCTGCACATGCAAAGCGCCCGCTCCTGTCCTTAGCATATTCGCATATTCTAATGAAGCCTTGCATGCAAATTACAACGACCTTTTCCTTTTGCTGCTGCTCTTAGTTTTTTTTTTTTTTTCAAGCAACTTTTACATTAAGAGTGGGGAGAGTATGGAGAGTGGCTGTAATGGCCGTTAGAGAGGGGGGGAGGGCTGCCTACGTGACGTCGTGATCTCCACGCCAACGCACGGTAATTAGGCTAATCTATTACCACATGGCGGCTGCCACAGATCTTTATGGCCAAGGACGGCCCTGTCGGACTCTTTATTTATGGTGGGCTGCAGAACCCAGACTCTTCAGACATTCGAGCAGGACCCAGACATAGACCCAGACCCAGACAGCTCATCCAGGCTCTGGTCCGATCCAAAGGGCATCCAAAGCCTCTTACACCCACACAGCACTGGTGATAGACTGGCTGACTGGCTGGCTGGCTGGCTGGCTGGCTGGCTGGCTGGCTGGCTGGCTGGAGTGCTGATGGCCTATATGCCAGGCCTGGCTGGCTGACTGGGGCACCCTGGTTTGACAGCCCTCTCTCCCCCGCTGCGGCCCCACAGCGTCCCACCCAAACGGGGGCAGAGACCAGCCGTCACTCCCCTGTCCTGTCCTCCGCTCCGGCCCGGGGGCCGGGGGCCGCCACTGTCGGCGGGCGAGGCGGGGGCCTGACCAGCGGGAGGAAGTCAGGCCTCCTTACGGTGACTTTGAACTTCCTCGGATGAGGCATAAATATTGAAATATTGAAATGAAAGATGCGCTGGGTGCAGAGGGGCTGAGTGGAGAAAAGAGAGAGAGAGAGAGAAATGGAGGGTGTGGCGGGGGTGGGGGGGGGGGGGGGGGGGGGGCGAGAAGACAGGAGACCCACTGAGAGAAGAGACAGGGCCCTCACCCTCTGCCAGCCTGCATTCTAGCGGGCCGACAGTTATGGATAGGAAACATTACTGCGGCTGGTAATTAAAGCAAAAACTAACACTGTCTCTAGGATGGGGGGGTGGGGGTCTGCATGGAGCATCCATTTGTCACTGCTGCACATTTGCCAAGGCCAGATTAAATTACACACATATTTAGAGCCCAGTACAGAGACTCGCACTGTCTCTGTCTGTCTGTCTGTCTGTCTGTCTGTCTGTCTGTCTGTCTGTCTGTCTGTCTGTCTGTCTGTCTGTCTGTCTGTCTGTCTGTCTGTCTGTCTGTCTGTCTGTCTGTCTGTCTGTCTGTCTCTGTCTCTGTCTCTGTCTCTGTCTCTGTCTCTGTCTCTGTCTCTGTCTCTGTCTCTGTCTCTGTCTCTGTCTCTGTCTCTGTCTCTGTCTCTGTCTCTGTCTCTGTCTCTGTCTCTGTCTCTGTCTCTGTCTCTGTCTCTGTCTCTTTATCCAGCTCTCTCTTTGTCTGTCTGTCTGTCTGTCTCTGCCTGCCTGCCTGCCTGCCTGCCTGCCTGCCTGCCTGCCTGCCTGCCTGCCTGCCTGCCTGCCTGCCTGCCTGCCTGCCTGCCTGCCTGCCTGCCTGCCTGCCTGTCTGCCTGTCTGCCTGTCTGCCTGTCTGCCTGTTTACTGTATCTAATTGCCGTTCCCCACACCTATACTTTCGATCCATCGCCAGTCTGCGTTTAGAGAGCGACCGTGTAGAGGAAGGACTACTGTTATTAAGGCAGTGAGTTCATGACTCACTGCCTCACTGACTGAGTGACTTCCTTAGCAGAGAGAGTGGGAGTTAAAAGGCCACTGGCGGCAAGAGGGGGGGGGGGGGGTACGGCGAGCGGGGGATGCCATGCCACCAGACGGGGGGGATCGGTGACACTGAGAGTGTCACTGGGTGACGGCTGCACTCTGCTAGGACCCGCGGGCCCTGGGGGCCATGTCATAGGAACCAGGCGGGCCCCGCTACTGACACTAGCCCCAGTGACAGGCCCAACATGACTCGTCTCAGCCCCCGTCACAGAGCGGGCCTGACGGCACGCAGACACACGGAGAGATACAGACGGGGGCAGGGAAGGAGAGAGAGATGGAGAGGGAGAAAGGAAGAGTGATAGAGAGGCAACGAGACAGTGGCCTGGAGGAGGGGCCAATGGACTAGGAGATGGATGGATGTTAGTCCGGTGTAGGAAAAAGAGAAAAAAGAAATAATGCCAAAAGGGGAGAGGTTGAAGAGGTGGAGGAGGGGGGGAGGGGCAAACACCAGAAGAGAATGCCAGATAAAGAGGGTTCAGAAAGAGAAAGAGAGAGAGAGAGAGAGAGAGAGAGAGAGAGAGACAGAGAGAGAGAGAGAGAGAGAGAGAGAGAGAGAGAGAGAGAGAGAGAGAGAGAGACAGAGAAACAGAGAGAGAGACAGAGAGAGAGAGACAGAGAGAGAGAGAGAGAGAGAGAGAGGAGCGGGGGGAAGAGAGCGGCGAGACTGATCGCTGTTGATCTTCACGATAAGCGCTCCCGACAACTTGTGACCAAAGTGCCGCTCCGACACTAATCGGCCGTGAAGGCTGACCTGCAGCGAGGCAGCGCAGTTCAGATCGGATAGGGCCGGCCCGGGCTCCCAGACGAGATGGGGCCCGACAGCAGACATCCAGGCATCAAGACTCCCTGAGAAATTGTGACATGGCTCTGGTGCACTGTGAGAAGAACATGGGGGGGAAAAGCGGGCAGTGATACTCCGTGCTCTTGGCAGTCAGGGCAGACTTATCAGGCTAAGATGAAAAGAGAGGGAGAGAGAGAGAGAGAGAGAGAGAGAGAGAGAGAGAGAGAGAGAGAGAGGGAGAGAGAGAGGGAGGGAGGGAGGGAGAAATGAGGGACGGAGGAAGAACAGGGGGGTGGATGGAAAATATGAGAAGGGAGGAAAAAAAAAGATCCATTTTATTGACAATTATCTCTGAGTCGTTTGAAAGGGAGTCATTGGACCTGTCTCTCTTTGAAAACAACCTTGAACTGTGTGTGTTCATCCTTCACATTAAGATGCGTGTGTGTGCGTGTGCATGTGTGTGTGTGTGTGTGTGTGTGTGTGTGTGGCCTATTCATTGTAAAGATTAAAAGGATAGACCACGTTAAACAATGAAACACTGGACTACAGTATTAACTCCCCATCCAGACTCAGAGCTCGCTAACTATCAATAATAAATCAAATGTGTCGCCTAAACGAAACACATTGAGTCAGAATAACCATAACATGTAAGTCCCGTGTCCATGTCCAAAAAGACAAGAGATGAGCGTGCTGCCAGCAGCCCAGAGTGCAACAGATGGCCAATCACAACAGACAACCAGAGAGCACACACCAATAACAAATAACACCAACAGTCAGTCAGTCAGACACAGTCAGCCAGTCGGTCAGTCAGCCAGACAGCCAGTCAGCCAGACAGACACAGTCAGTCAGTCAGTCAGTCAGACAGTCAGTCAGTCAGTCAGACACAGTCAGCCAGTCGGTCAGTCAGCCAGACAGCCAGTCAGCCAGACAGACACAGTCAGTCAGTCAGCCAGACACAGTCAGCCAGTCGGTCAGTCAGCCAGACAGTCAGTCAGTCAGCCAGACACAGTCAGCCAGTCAGTCAGTCAGTCAGTCAGCCAGTCAGTCAGCCAGTCAGTCAATCAAAAGCTTAGTTTAGTAGAATAGCCCTCACAGCCTTTTGACACTCAGCACTCTTTAAACAAAACAGACTTTTTATCCATTCTTATATTGTAAATATTTTCATACTTCTCCTGAGTGTAGGCCTCCTGTTGCTAAGGCGCCAGGCTGGGTGACGATGTTTGTGAGGAACGTGAACGCTGGATTCTGATTCTGGCTCGCCTGTTTATTCACTCACTAATGACTACTGACTGGCACTAAGGCAACACATGCAGAATGTGTCCATTGTATAAAAACATGGGGAATATAAATATGTATATATATATAATCATATCTGGCATCAAAAATCACAGAGACTCCGCCCCTTTAGGACCATTTAGGGCTCAGCAAGACAGAGAGAGAGAGAGAGAGAGAGAGAGAGAGAGAGAGAGAGAGAGAGACAGAGAGACAGAGAGACAGAGAGACAGAGAGACAGAGAGAGAGACAGTGACACAGATAGAGAGAGAGAGAGAGCATGGGAAAGAGAGACAGAGAGTTTGTCTGATTGTGAATGTGTGTGTGTGTGTGTGTGTGTGTGTGTGTGTGTCTGATTGTGATTGTGTGTGTGTGTATGTGTGTGTGTGCAAGCGATTCGCACACGCGTGCACGTGAGCCAATGTACTGTGTACACCACCGTGTAATTGGGAGATCTGTGAAACACTACATCCTCTATCCATCTCATGTGCCTCTCTGTGGGGGCCGTATTGATAGAAAGAGCAGAGACCCTCTGCGTCATTGAGAGGCGCGGGGGGTGGGGGGGGGGGGGGGGGGGGGGGTCATAACCAAACATGCAGCAGGATAGCCCTCTATTACTCCTGATCAATGCTGGGGGAGGGGGGGATAACAGCAGAGGAAAGTAAAAATGGCCACCGCGGTTCCAAGGAGTCTGACAACATGCCGGTAACCATGACTGCTGACCTCCAGCTCACCTCCACAGCACTGACCAGCACTCACGCACGCGCACGCGCACACGCACACGCACACACGCGCACACACGCACCCACACACACACACACACCCACACACACACACACACACACACACACACATACACACAGGAGAAATACAACACAAACGGTGAGCTAGGTGTATAGCTGTTTGGGTACACATACTAAAAACATGTATGTAGTGCAGGCAGAAACACACAGAAACACATCAACGTGCGCACCCCCCCCCCCCCCTTTTTGAGTTTGAGCTGAGCCCTGGAGGCAGAGGGCTCTCGGAGGGTGAGGTGTCAGAGCTGGTGAGTCCAGCTGGTCATCACACACATACACACACACACACACACACACACACACACACACACACACACACAACCTCAGTTTAGCCCACAGAGGAGCAGAAGCCTTCTAGAAATATTCCCTTGTATTGATCTGTTGTGGGGAGATGCTATCTCTTTACATGAGCAGCAGACCACTGGAGCCAGGGTGCCCACACACACACACACACACACACACACACACACACACACACACACACACACACACACACACGCGCACACACGCGCACACGCACACACGCACACGCACACGCACACACTATAATAGTCATCACCCACAATTATAGGCAGGCGCAGGTGCACACACACACACACACACACACACACACACACACACACACACACACACACACACACACACACACACACACACATACACATACACATACACATACACACACACACACACACACAGTGAATGCAGGCCCACGTCAGATAACTTCCATGTTATTTTACAGAGCCCGCAGCCCACTCACAGGTTCTATCAAGATTGGCACGGCAACCCAAACATGTTTACCATAAGCAACCCCAGATATTAGAACACATCCTCAAACAACAAGCGCAAGCACGAATCATATTCCGACCCCTGCAAACGCTGTTTACTCATTTATTGATGAAGTTATTTGCTCATTAAAATTGCACAGGGCATTGTTTGGGCCAAACTTCATAACCATTTCATGTGCAGTCTGAAGGGGACCTATGTGGCTGAGGCAGGGCTGTCTTCAATCATGGAGAAGCACCCAAACAATGTTTATTCCTACAGCACAAATCTGAATTATAATAACATCGGACTAATGAATACAATGACTATTAACGTCATTTTCATCATCATCATCATCATCATCAACGTTTTCATCCTTATCATCCTCATGACAATAATAGACATGATTAATACAAATATTGAGAGGCATATTTTGGTGAGACACCAGAGGGGCCTGTAGCCACTGTGAGGAGTTCTGACTTGTTCAGCTGAGACTCCCTCCCTGCCCCCCATCCCTGAGGATCCGGGGGTGGGATGGGGGGGGGGATGGGGGGGGGGGGGCTACCCCACGCTCCCTCCCCCCCACAGTGGGGCTCGGGTGAAGACGCACGATACCGTCGCCGTGTCAACAGAGCTGCTTGTTTGGCATCCCCCCCGCCGGCTGTCGCGTCCGCGCGCCACGAGAGCGGCAGGTGTGTGTGTGTGTGTGTGTGTGTGTGTGTGTGTGTGTGTGTGTGTGTGTGTGTGTGGGAGGGGGCTGCACTGGAGGAGGACTGGGGTTGGTGTGCCCTGCCTGCTGCTCATGCTAAGATGCTTCAACACGGTAACAGGTGTGTGTGTGTGTGTGTGTGTGTGTGTGTGTGTGTGTGTGTTTGCTTCCCCACAACACACCCCTGAAGACACACACACACGCAAACAAACAAAGACAAAGTCCTCGCAGCCAACCAGATGTGCTCCTAAACCCAGGGCTCAGCCACTGTGTGTGTGTGTGTGTGTGTGTGTGTGTGTGTGTGTGTGTGTGTGTGTGTGTGTGTGTGTGTGTGTGTGTGTGCGTGTGTGCGTGTGTGTTCAGGGCTAAGTCGGATGCCGTTCTCCACACACTCCCGCCGGCTCAGGTACAAACACAACTGTCACAAACAATGGGAGGATGTTCCCTCCGCGGGCCAGGGTTCGCTACAACATGCTCTCAATGTAAATCACATTTCCCAGGCTCCCTGAGCCCAGGCGGGCCTGAGGAGAACCACGGCCCTCTGGCTGCTAGCGTCACTTACCGCTGGGTAATTGACAGGGCTTCAATGGCAGTGACCAGGGTTTCAACATACAGCCACGCCAACACACAATATGGGGAACATTTCAATGATCCTGAAACAGAAATCCTATTAAATAGCAACTGAAAAACATCCATACATGTATAGTACTACTGGAATACGATACGCAGTTCTTGGCTAAGCCAGGTGACATCGACCAGACATGGTGTCTAATTGCGTCGGCGTGAGGAGTTGTTTTAGAGAAGCACACAGATGCAAAGTCTGAGGGAAGATGATGACAGGTGCAAATGAAGGGAAAATATTTCCCCCTCGCTAGAGAATTGAGGTGGAGTGGGCACCTCAATTTATCAACATCTGTGAGGTCTCGGTGAGTGTCAGGGCAAGCAATGGTTTTGGGGCGCGGGGGGCAAGGTGCTTTGAGAACGACGCCGGCTCTCACTCAGTGTTTACATTGGTCAGCTCTCGAGGGCCACCATTTTGAATCACTACTAGGCCTGGTGGCAGCCACAACAGGACAGATGAGGACAGGTCCACCATTTTGAATCACTACTAGGCCTGGTGGCAGCCACAACAGGACAGATGAGGACAGGTCCACCATTTTGAATCACGACAAGGCCTGGCGGCAGCCTCAGAACATCCAAAGGACGGAGGAGGACAGCAGGGCTACGCTAGCACGGTGGGGGGGCTCCTTTACCCTGCTGTCGTGACAGGCCAGGGTCCAACACACGCAGGCCCCGCTCTGCCTGCCTGCCTGTCCCTGGCCCTGTCCACCAGCGCCTGGGCCCTGTCTGTCACAAAGCATTCCTCCTGCCTTAACCCACTCCAGTCTCGTCCCCCCCCCCCCCCCGGATCTCCACCTCGTCCTCCCAGAAAAACAAAACAAAGGGTACGCTATAGCAACGTCAGGCTGATGCCGTGACAGATCTGAAGGAGCACTAACGCGCCGGAACTTTAAGCAAATTAGACCTGATGAGCCGCCAGCGTGCGTCGCCACGGCGATCCTCTAAAGCAAAGCAGATGCCATTAGAGAAGGCCCGTGGGGAATGGTAGACAATGCACAACACAAGACTGTTTTTTTTTTTTCCTTTTTCTTTTTTTTCACGAGCAAGTAAAAATAATGCAGTTTACAAATATTGCAAATAACGAATTCCTGTTTATTGGGCGACCCTGTAAAGAACCTGAAAGGA
Source organism: Aplochiton taeniatus (assembly GCA_017639675.1). Taxonomy (NCBI): domain Eukaryota; kingdom Metazoa; phylum Chordata; class Actinopteri; order Galaxiiformes; family Galaxiidae; genus Aplochiton; species Aplochiton taeniatus. The sequence goes on along the minus strand of CM030178.1, from coordinate 16,408,854 downwards.
GCGGATATGAAGGGCACCATTGATCTTACATCTGAGTTGGTAACATGTTTACAAGCATGCAACTTGTTCAATCTGAATTAATGTCTCAAACGAAATCAAATGAAAAGATATTTCGTTCAAAACACGGTTAACGTGAGGTTTCGCCGTTTTCTTGACATTATTGTACAGACAGCATGTATATTTATACTTTCATGTATTTCAGAAACATTTAAAATAGCCAAAGAGTTTGAGGCGCAGAAACTCAAGGCCAAAAACACTCCAATGATCACTCCATGAGAGCAGGAAAAAGTAAACGTTTTGGTCGGACCAAAGAAAAAGAAGAATGCTGAGGGGTAACGCGTTGTGACAGTCATGTTAGCAGGAATTCATTTCCAACTGTAGTTATTTGAAAAGGGAGACGTCTGGGCTTCTATTTTCCTGCAGGGACGTCCGTTAGGGTGGCACAATGGAGCCGTGTCACACACACTCCGCAGACGGCTGCTAATAACCGTGTCACTTCTACACCCCAGCTCATGGTAAAATAATAAGAAGGGATTCAGGTTGCTAACTAAATAAAATGAAAGGAGAAGAAGAAGAAAAAAAGACTGAGTGGAGGAGTGGTGAGGTAAAATAAGAAGAGAGAGAGGGAGAGAGGGAGAGAGAGAGAGAGAGAGAGAGAGAGAGAGAGAGAGAGAGAGAGAGAGAGAGAGAGAGAGAGAGAGAGAGAGAGAGAGAATGAAAGGGAACATTTCAAAAAAGAGAACGGGGGTAAGAGAAAGGTAGAAATACCTCCAGAGTAGTTGGGGGAAAATGTCTATGGAGCGCCACTTGAAGCCGGCGCTGTTAGTTTAGCCCGTTAACCCGTTCCCCCCCTGGGCCCTGCTGACGCCGGGCCTCCACCAAGCGGCTCCAGAGGAGAGCCCGGCCGTTTGATTGGGAGTTTCAACTGACCGCCCTCTCTGGTGGGTACTGGTGATGTTTCCCTGGTCACCGTGGGCCTTCCCTAATAACTCTCCTGGTGGAGGGAGCCAGCCAAAAGCTGCTAAGCTGCTATGGTGTTAAAGGAAAGGCATGGGGGCTGTTTAGACAAGCCCACTCAGTGGAGGGGCTCTGTCTCAGGAGGACAGGAGACAAGAAAGCAACAGGGCAGGCTGACACGCACGCACGCACACGCGCACGCACGCACACGCGCACGCACGCACGCACGCACGCACGCGCGCGCACGCACACACACACACACACACACACACACGCACAGGGGCAAGCGTACATACATGGCAAAGTAAAATTATGCAAAACAATACTTTTTAGACAAATATGCATGAATGTTAAAAAAACAACATATGTTAGTTTAGGTGGTAAAAAACAAAACAAAAAAAAACATGGCCCTAGGATTTCTTTCAGAATATTCATTTTAACGGTTGATAAATAGTAGAAATGGAAATGTGTAGGATGGAAAAGGTCAATCTAAACCCAAGCTCTCAGTGGGCAGGCAGAAGTGCAGATGAGTGGGTTGGTCAAGGGAAATATTAGGGAGTTTATCTTTTCTCACTTTAAAAAATACACACACAATTAAACACACTGCTATACTGTAATAAATACACACACACACACACACACACACACACACTGCCATACTGTAAACACACACACACACAAATACTATCTTTCCAGAATATCTTCACATCATGCCAAACTTCTTTGCCCTCATCTTCTCTTCTACACTCTTTATTTGTAATCTCAAACTCCTCTTATTTTTATGCACCCACCACTTCCAACTCATATTTCATAGCCGTATCTTTATATTTTCTATTATCCGGTTTTGAAAAATGTGACCAAGGGAGGGCATTGGTTTGAAATAAAATATGAATCATCTTAGATAAAGATATCGGACTGTTCTCTTTTAATTCCCGGCGCTGGCGATCTTCACAGTTAGCCATCGCTAGCCCATTCTTAAGTGGTTTACCCAGCCCTCTCTCTGGACATGAAATAACTTACTCCTCCCCACCTCGCTGACACTCCTGTCAAACAAAGAAGGAATACTTCACATCTCTCCCCTGGAAAACAGGGTTTCCCGCGCGGCGGAGCAGGGGCGACTGACCGGCTGGCTGTGTCAGATCAGATTGGGACACCCAGAATCTTCCCTGATGTAATACGCTACACACACACACAGTCCGTGTATCTACACACACACAGCCCGTGTATCTACAAAGCTGCCAGATATTTATAATCGAGGGAGAAATAGGAAATATGAAGCCTTCTGCACCCGCAGCCCAACATTACATATGAGAGGAGATCCCATCGGCATGGCTCTGTATTTAGTATTTCTGGTGAGTAATCTTTTGTCATTTTATCACAGGAAATGAAATAATGGGCCGACCCCTCTAATGAAAAATGAGCCCCACAGCTTCACTGTTGGATGGAGCACCGGACAAAGAAAAGCTTTGCTACGAGAGGAAAAGCAACAGTCGTCTAACCGTCTAAACTCACACACTTTGAGTGTGAAACATTAGCTTAAGCCTTAGATTCATTACGGCTAAATCAACGCAATAGAAAAAGGTTCAGCAATAAAACATTTAAAAATAAAGATAAAATGTGCTGTTTTTATATAAACAGTGCAAATAATTCCATGTGTCTTTATTCAATCCGTTTCTGGTATCATCTCTGTTTTTGTTATATGGCAGCTCCTTTTCCAAGCAAAGCTAGGGGGACAAAGTCATGCACACACACCAAACACACACACACACACACACACACACACACGTTGAGTTAGTTATATTCTTTCATCTTTTCAATGGTCTGTATGAATGTGTATGTGCCGGTTAAAGTGTGTGTGACAGACAGGCTCTCCTTCCATGCGTCTGTGTTTAATTAAAGGCAGTTTCTCATACACAGCCACTGCCACAGCACGCACACACACACACACACACACACACACACACACTCACACACACTCACACACACACACACACACCACCCCAAACAAACAGATCCACAGACGTGCACATAGGCTGGCCCTAATGTGCATAATTAACTTAACCCCCATCACTTGACTTTAAAGGGTTGTTTGTAGGACTGAGTCTGGCAAATGGAGGCTGGATAAGAGGTCCTTTATGTCTAAAATATTCATTCATGCATTTCAGAGCATTTCCCAGCGTCCTCTGATTTGTGGTATTTTGGGGGGGGGGGGGTTGTTGCTAAGCACCTCGGCGATGGCCGGAGAGGTTTGTGGGAAGCCGGGCCGGGGTCACCTGCTCTCAATAACCACGCGCCGACACACACACGACACAACACACACACGACACGACACAACACACACACACAACACAACACACACACAGGAGAAGATCTCAGGTGGCTAGACTTTCTCCACTCCCTCTTTGTAATAGGAGACTACAGGGCGGGAGGACGGGGGGGAGGGAGGGAGAGAAGGAGCGGGCCGCAGAGAGACGTGGAGAAGAGCACGGGAAACATGGTGTAAACCGGTTGAGAGAGCTGTCAAGACTCCAGCCTGTGTGTTTGAGGAGAGGAGGGAGGAGCAGAGGAGGAGGAGGAGGGGGCCGGCGAGGGAGGTGTCGGGGGGGGGGGGGGGGGGGGCGGGGAGTGACTGGCCGAGAAATCTCCAGCCCCTCCAGCCTGCTCCTCTGCCACCCCCCCCTCCCCCCCTCCCTGTGCCAGTCCTGACTGCTACCAGCCACACACTTCGCCTCGCATCAGGGTCAGCGCGCCGGCGAAAAGGTCAGCGCGCCGACAGCCGATTGGCCGGGACGCGGCGGCGGTGGCCTGCCGTTGGACGCACCTGATGTGACACGCTCCCCTCCCAGCAGCCGGTGGACAACAGAGCAGCCGCCACAGGCACCATAGTGGAGTAGACAACATAACAAACACACACACACACACACACACACACACACGGTGGGCAGGAAAACAAAGAGCGGAGAGGAGAGGAGAGGAGAGGAGAGGAGAGGAGAGGAGAGGAGAGGACAGGAGAGGAGAGGAGAGGACTCAGGATGTTAGTCAGACTGGCTGGCAGGGGCCCTCTCAAGGCCATGGATCAGACTAAAGGTAGGAAATATTCACTCCGCATCCAACGGAATATTTCAGGTCGAAATGCCTAGCAGCACTGTCTAATGCAGGTGGATTATTTTTACATTTACGATATTGCGCTTTGTAACCTTGTTTCAAAAAGCGTTATACAAATAAAGCTCATTATTGTTACAGTTTGTTATTGTCCAAGGCTTTCCTCAACACAGCTAGGTTCTGATACAAACTCAACGTCATCAGACAGACAACCACACAACCCAGCCAATTACAGCAGAAATGCAGGCATCACACTGCATTTTAAGTGGAGTAAAGAAAAAAAGAAGCTAATAATGACCAAATTCATAATTAGCTGCTAAGATGCTAAGTGGTGATTTAATGCGTAATTAGCAGCACATAGGAAAGAAAGGAGTTATTCAGACACTGCCCCCTATTATAAATGTATCTAAATATAGCAGGCATAACGGCTAGAGAACACACACACACACACACACACACACACACACACACACACACACACACACACACACACACACACACTAATGCAGATGCTAGTAACCAGCAGAGCCATCAACACAACCAACCAATTCAAACAAACACATACAGACAGACACACAGGCGCACACACACACACATATACACATTCACACACACACACACACACACACACACACACACACACACACACACACACACACACACACACACACACACACACACACACACACACACACACAGAAACAGAAACAGACAGTTGAGGCAAGGCTATAAAAAGTGCATCGGGCCAAACTGTGTGTGTGTGTGTGTGTGTGTGTGTGTGTGTGTGTGTGCCTGGCGGCGGAGCTGTTCATGTAGCTCAAAGTGAAGGAGATCAAAGGAGAAGCATCATTTTAGGCGTGCGTGGCGCACCAGCAACCCCCCCTGCCCTGCCTAATGGAACACAATAAGAAGCAGGCCAGACGTCAGGCTCTGATGTGGACAGACAAGAGGAGGAAATGGATTTGGAAACCTCCTCCAGCGCTATGTCACATTTCCTCCTCTCATACGGGCACTCGCGCGCTGACAAACAAGCCCTCTTTCTTTTTCTTTTTCTGCCCCTCTCTCTGTCTGTTTGACCTCCCCTCCCCTCCCCTCGTCTCCCTCTCTCTCTCTCTCCCTCTTCCCCCCCCCCCCCCCCTCTCTGGACCGCCCACAAGGTAGTTGACATAGGAGACAGGACAGGATGTGTGGGCGGAGCGGACTGTTGCTGTGCCCTTGAGCAAGGCACCTGACGCCAAACAGCAGCCCCCCCCCCCCAGTAAATAGCCGGCCGCAGAGCTAAAACCCCCCGGGGTGCTGAGCGCCGTAACTGGGTTGGCACCGTCCCGGGTCGGCCTGTCGGCTCGGGAATGTGGACGGTAAACATGCCAGTCCTCCATGAAAGGTAGAAAACGTTCCCCTGCTTCCCCACCAGGAGCCGGTGAGCCATTGAACCAAACGCCCAGGCAGGCAGACTCATACGGCCGGCGCACCAGGGAGTCTGAGTGGGCAACCGAACACATTCAGTTAGTCCACTGTGGACGGTACGTCTGAAGTCTGCGGGCTAAGGGCGCCGGCGCGCCAATCCTGCGTGGCCCCGCACGGCTAGTGCCCGCCACACCAGCCTGCCACCCTGTCGCTCTGCTGCTATGCCGCCCTGTCGCTCTGCCACTCTGCCACCCTGCCACCCTGCCACCGTAAGTTCCCGGCTCATATTTGCCCGGCTCACTTCTAATACACATCAGCATGGGGAGGGGGGGGGTTGCTGCGCTGTCGCCAGCCAGAGAAAATATTTGCTTTTTCTCCCTCGTCAAGGTCCCCCTGCTCCTCACGCCCCCCCCCCCCCCCCCCGCCGCCCCCTCCCCTCCTCTTCACACAGTCCTCTCCTCTCCCCCCCGCCCTCCTCTCCTCTTCACACAGTCCGCTCCTTCATAGATATACGAAGAGAGGATTTGTTTAGCAAATTGTTACGCCGCCTAAAACGCCAGGCCCTGTGTGGTAAAGATACATGTAAATAGTTGACAGGGAGAAAATGATTTTCCATGATAGGCGCCCATTAGGCGGGCTCTCCAACACAGAGGCGTGTTATGGAGAGAGTAACCCAACCCCGACCATGGGGCCGATCAGCAGGCACGCTTTCAAAGCAGCCAGAGGCCTAGGCCTCACACACACACACACACACACACACACACCCACTAATTGTACCCCCCACGCCCACAGTCTCTCACACACATGGTGGAACCCTCAAACACACGGTGTGTTTTAGCTCTCCTTTTTCCCCACGAGATGTGAGTCTTCTTGACTTGGCGGTGCCGGGCCCATTAAGGTGGTGCTCTTAAGAAAACATTACAGTCTCATCCCGGCACTCCTCCCTCCCCTCCCCTCCCTCCCTCCATCCATCCGCTCCCTCCCTCCCTCCATCCCAGAGAATATCAAAAGCCAGAGAAGCTGTCAGGGGCCCAGAGGAATCCCGGTCCACGTTGAACAGAAAATTGTTCCCCCACTTTTTCCTCACGGTTCTGAAGTGGAGCAATCTCCCAAACCTCTGGAAAGAACGGAATAAAGACCTCACCCCCGAACTCAGAGAAAGAAAAGGAGGAGAGGCAAGGCCAGAAGAACGGGGGGGGAGAAAAAGAAGAAGAGGAAGAAAAAAAAATAGAGCCGGGGTCTAATTAGGAGTAATTACAGCCTTTTCATTTCCAACATGATGAAATAATTTGATTCTTTTTAAGACGGGGGTCTGGTTTGGCTCAGCGCAGACAAAGCGGCCCTGCCCTGAGAGGAGAGCGCTAGCGGGACAATGGCAGTCCTTCTGAGCGGCCGGAGGGCCCCGACGCGTGCGCCCGCCAGCCCATAAATCATGCCTTAAGGTGGGCCTGAGACAGAGTTATTTGACTGGGCCCCAGCCTGGTGGCTGCCGTACGAGGGGGACCCACATTACCGAGATAAAATAAATATGGCGTTGGGGATGACGTGTTGGGCAGGGGGGGGGGGGGGGGGGGGGGGAGGGGGGGGTTGACATGTCGGCAGGGTGAGGACGTCATGAGACCTGGCTCTCCAGGATCAGCCTTACTCAAGTTAGATCCCCCCCCCCCCCCAAATAAAAGATTTGTGAACTAACTTGCTTCAACTCGATTACCACTGATAAAAACATTACAAAACAGTTGGAATATAAATCAGCGCTATCTTTTAAATAGGGTTATAAAATAAGCTACGAAAAAAATGTGTTAGCAGGCCTTGTGTTAATTGTTCCAGAAACAGAGAAAGAAGGGGTATGGTTAGCGAGAGAAAGGGGAAAAGGAAGAAGAGGAGGAATGAGAGAAGTGAAAGCCGAAGGAGAGAGAGAAGAGAAAGCCAAAGGAGAGAAGAAGAGAAAGCCAAAGGATATGGGGCATAATTACAAGGGGAACGGCAGTGAAATTAGCATAGTGAATGAAGGCTTCAGTGGGTGTCTGTGAGGCATCCTCCCTTTAGGAGAGCTAAGGTAACACCAGAGACTCCTTTTCATCTTCCTAAGGACACAGCATATTCAGCCTGCTCTCTCCGCTTAAAAGACCTCCTTCATCAACATAAACTCTTTCATGTTCCAGTCATACCCAAGACTTCCCGAGCTCCAAAGGCAAATATTACATGAAAAAAAAAGATGTATAACTCTGATGTCTCATATCTCGAAGTCGTGAAAGTGACGAATGCTAAATTCTTTTCAATACATCGGGGAAAGATTAGGACACTGTTAACAAAAGCAATAAATCATTGTTTTTGACGTTATTTAATTATTAGGCCAGTTATGTGAGGATTTGATCGTAATGAAAGGAGGGCCAGCGAGCAGCCTGGATGACAGGGGCCAGCCGGGACTGAGTGAATCCAGAGAGGGAGAGGCCAAGTGGGGCAGCTGAACACCCAGAGTGCTGCTCAATACCAGCAGCTTGGAGCAATCTCATCCACATCTACCTGCCAATCAACACCCTGCCCTTTCCCCCAGGGCCAATCGGAGGCCGGAGGCCAGAGGGTGCCCCCCCCCCCCCCCCCCCCCCCCTCCCCCCCCCTCCCCTTATGGGCTAAAGGGGAAAGGAAAACAAAACAAACGACACTAGTTAACATTGTCTGTCTGTCTGTCTGTCTGTCTGTCTGTCTGTCTGTCTGTCTGTCTGTCTGTCTGTCTGTCTGTCTGTCTGTCTGTCTGAGATGAGGTCCCTCTTGTCTGGTCACTCTCTCTCTTCTGTAGACAGACTCCCAGCAGAGCTGTGTCAACACAGTGAGAGCCAGTGGCAATCCCTTCTGTAATATCCAAAGAAATTTAGCAGAGCTTTCGCTTTTATTTTGTCAGGCAATTTCTGCAATGTATACACTGTCTGAACGGCTCCATCATTCTAGAATCTGTGAGTGTGTGTGTGTGTGTGTGTGTGTGTGTGTGTGTGTGTGTGTGTGTGTGTGTGTGTGTGTGTGTGAGATGGACGTGCATGTTGTACGTGTCTGATTCCAAGATGACCGGAAAATAAAAGCCACAAAGATGATGGAGGTCAGAGCCCCCCTTTCATGCTTACAATCATAGTGGGGGCCCCACTGGGCGTGTAAAACTGAGCTGAGCATCTGTCTGTCTCTGCCTGAACACACACACACACACACACACACACACACACACACACACACGCACGTGGGGCTGGAGATATAGTGGTAACTAGCCGCGCCTGCTTGCCTCCCTGTCCACCTGGTCGTTTGATGATGCCTCACTCGCTCATGACAACGCATCGATTTTACTTCTGCCCGCCGCGTAAGCCGCCCGCCTGGAGGAATCCATTAGGGCCAAACACTTCTCATCCTGGCCGTGAGTGACAGCCGTGACAGCGCCGACGCTTCCCCCCCGACCGACCCCCCCCCCCCCCCCCCCCCACCCCCCACCCCCCCCCCCCACGGCTGATTGACAGCTCCACACTCAAACAGGCCTTTTTCACAGCACCTCTAATAGTTTAAAGCGCTTACCATTACGGCAGGCGGGCGGTTAGACAGTGGGCAGGTGGGGGGGCTTGTGTGTGTGTGTGTGTGTGTGTGTGTGTGTGTGTGTGTGCAGGATTTAGAGCGGCCTTAGTGCCAGGCCAGCGATACCGCCAGCCACACACCCCTGTCCTAACCTGCAGCCAGCCCTGATCCAGGCCCTATCATTTAGCAGCCCAGACAACCTCACACGGGCGGGCGGGGGGGGGGGGGGGGGGATCCTTGAAGGCCCGTCCTGTGGCGGCTCCACGCTCGGTTTAAAGCTGACATAAATACTATCATTTAGGCCTCTGCCAGGGAGAGCTAGTCAACCACTGACAGCTGGAGCAGGCAAACATTTACCCACACTTTGTGGCCCTGACCCTGAGGATCCGTTTACACCTGGGCCTCGCTGAGGCTGCTGGGAAGACCTTCTGCGTGAAATGAGCCTGTGTGGGTGCTTATGGTGGGGGGGCCTGTGGACTGGGCCGGTGTGTGTGTCTCAGAGTAACCATGCCTGTTTGTATGCACCAGGATTGTAGGTACATTTCTGTGTGTGTGTGTGTGTGTGTGTGTGGGGGGGGGGGTCTGTTACGGCACGTTCTGAAGCTCCAGCCAGGTCTCCAGGGTTCAGCCCCACATCACTGGCCCGGCCCGGCGTTGTGGGGGTATGGCTTACATGTTTGTTTTCTCGCCCTCGCACCTCCATGTTGCTTGTCAGTGCCGTGGGGTGTAGTGTGCTGGGATGGCCCTGTGGGAGGGGGGGGGGGGGTGGAGCCTGGCCCCGTTCCCCTGTGGACAGGGCTTAGATGCAATCCCAGCCAGAGAGGATCTACGGCCCCCCGTCTGAAGAAACCAAATCATACCACAAACACACACACTCCAACACATTATCACACACACACACACACACACACTCTCTCCAACACATTATCACACACACACACACACACACACACACACACACACACACAAACACACACACACACACATGCACATGCACACACACGCAGACACACACACACACACACACACACATTCCAACACATTATCACACAGACACAGACACACACACATTATCACGCAGACACACAAACACTCACACAGGAGTGTTGTAATGAAATGGCCTGACAGACTATTGGGTTTTACAGGACCTTTGCTGCTCTACTTATTATTTAGCTAATAGGATATTTCTTGCTAGCGTTCCCCACCAAAGCCTGCTAAGTCTACTGACTCCACACACCAGGGGAGCATGCACGGCGCTGAACCGTAGTACCCAGCGCGCAAGGAAAACATCATCTCAGGTCTAATATCAACAGCTCCAAATAATTACGCCAAGTCAAAGGGGAGGGAAATGGAGACCGGGTTCCCACTCTGGTGTGTGTTCCAGCTCCAAGGCGTCTCACTCGACCCCACCACTCTCAGCCAGCCAATCGGATGAGGAAAGAGTATGACCTCACGAAAATATTACCTCAGAAAGGTACTCAAGTGTCACGGATAAATGTGTGTGTGTGTGGGGGGGGGGGGGGGGGGGGGGGGCATAGTGGAACAAGTACCGTGTGATTAATTAGCTAATAATTAAGTCACAGGGTAATATGCATTTTTTCAATTAATTAAAGCTCGCCCCGCACCATAAATCAAGCAAAACTGTCATTGTTTCAGAATTAAATATCTACCTTTTAGGAGCGATAATAATGTTGATTGCGTAACTGGAGGGCTCATCAGGGAGGGGCATGATCGCTGTGTGACAGGTGGGGACTCAGTCTGCTGCCCTAGAACCTCGGACTGGGTCCCCCACCCCACCCGCACCCCCACCCCTAACCACCCCCACCCCACGCCTCCAGACCCTCTGGAAACCCTTCACCAGACCTGGCTACATACCTCCTGCACAGGGGGATCAACCCTCAGAATTAAACAACAGCATGTATATTATGCATTAAAGATTGCTCTATAGGAAAGTAAACAGACCTTGCGACTAAAGATCATTCATTATCATTCCTCTTGTGAACAGATCATTAATAATTCAGGTATATGCAAACTAATATATCTAAATATCAGCATGTTTACCTTGCATACGAGAGAACTCGCAGGCATTTATGGATAAAGGAGACAATGAATGTAATCATTATCCAAAATGTATCGTTTGTCTCTGTTAGGAAACGACGGCAGGGCGATTTTTCTTCCTGATAGTTCAGACATTAATTTGCTGAAACACGGGTTGTAAAATGACATAAACAAACAGCCACCACACGCATAAATTCAAAGTGCTGGGTGACAAGCCCACAGATATATAATGAACGGCACCAACTACTGTTGTCATTATCCAACACAATGTAGTTCTTATCACCACACAGATAATGAAGTGTCTGTATGATGTCTGGTACATATAGCAAAAGAATAAACATTCATACACTGGCATCAACGCATGGGGAAACACACACACACACACACACACACAGATTTTTGAGTTGCAATTAACTAGGAGATAGTCAAATGAATCAAGCACTATGGCCTAATGAATGTTTCCCTATTCACAACGCTTCTTTCTGCCATTATTAGATTGTATAGACAATGCATAAAAATTAACACGCATGCCTTCATTCAATGTGTTTTTTCTTCTGTTAAATAGAAATAAGAATAAAATGTTATACAATCAACGAAAAAGAATAAATGTCATATTTATGTCGTACAAAAACTGAAAGTATTTTTTGTTGTTTGGTACCAGCATATGAGCAGTTCATATAGTTAAAGCAAATATCGTGCATTGTGGTGGTCACCATGAGCTGTAACCTTGCTATTTTCAGTCTTTCTTTTCGTTTGTGTCAAAGTTTGGAGGGAACTTGGTCTTGTCGTAATCATGTTGCCCCTGGCGAGCATACTAATATGGCCTTGGGTCGGAATAAATTACTACTCAGATTAGCAGGAAGGATGAAGTGGAGGTTTTATTTTTAGAAATTAGAATATTTGTTACATTATTAAAAAGGGGGAACATCCTTTGATTCCCCCTATGTCTCTTGAATTATTTTTTTATTATTATTATTTTTTTGTTCCTTCCTTCCAGTTGCCAAACTGCCTACCTGTGTGAAAACAGCCGTCTTTAGTAGGACATGAACATGGCTCTGGGACGTGAACGCGGTGTGTTTCTCTCTCTCGCGCGCGCTCTCCTTCCCTCTCCTCTTGCGCTCGGCATGCTAGCTAACTCCAAATCCACTGCCACAGCACATTTCTCCCTCACATCTCACTCCCATCGCTATTTATTATTCAACCAAATCTTTTGTTGTAGGATTACCGTATTAGTTATTGATAAGGGATAGACAACTGTACGCTCATACGAAGTCAATTACAACAAACGTTACGCAGAAAGACACAGGAACATTTAAGAGTAAATTCCTCTGTTGAATAAAAATAAATGCACTCCCCGTTGGTCTTCTTCATAGCCATATCTGCAAATCAATCTGTTTCATATCAATTTGAAGTAAGTGTTTTTTTTATCTCAAAATATATTTAAACAAAACAAAACATTTTACTACAGTACTAGCCGTTAAAATGTAGAACTCAAAATGTGTTTACTTTTAATATAAACATTTAAAAACTATTAATTTTTAAACTATTAAATGACTTAATGGAAAATATGAAATGAACCACTATAGTGTGATTCTGCCATAAGCTTGGCTGGAGGATGCTCCTGGCTTAGAGCGGTCAAGCTTCTATAAAGAAATGCCTCCCTAATGTTGTTTTCTTAAATGATTTAATGACAAGTGACCAACAAGGCTTAAGCAGGATTACTCCACTGTGTCTCAACCCATTTAGGTAAAATTGAGCATGCACTGATTTTAATTTAATCACTAAAGACTGTTTTAATTATTGGAGTAATTAGTAAAATATATGGGCCTTCACCTCATATTGATTGTTATTGTCGGTACAGTTACTGAAGCAGAGGTCTGAGTATTGACTCACCCCCGCCTCATTCGTTCCATGGCCCCCTAGGGCCTGGGTCACACGCACACACGCGCACACACACACACACACACACACACACACACACACACACACGCACGCACGCACGCACGCACACACACACACACACGCGGCCGCCCTCTGTGCCCCTCAGGGCCCACGGGGTCAGACACGCGCTGCTCAGGCTGACGGGCCTGGAGAGGACAGATGAGCAGCGGAGCAGAAGAAGCTGCAGAGGCGAATAACTCCCGCGTCCCTCCGCCGCGTCGGGGGGAATTGGCCGCAGCGCGAGACGGCGGCCCTAAGTGTTCTGACGCCTAATTACCAGCGCCAGCTTCACCAGCCCGCACCCACGGCGGCAGAGCCGGGGCTCTTACACGGACAGCCCTTTGTAGTCTCACACGCAGGGTGGGGGGGGGGAGACACACATGCAGCCGGTGGGGGGGGGACGGGGGGGGGGGGGGGGGGGACAAGAATGGTGGGTCTGTTTTAAGTTGGAGATATTTTTTCTCCTCCTCCTCATCTTGAAGAGTTCATGGAAACGAGTCTTTGTTCCTCCATTTTAATGGCAGTGAAAGTATTCCCCCGTGTGTTCTGATGCAGTTCGCTCAGAGACAACCGGCACTTTAGAGGCCACCTCTCTGGAAAATCCACAGAGCTCATCCCATTTGTGGGGTGAGATTTTGTATGTATGTCGGTGGTGCACGGTGTTACATATATGTATATGTGTGTGTGTGTGTGTGTGTGTGTGTGTGCACAGTAGGAATGGTGGGTGCGCTACAGCCCACTGTACATGCGGAGTGTGTGTGGACGTTAAAGATAAAGTGGTCACTCTGAATTATGACCCAATGAAGTGTGTTTTGCTCTGAGGAGTGTTCCACCAGTGCCATTAGCCATGCACTAAATGGGGTTACAGAGCGTCACAGAGTCCTTCACCAAGCATTTAGCTTTAAGGCCACCATGCAGCCTTGAACAGCCGAGCCATCACAAACTGGCCGTTCTCATTTAGAGCTGCTATGTTTTACATCATCAAACACACACACACACACACACACACACACACACACACACACACACACCCGGGCTTGTCCAACGGGGGGCAGCAGTGGCTACACTGGTGCACGTTAATCGGCGTGACAGAACTGGAATAAAGAGAGTTGGACTCCGTCAAAACATGTACGGCCTGTAAGAAGAAAAGGAAGAGAAAAGTAAGAGAGCGCTGAAGCTGCTCATCCTCTCCTCCCCGGCTGTCTGATCCCAGAACAGTCACATTATCTTAATACGTTCCTATAAGTGTCTCTTTAAAACAACACGCAGAGACCAGCGTGGAATAGACAAATGAGTTTACACGTTCCAACAAGGGCTAAGTGTCCAAACACAGCCCAGTCGATTTACATCAGGCCTATTACACTGGGCTACGCACGGCCATCGGATCTCCAGGAGAGGATAGAGCGGAAACTATCCAAGAGGAAAGAGACACATTTCAGTAAACCACCTCTCCTCCTGGTCTGGTCAATACCTGCCGGCGCCGCAAGTAAAGAGCACGAGACACGTGTGTGCATGAGCACGCGCACACGCGTACACACACACACACACACACACACACACACACACACCGACTCACACACACACACACACACACACACACACACACACACACGTTCTGGGGGGGCCTGCACACAAACCCACAACATGCAAACACATGCATTAGTTTACGAGTGACATTCTCTCTCACACACACACACACACACACACACACACACACACACACACACACACACACACACACACACACACACACACCAGCAAAGAGATGCCTTTGGAACCAACAGATTGCTCCTTTGACTCTCCAGATAAAATTGATTTTTTGCTTCTTCTTTCAGGTTTTTAACCTAACACTCTAACCTGAGTGTAAATGCACAAAGAGACATCATGTCCATTGATCCGTCCATGCCCTCATGCCTTGAAACATCTCAGGGAGAGAGCAGCGCGGTGGTTTCCATTCTAAACAACCCCGCCAGAGCCCTGGTAATCTCCCTGGAGAAAACCATGCATAAACCAACAACGCAAATAACTAGAATACAGCCCTCTGTAACAGTTACCCAACCAAACCAGCGTTTAATAGTTACCCTAAAAAAGAGCAGCCATACAGTCATCCTCCAATAAAACAACTTTGTTAAAAAAAAAAAAAATCCTCATACCTTTTAGTTTTACTAGTTTAAATGTGGGCTGAAAAAACTTTGCGTAAACAGATGTTCAACAAACAGCAAAATAGAACAACAACAAGAACACACAACGAAATTCAGCAGAAAGTTGAGCCAGCTCCACCTGCAAGAGTGGGTAGTAGGAGGACAAAGAAAGTGTCTTATGACCCTGCGGTGTTGCATATCCTGTCTGCTAATTACGGCGAAATAATAATAATTAATAAAACATTAAAGACAAGTATGAGAGAGAGAGAAAAAAAAAAAAAAAAGAATCACAGCCATAAAACATATGTATTTTTAATATGAATCTCACTAAATCAATACGCTCATTTAGCTACTGCAAGCAAATTGCTAGGCGAGGCATAATCACTGTAAGGTCAGTAGGTATTATTCACAGTCACTTTAGTTTACCACATTAGGACAAGACAGGACGCCGGGCCAAAAATTATACATTCCATCCCCATATCTGTCCTTTTCTGATTCAGATGGATGAAGAATAATTAAGTCCTAATTATTCAGATTACTTAAGGCACTTTCTGGAGCAACAAAAGAGATGCAGTTGTGTCTGTCAGCCTCTTCAGCTTCTATCATTTAGAACAATCCTACAACTTGACCACTGACGATTAAAAAAAAAAAAAAGACTTTTTTACGACCCCCCCTCCCCCTCCTACTCTACCTCAGAGGGTCTTAAGGAAGCGCACTTCCTTTAAATTCACCCATATGCAAATTTCCAAATGTGATTTGCATTTTAAAGTATTTAACTCCCCATATTTATTGGGCTCTGAGGCCTTGCTGATCATTGATTTATGTGCTTCCGGCAATCATATTTCCATATTTTGTGTGGTTTTAACGAGAGTAATAATTCAAATATGCAAAAAGTTGTTCTTTGAACGATATCTTTAATTATATCCTCAAAGCATCATTCCCTTTCTCTTATTTTTCATCAGAATTAAGATTGTCTGGGAACAAAAAAAAAAAAGGGGGGGGGGGGGGTAAATCGAGAGCTGGCACTGAGATGCTGGACAGTGATGAGGCAGCCCCGGTCCTTTACCTTATGTGAGCCGTGTGTGTCTGGTCATCCATGGAGCCACAGACAGACTCGGGGACGAGGGGGTGGTGGGCAGCACGGGCCCCCGCCTGACCTTGTCCCCACAACCCTTTATTAATGGTGACATTCTTTCACCACAAATCCAATCTCCGATTGTGAAATTCGTCTCCCGTGCCTCAAAAAAAAAAGAGAGAAGGAAAAAAACAAGGAGGCCGTCCTTCCCCCTCTGTTTCGCCGCTAACACAGAAAGTTTCTCTGTCACGTCCCCTGATGAGAGTTGTCACGGTCACTGCGTGCTCTTATGAAAACCATCACGCCCCGCGTTATTAAAAGTGGCGGATTCTCACCACCATTTGGCCTATCAGCATCAGCGAGCAGCCGTCAAACGTGTCCAGCGCGCGCGCGCACACACACACACACACACACACACACACACACACACACACACACACACACACACACACACACACACACACACACACACACACACACACACACACACACACACACACGGTCACCGAGGCTCCTTGAGCACATTCCCTTTGTCACCCCTACATGCGGCGGAAACTTTTTAGAATAATTGCTCACCCATGTACGAGCGCGGGTGACTAATATATTAGATTAGTCGCGTTTGGTTGCAAAAAAAAAAAAAGGGGGGGTGTGTATTTTATTATATTTCCCTGTTGGTAGGCTACATACCTTGTTAGTCCACATGAAAGGAAATAAAAAGATGAATTTAGCTAAAGAGCCTGCACATTAGCCCCTAGATGTAATGACCTACACAATAGCCTGCTGGACAGGACAATACAGCAGAGAGCAGGAGATTTTCAGCAACATTATCAATTCTACCGCGGCACATATATGAAACCCCAATTAAAGAATGTGACATAAAGCTAGAATTAACACTTCCATCTGTAAAAATAGGGTTAATATAAAGGAGATGTAATTTGAGATATTTTGTATGTTTTAACATAATTTTACATAATTTAATTCATACACACATAATCCTATCATTTAACACCCATCACAGTGACTGTCACTGCTTCAAAAAATATTTACACACATTTTTTATTTTTTATTTTCAAAACATAAAATCGCAGCAAATCACAATGTTTATTTTTTGGGGACAATTTCAATAATTTGACATTTAACATGGCAAGCCTAAATATGAATACCGTGCAGATGCGTGGATAAGCAATTTCACACAATCCTAGTGTTATTACACTGCAATTAACATAGGCGTCACTTTGAGTCCAGAACGCGTGTCAGAGGGTATCACTGGACTGCCTTCCTTCCCACAGAGTGTTTAAATGCATATGCTTAACATGGGGAGTGGAGAGGCTGAGTTTAATACAAGCCAAACACATTAACACAGGGCTCCTTGGAGGATGCACTTCACCCCCATGTTTAACTATCACTGCTGAGCCCTGTGCGGAGCGCACGCAACATATGTTACAACCCCCCCGGCCCCCCCCCCCCACTGCCCCCCCCCCCCACTGCCCCTGAGATGCCTGGCACACAACTCTACTCTGCAATTAAACTGTGTTCCATTTTCCCTCTCTCTATCATCAGAGCCACGGAGCTGTGTTTACATAGATACAGAAAGAAAATGGAAGGAAAAATAACAAAGTAATGTTAGCGCCCTAATCTTAGTATTATGCTGGAGTTTTTATTTTTGGGAACGACAAGATGGAATCGTTAACGTGTGTGTGTGTGTGTGTGTGTGTGTGTGTGTGTGTGTGTGTGTGCTGATAAACTCTCTCTCTCTCACACACACACACACACACACACACAAACTCTCTCACATGCACACAGAAGCAAGTGGCACCACATATGCAGCCAACACTGGTTAATGAGGAGGTTGAGGGCTGATTATTTACAAAGCACTACACTGTCACAGTAATGCTATAGAGAACGCTATCAATAGATGAAATCTCCTGGCATCCCGATACAAAAGAAACATTTTATTTTTTAGGGAAATCTGGATAAGAACAAAAATTATTTAGGGCCTGTGAAAATCCTTTACGTCGCAGAGCGCCTTAAATCAGATTGTAAAACTATTCTCTCTCCCTCTCCAGAAAGGTTATCGCCTTGTATCTTATTGCCTTTACCTGTTCCCGCTCACTGGGAACACGCTCTGATTTGAATAAGCACTGCTCCAGCAACTCTCTTATCAGATCACAGACTAGTGTGCCAGCACAGCAGTATCAGGTACACACCATCTCAGTACCGCCCAAATGGAAAGTAGCAGGACAGAAAGAAAGAAAGAAACCCACGATAGAAAGAAAGAAAGAAAGAATAAAAGAAAGAAAGAGAGAAAGAAAGAAAGAAAGAAAGAAAGAAAGAAAGAAAGAAAGAAAGAAAGAAAGAAAGAAAGAAAGAAAGAAAGAAAGAAAGAAAGAAAGAAAGAAAGAAAGAAAGAAAGAACTAAAGAGAGAAAGTGAGAAAGAGAGAAAGTGAGAAAGAGAAGAGCTGGGATTTGTTGTCTGATAACTGGCATATTGTTTGGAAGTAGAAATGCAAAGTGTTCGGGAAAGGAAAGCCGCAAATCTTTCTCTGGAAGTGATTCCGCCTGGTTTTCCTGCTTACATGTTGTTTTTTTAGTTGTTATTTTTGTTGTCTATTTTACTTATCATTTACTTATTATTTTTACTAATACTTAAATATTTTAGATATGCATTTTGAGGACAGCAATTACGAATGAATTTATAAATGTATTAGGCTGAAATCTACAAAGATTTTAATTTATTTGTTAGTCAACCCAAGTAAAAGACGTGTTAAACAATATATATATAAATAATATTATATATCTTTAGAGTTTTGCGGCAGCACTTTTTTCGTTTTCACGATTAGCGCAGAAGATAGGGTTAACAATGCATCAGTTAGTAAGGCATGCAATTATAGGGGCTACATGACCTCAGAGAATGTATCCTCCTCAGGTAGGTTAAAGCCACACAAACACACAGAGAGGCTTATTCCCCCAGTCCTCTAAGCGGGCTAACCTGCTCTCTTCATTAGGGTGCTGCGGGGACCTCTCACTGTGTAGTCTATGTCCTTGCTGTAATTGCCCTCTCGGCACGTCACCCCCCACCACCCCGGCAGCAGCAGCCCACACACCGGCGCAGGCAGGCAGACAGGCAGGCAGGCAGGCAGGCAGCGCCAGCCCCTACTGTGACAGGCCTGGCGAGGCGCTCTCCAGAGACCGGCTGATCGGCCCCTGAGGTCCGGCGCTATAGAGAGGCTTGTCCTAGTTAAAGCAGCTCTACCGCGAGGGACACGGCGACACCACCGTGGTGGAGCCTTCGTGGTGGGACTACGCCCAGGCCTGAAAGTAGCCAATGTCCCTTCCAAACGAACCACCTCCACCTCCTCTCCCATGGAGAACATAGTCTACCAGGGAGAAAGACAACGGTACAATTACAACATTCAACTGCTGTCCCATATTTATATTATTCTTTTTATTATTACATTTTTACAGCATTTTTACCGCTTAACTTTTAGTAAACTGCCATATAGGGACGGTAAGGGAAAATTAGGCGACGTATGTATTTAAATAAAATATACATTTTGGTTAGCATATTACGCAAAGTAATACTTTTTTTCCTTGTGTAAATGATTTATATGTTCTAATAAATTACCAATAAACAATTTAAATCTTATCAAAAGAAAACAAATTGATAAAATCATATCAATGAAAAATAGCTAATAATCTATAAAAATAAAAAAAAACATTTGTAGAAACGATATTATCGGAATGGGGTTTGAATATCATAAATGCATCTGTGTAAAGTCTTAGAACACATGACATGCATAACTGGAGATCCTCACGTACCGCTCACATTCACACAGAAACAAGATGAGCGGCCTCGGCACTGTGTGTTCCTTACAAGGGAATGGCGCCATCTACTGGCGATCACAGGGACAGCCGAAACTTATGGATAGCGGTTGGTGAACTGGAATCAACAACTACTCTAGGATTCAGAGAGATCAAATTAGTAGCTTCGTACTTTAATCTCTCTTAAGTCACAGCACCAGAGAAACAAACATGGCGTGATCACATGTGGAGGGCCCTGATGAAGGGAAAGAGGGTTTGGCAATGACTAAAATATGCTGCAGAGTAAAGCCCTAATTTGGAATTTAACCGCACCAGACGTAAGGCTATCAGTAGCTGGCTATAATCCTGACCCCTGTTTGTTTTGCTGAATGCACTGAATAAATGAATAAACGCTTTCTCTTTTCACGGAGCGCGCCCCTTCTAGTCGCGCTGGGGAGGGGGTTTGCGGCCGGCTAACCGACGTGTCAGCGTTTTCACGGGCCGCTGCAGGGCCCCGCATCGGGCTCCGCTCGGCGGTGCAGGGGTTAACACGGTAGAGGGGAGAGAGGGAGTGCACTGAGCGGGTGGTTGACACCCGTTCTCCATCTCCCCTGACCCGTACGGGCTCTCTAACGTAGAGCAGCCGGGCCCGCCACTTGCAGGGGGTCGGAGGGGGGAACCAGGCGACCCAGCCCCCCCATTTCTGACGGCCACCCTTCCTAATCCTGACACCGCCCCTGTCCTGTGTGAGGCTGCAGGGCATGGTGGTGGTCGGTCTGCGGGTGATGTGGAGCTCTTAGGCAGCCATTGCAGTGGAGTATGACCTCTAGGTGGCAGGGTCCTTGGCCCTCTCTTAACACCCCCTTCCAGCCCCTGGCAAGACCAGACACAGACAGGCCAGGGTGTAAGGAGAGATCTAGTTCACCCTCACTCCAACACATACGGACAAACGAGAAAAGGCTAGGAGAACGGCTTTGTGACATCTTGGTAATGTGGCGTGTAGCAACAAATCGGCTGCTCCAATATGCAGCACCACACACACTGGGGCCTGAACACGGAGTATTAGGTACCCTATTGCTATTAGCACACACACACACACACACACACAAACACACAAACAACCTCACACACACACACACACACACACACACACACACACACACAACCCCAACCACACACACACACATATACCCAAACACACACACACACACACACACACACACACACACACACACACATACCCAAACACACACACACACACACACACACATACACCCAAACACACACACACAACCACACTTCATTTCAGTGCAGCATCAATCCGTGGCCCCACCAATAAGCCTTGGGAGTTTTTCCGGGGAGGGGGGGGGGGGGTTGTTTTACGCGTCCCGTGGGAGGGGGCAGAGACAGTGAGATGTGGCCATGGTGCACACAGGCTCCCAGTCAAGGACGCGGGCAGCATCACTCAGCCCCCCATTATTTCCTCATATTCAAAGGTAGCGCCGCAGTGCCGGCTACCTGGGGGGGCCTAGGGGGCCGTAGGGGCCCCCGGCAGCGTCCGCCGGTGATTTGGGAGTCCGAGGGGGGTGCTGGGAGGCACACGGCTAACAGGAGACGGGCCGGGGCACGGAGGAAGTGACGAGGGGCTTGGTGCGTGGGCCCCGGTGACAGGGGCCATTTTATGGGCAAATATTTCCCCCTGCGTTGTCAGAGCAGCAGGAGGAATCACTAGGAGGTGAGGTGCATGAATACGGCCCTTCAGGGGCCCACAGTGGAGGCTCCTGTTTATGGCGGAATAGCAATCAGCTTCCCTATCCTCGAACGGCGTCGGTGATTAATCAATTAAACGGGCAATGAGGAAAGGGGGGGGGCTTGTTGGGGGGGGGGTGGGGGGAGTGGTGAGGGGGGGGGGGGGGGGCTAACCCAGGCTGTTACGGTGGATTTCACTTTGACTGCTAATGTCGCCCATTCATCTCCAGTTATTATCTGTTTTGCATAGACGATGGTCAATAGCACTTCATAAATGGGAGGATCATGGTGTACTCGCTGCCATTAGGCCTGCGGGACGCTAACAACCCATTGAGCTAACGGGAACAGAGGGGGCCAATCAGAACTGACCCTGCCAGCCCTCCTGACAAAGGCTCGGCCTGACGCCGCGCTGCCACGGCCACGCCGACGTGAGGGAGCTGAGAGAACGGCGCTCACCAAAGCCCTCGCCTCGCCGCCGGCCCTGCTGGGGGTGACGGCTGCTCCTGAAACAAAAGAGGCCAGTGTTTCACAAACCCAGGGCTGGCGTTGGCGTCAGTGACAGTGTGACAGCTGAAATCAGACTACCAGGAGGGGCTACACTCAGACACAGGGAGCCCCTGTACCCCCAGCCAGCCAGCCAGCCAGCCAGCCAGCCAGCCAGCCAGCCAACATGCCAGCCAGCCAGCCTGCAGGTCAGCCAGCCAGCGGGGGCAGCCCACAATGAGCAGGTACATCAGCTAAATTATAACAATGACTGATTGCATTTGCCCTCTCCTCCAACTCTAATAAGTCTGGCCATCACACAGAGAGAGAGGGGGATGGAGAGAGAGAGAGAGAGAGAGAGAGAGAGAGAGAGAGAGAGAGAGAGAGAGAGAGAGAGAGAGAGAGAGAGAGAGAGAGAGAGAGAGAGAGAGAGACTCGTCTCTGGTGAGCTGCCAGCGTCTCAGATGCCAGTCTCCAGGATGGTTTCAAACATTGCGGCGGGCAGACTTGCAGTGAAATAATCTCTACCTACAGGAAGTCAATTAAAAAGTGCCAGGGGAGATTAAGAGCAGCTTGACATCTTTTCACCAGGCCACACGTTTCTCTGGTGGCCTGTCTGTCTGTCTGTCTGTCTGTCTGTCTGTCTGTCTGTCTGTCTGTCTGTCTGTCTGTCTGTCTGTCTGTCTGTCTGTCTGTCTGTCTGTCTGTATGTCTGCATGTCATGCCTGTTTACTAAGGCCTAAATGGTCTGACTAGATATCAGTCTCTCAGTGGAGGGATCACCAACTGATTCATCCTCGTGCCAGCCTTGTGACCACCATCAATCTCTTCATCCTCATCTTCATCCTCATCCTCATCCTCCCCTATGTAAGGCTATACAGCTAATCTCCATCTCCATCAACCTCAACCTCAACCTCCTCTCTCTTCCTCTTCCCCCCCCCCCCCCCCCCCCCCCCCCCCCCCCCCCCCCGCCTTACTCACCTTCTAGGCTTTATCGTTTCCTTCACCCGCTCTCTCCTCCTTTCATTTCTCTCTCTTTCTACATCCCACTTTCTCTCCACCCTCCCTTCTCCTCGTCCTCCCTCTTCCTCTTCATCATCATCCTCTCCCCCCCCCCCGTCTCCCAAGCCGCCAGTAACTGAACGCACAAATGACTCTCCCCTCCACCTTTAACTCCCACTAAATCTCTCCCCTTTTCCACTTTGCTGAGCCGGGATATTTTATTCCTCCATCAAATATGCATCCCATTAATTAAGTTAAATTACTCCGGACTGCCAACTATCCCCTGGCCCGATGGGTGTCAACACAGAAATGCATGACTGTGAACCGGCAAAGACATGGAGCCACACTTAAAGATGAGTTACAGCCTTCCCAGCCCCATCCCCCAGCATATTACCAGCCACTTCGGGCCTGCCGGAATTAAGCACTGTTCTCTCTCCTTCCTTCCCAGCTTTTAATAAGTGCACAATGGATGACACACGCACTTTTGACAAAGAGACGACTGATATTTTAATTACAGGCTTCCCTCTCTGCCTTCCTCTTCATCTTTTAATTGCTGTTGTTAATCACTCATTAACTTCTCAGTTTTTTCTTTTTTTCTTCGTCTTGGAGCCCAGCTTCTAAATCTACCTACGCCACGACTAACTCAATAGAATCAATCCTGCCCTTTTTACTCCTAATGGAGGTCCTGCTGCTTTAAGTAAAGGTTGGATCCTGTTTCAAAAAGACACTGTGAGACAATTGTTTGAAAAATGAGTGTTTCTGGGACCTCTTCAGGTTTAGCTTTGCTAACCTGCCCTCTGGAGAATAGCTTAAGACACCGCTAATGCTGTGTTAGCTTTGTGGCTAAACTACTGATCCATCATGCTGGTTGGGTGCTGCTTTGTTTTTTATTTTTGTGTGTGTTTGATTAAAAGGAACTATTTTGGTTATGGAGTCCCCCAGTTCCCACTGTGATGAGCCAGCAAGCCTTAGTTTGACTGCTACGTGTCTGCGGATCTTATTAAGTTATAATACGACTGATGGACTCAATGTACACAACAGAAGACGCTCAAGGGGTCCCATTTACCCTCTCCCCTTAAAATTATCTTTCGGAAATATTTCACTGACCACGCACACAAAGTCTCCCTAATATATTTAACAACTTAATTTCTGGCATAAATATGTGGAAATCAATGGAAATCATAAATAATGAATAAAACAAGTTTTGTGGTCTTTGTCTTCTTCGTACTCGGGTCTGGTGCCAGCTTATAGTATGTTTGAGTTATCCAATGTAAAATTAAGAAATGTTTCCAACTAATATCAATATAATCTTTTCAAAAACAAATGCTGACATAATAACGATGATGTGTTTACATGTTTGTGTGAGTGTGTGTGTGTGTGTGTGTGTGTGTGTGTGTGTGTGTGTGTGTGAGAGAGAGAGAGCGTGTGAGCGTGTGTGTGTTGGTTTTTGAGCGAGAAAGGGTGCACGCATTTGTATGCAAGTGTGTCTGTGTGTGAGTGGGTTCCCGTTGAAAAAGAAGGGAAAAAAGAAAACATTAATTTTACAAACATCAGCCCAGGGCTACTAAACACATCCAATACATTATGCTGCGCTTTATCGTGTTATGGCAGGGTAACGGGTTGTAAAGCTGTCCCAGCCATAAAGAGCGATCACAGAGTCAAAAACAGAACCCTGAGCTCTCCAAGCCAGACGCACCCTCGTTATCATCCAAACAGCTCCCTCACATACTTAACCTTTCCAGACCAGCCTTTCTGCATTATTTTCCAAATGACCTTTAACGTTACTTATTTCATTTCCGATAATGGCGCACTAAATCCAGTTAAGCGCATCAGAGCAAAATGTGTTTATTTTGGTGGAGGAACGATCGCAACTGACAAGATAATCCAGACAATGACTCTCTCACGTGTCCATAATAGCAAACATTGATTTTCCTTGTTAGAAAGGAAATGTGCGTTGATCTTGGCCCGAGACACAGATCGGAACTACTACAAAGGCATAATAAAACACTGATTTGTAAGCACTGTGGTTCTGTTCAATCAAAATACAACCCTGACACAAAATGAAATATTAATTCGCTGCATCCTCATAAAGTTGGATAAAAATGAAAGCTAATGATACATGCAAATAAACACGGTTGACTTGTTGCGGCTAAGTATTCAGTGTTTACATCTGTCGTCTACTCAAATATTCTGTATTATGTATACCATCGCTGCCAACACATGGTTCATGATCTCGATCACATGGGCCTTTAGTCCTTTCAGAGAGGACATGCTTACAATGGCTTTACTGTAATAAAAACACACAAGCTCCATAACGCACAGGAACCTGGCGCCTGTATAGCGCGCAGCATTTCACGCCCTTGCTGTGTAAGTGGAGGATCTTAGCGGAGTCGCTAATGCACGTGATGATTAAGTGTAACTCAAATACCGAGTGTGTTGTTCGCAGACCTGACAACCAGTAATTTGGTGTATTATATTCTGTGGTTTTAATTGCACGCCACAGACGTCTCTCTGACACGTTATGAAGCGATGATGTACAATTATTTCGGGGGCGGCGGGAGATCAGGGGAGTGACATTATAATCATCCTCATAGGGATCCCTTCTCCTCATCTGCAGCAACCATTAATGTTTTAAATGGAAAAGGAAGAGGGAAAACACACACACACACACACACACACACACACACACACACACACACACACACATTAAAATAGTTCTCTCCGAGTTTTAACCAGATTCTGTTTAAGGATTATAGAGAACGCTGTCAAGGAGAAGGAGAGAGGGGGGGGGGCAGACAATGGAAGGGCTGAGTTAAGTGACGTCTTCCTCTGGATAAGCAGCGGGCTAAGATGCTCCTCTGCTGTCAGGGCCAGGCCTCACGCACTCACTGGGACCCGGGCATTAAGGCACATTACGGGGGATGAGCCGCGCAGGGCGGAACTGACGGTCTATTCTGGGACCAGCCCAGACAATCACACCCGACAAGGGGGATTGGGGGGGACACAAGGCTGGCAGGGGCCAGCCCCACATCCTGTTAACAGTCAAATCACACGCACAACGCCCCAACGCAACGGCCCGACATTAAATTAAGACTATATATGTTCACTCCGAGACTAAGTCATGTCAAGTGAAAGAGGAGCTAAAAGAAAGAAAGAAAAAAAAGAACACCGATTTTAGCCGTCGAGAAGACAAAGACTTAGGCAAAGTTTACGAACTGAGGGAGCGCAACAGTTAAAAGTTAGGGGGCCAAAGTTTGAAATGACGGGACAGCCAACTTATGACCCACGCACATAAAGCCCTTGTCCACCAGAGAACCCTGCATGTCCAGCATAGTGTTAATACTTCTAATGCCGTGGCCGAGATATTAAACCAATGCCTCACAGCATTTAGACTCCCGATGCATAATTTAACACCTACAAACAGCCCTGGCTGTCTGCAGCATCTTCTGGGAGGGTTATGAGGGCTGGGGGGGAGGGGGAGGAAGTGCTGAATGCAGGGCCTGGGTGTAACATGATGGAGGGGAGGAAGCAGAGGCTCATTAAGTGGCCTAGCCCCACTGTGGACACCACGCGGCGGGGGAGAGGAGGAACCACCGCCTCGCCTCCGAAAGGGATTTTTTCACCAATTAAATATGAGAAATCTGGTGGTGTATGCTAGTGGGCAATTTGTGTTTTTCTGCTGTTTTTGCAGGTTATGTTTTTTTTATGGCTAAATTAGGCCAGATCAATCAGATTCATATTTGTGAGACGTCAATGCTGCAATATGGGGGTTGTTTTCACTCAACAATAAACGAGCAGGCAGAGGAGAGGCCAACTATGCGGCCTCACACAACCTCACACGGCCGGCTATTGCATTAAAGCTCTATCCCGATAGGTCAGGGCCAGGCGGACGGCTGGATATTTGTCAACTCAAAGAAGACCAGAGACAAAAAGAGCACTGAGGCAACAGAAAGAAAAAAAGAGAGATTCGCTGGCGAGAGAGAGAGATAGAGATAGAGAGAGAGAGAGAGAGAGAGAGAGAGAGAGAGAGAGAGAGAGAGAGAGAGAGAGAAAAAAAAGAGTGAGAGAAAGAGAGAGAGTAAGACGTGGACGGAGAGAGAGAGCAGGAGAAAGCGACAGGGTCAGGGACGGCTGAGCGGTGAACAGCCCTCTCACATTTGATTGGCGGCGGGGTCAAAGGCCTCAATCCGTCCTGGCCTTGATTTGCATTCGTTAATTAAATGCCACAACAATATGAACTTTAAGTATCAACAACTCCGCGGCCGGCTCCAAGGGGCCCCTGCGTGGTGAGCTGAGGCCAAAGTGAGGTGGACAGCGAAGGAGCAGAACATCCATTCAGAGCCGTCTCTATCGTTAGACCGCAGTGTCAGCGCCGTGGAATCTTCTCAGCCTCAAAGTTCCCCGGGCTGAGCACCAATCGATGGCCCAGTAGGAGACAAGCACACGTGTCTGGATTCAAAAAAAAGAAAAGGCCGCCCCTCGAGACAGGAAGAATAGCAATGGTGGCATATGGCTTTAGCAAAAATGGCCGATAAAAAGTGAGCTGTTCTTTTTATAGTCAACAGGTTCCCATTGAAACACTTAACTTCTCATCTTAGAGCGAATAATTAAAGAAACATTGTTCCGCTAGAGAGATATTACATTTTGGGCGTTAATTACAAAAATGAATGGTGTTAATAAATGAGAAAACATCCCATCAGATAGAGTTGTTATTGAGTTGCCTCTAGCGTGTGGGGCACACTGCCCTAAGGCTGACTACACAGCAATCGCCCTTTTCTAGGTCAACCCAAAAAAGAAAGAGAATTAAGTTACCTGAAATATCATACCCCTTTACCAACTGCATTGGAGTCAGATTAAGGAAACTACATATGTATATTGACTAATCTGAAAACTTTAAGAAAGAAACAAATGTGTGTGTGTGTGCGTGTCTGTATAATAAGAATTCCATCGCAATGTGTGTGTGTGTGTGTGTGTGTGTGTGTGTGTGGCTCTGGCCCTAATGAGGGTGTTTCTGGTGTGTTCTTTGTTTGCTCCTCTTTAGTCAAGGGGAGAGATGGCCCGGTGATCAGTCAGTCCTGAGCGCACACACAGGGCCGATTTGTCACTGCTGGCTGGCACTGGCAGCACATAGCTCCTTCATTCGCATGATTTGTGGAACCAGGAGTTGTATTTAGTACTCCCATTTAAAGGCATATCGGAGCGCTGCTGTGTCTGTGTGCGTGCATGTCTGCCTTTAAGTGTGTGTGTGTGTGTGTGTGTGTGTGTAGTAAGCCACACTCTTGGTCAAAGACCTAACACATTTGCAGCACTTGGGAAAAGGTTGTAGCTGGAGGGCTTGTGAAACATGAGCCTGTTTCCTCATTAAAGGGAATGCTGTGTTTAAGCAAAGCTGTTTGCCCTGCTGTAATATGTTTGTGAACAGCACCCAGAGAAAATAAACACATTCGCTCTGCTCGGCTTTGGAGGAACACCAGAACCCAGCAACTGAGCGAAACGGCGTGAACTTAAACAGTTTACACAGAATTACTGAGGGAGAAACTAAATAAGCACACATACGTCTTCATCCGGGCACGGACACAGCGCCGATGGCGCGCGGCTGAGATGCCCAGCGTTTCCTGTATTCCCCAATTACCTGTAGAACAGCTTCAGGGGGTCTTTGTGAACATGGCAAGACAGTGGGGAGGACTGCCATGGGAGAGGGGCTGTGAGGAGAACATATGGTCTACGTGTAGGGGGTAGAGCTGCACACAACCTAGTCTATTGTACACAGGATTAATGGGCCTGAAATAACCAAAGGAAGGGTCTAGTGGTGATGGAGACTAATCCACCAAGATGAACGTGTGTTTGTACTGCAGACTGACTTGGGGACGGTGACTCATTATGACAGATTGACCATGGACAGGTTTAGTGTGTGTGTGTGTGTGTGTGTGTGTGTGTGTGTGTGTGTGTGTGTGTGTGTGTACGTGTGTGTACCAATTACTGTCCGGGTTGTACTGCTATGTTGTTATACCGTTTTGCAGGAGTTTCTGGGAATTGGATGCCACTCACCCACAGATGTGGCACTTGTACTCCCTCATGCCCAGGTGTCTCTTCACATGGTTCCTGGCATCCCCCAACTGGGCGGTGGCAAAGTTGCAGATCTTGCACTTGAACGGCTTTGACCCTGCAAAACACGAGACATCAATGAAAACCAAACAACGATCAAAAGGAAACACAACATTCGCAAATTATAGAAGGCAATGCATATAAGAGAGAAGTTCCAGTTACATAAAAAGGCCTTCTTTTCAACTGACCAAAAGTGTGGACTTCTCTCTGTCTGTCTCCCTCTGTCTCTCCCTCTGTCTCTCCCTCTGTCTCTCCCTCTGTCTCTCTCTCTGTCTCTCTCTCTGTCTGTCTGTCTCTTCATCTCTCCCCCTCTCTCTCTCTCTTCTCCTTCATCTCCGTCTATCTTCGTCACCTCTCCTCTGTCTCTCCTCTCTCTTACCTACTTTTCCCGTTGCCTCTGGATACGTAAATTGGATTCCAAAGGTCAGGCCGAATACGTAAATCAATTCTGCGGGCGCTCACTACCCCGTTCCATCATTAAAGCGCTAATCAGTCTGGCGGGCGTCGCAGGGAGGTTTCCTCCTAATGATTGTCATTAATAAATCCGGAGGGTGGGGTGGCGTTTGAGAGACTGGCACAGGGCGGGCCGAACATCCCTCACTCCACAGCCGAGCAGAGCGGGCCGCAACGGGCTAACACAAAACACAGGCATGGCAGCCATCAAACAGCATGCAAAGTATGATCAGATAAATATTAAAATGGTTCAATATATGAATCAAATAGGATCCCCTTTGATCAGACACGTGTGATTCAGATGATTAACGTCAGTGAACGCCAAAGTGTGTCCGCAGTACAGGAGCCCTTCATTGACCTTAACTGACCGTGGGCTAGACCATTTCCTGTTCGGCCACAGTACTAGGACCTGGCCACAGAGTGACACTCATCTCTGAGCAGGAACCTCCAGTGGGTTTGCATCTTTTAGCATCCTCTCGCCCAGCGAATATCCCAAGACATACTGCAATATTTATTTCAGGGCCCGCCACTGATTTGATTAAGCACTTTGTGTAGATTACTAATTCGTTCATACACGGTTCACTCACTGCGAGCTGGAAGTACGACACATCGAATTTTAAGCTGGTAACGAAGATTGAAAGGCAAGCCAGCGCTAACAAGGCCCACAAACATGCTGGGGCGGGTGAGAGGGAGGGGGCCTAACACACACAGTCCCAGCCTCTTCATTTTGCCTTCACACACTCCTAAAGTATGCTGCACACCCACACAGAAACATAATTTGACAAGTAGCATAAACAGACAGACCACTCAAACAAACACACTAACACACACACACACACACACACACACACACACACACACACACACACAGGATTTTCAAGTTACAGTTCAAAGTGGTGAGTATGTACGCGTGTGCGCCCAAGTGCGCGTGCGCGCGCACGCACACACACACACACACACACACGTACACACACACACACACACACACACACACACACACACACACACACACACACACACACACACACACACACACACACACACACACACACACACACACACACACCCTCAAGGCGAGGTGAAGCGTGAGACAGGCGCATGGGGACCAGATTTGTCCAGATGGCTGGGCGAGGATGAGACATGGCAGAGAGGAGAGAGATGTTACGTCTCTCAGTCCTCACATCTCATCTTATTAATACCTCACCACTCCACTTAAATAGCCCTGCCGAAACTGAAATTGACCATCAATGTGGTGTCATGTTAAATTAATATTGCCATCCACACAGGGGCGATGTGGCTCCCTCACATCCCGGACCAGACAGTCGATGACTAATTCATTTGCCGGGTGGAACCTGCAGCCATGTTGTTGCCCCTGTCTCCCACACCCAACGCTTCAGTTTTAAAAGCTGTACTGCATGAGGATGACAGAGCTGTGGCACAGGCCACCTATTTTAAGAGGAAATCATATATAGGCCCTATACACACACATATAAATATATATATATATATATATATATATATATATATATATATATATATATATATATATATATATATATATATATATATATATATATAAGTATGTTGGTGTATGCATATAGGGCCTATATATGATTTCCTCTAAAAATAGGTGGTGTGTAGGTTTCTGTGTTCTTCAGAGACGTTGTTGTCGTTTTTTCTGCACCTCTAATAACTTATTTCACACGATCTGTGTGCTCCAGTATTCCCCTAATTGTTGTTACTGGTCCTAAGAGCACTGGCTTTCATCTCTGTAAAGTGGTTTAGCACGTGAACTCTCTTAAGAAATATACACATGCATATTTATATGCATTGTCGCAGATTTTTTATGTGTCTCCGCATTCTTCACAGATATTATGACAACCAATTCCCTGAAAGCATCCTGTGACATCTTGTGCATGGCCTTGCTAATAGGCTCACACCTGGTCTAGCTTACCGGACACAAGTGCCATTGTAGCAGGCTAACTTTTTAATACCTAGAGTCTCGAGTCTGGACCCCTTCTTACAGATTCAGAGTGCGAGCATGTACATGCACATGGCAAGCGTACGTCCATTACTCCAGCCCTCCCAGTCCGAGGTCAGACAGCTCTCTCCAGTGAAAAAGTGACCAATTTACCTCCAAATGCTAATCTGAGCTCCACCCTCATTGGCAAAATGCAAGTGTGTTTCTTTTGCTCCCTTTTTTATTTATTATTTTTTTTAATCCTAAGGGGACAAATTGACAAATATGTGTGCAACCTCCCACTACCATCTCCTGATTTCACGGATTAATCAAGTGAATAAAAAGTGAGGCTTAATTAAAAGGTTCTGGACGCACTCCCAGTGCCGACACTGGCAGACCCTCACAGCCACAGAAACCACCGCGTCCCCCCGCGATAAATGACCACCACATAAAAGGTGAATAATTCAATGTAATGAGGGAACTTAGCAATAATAATAACTAGCACATGCTGTCAAAAATGAGGAGCAATCGGTGCATTCCGCAAATAACAGGGGCATAAATGAGAACGCTAGAGTACTCTCATAAACAGACGCATAACTCAATCGAATAAAGGAAAGAACGGCTCAAAAGATAAGGCCGTAATTCAATCGAGACCTCAGCGCTGCCGGGAGGGTGTCCTTGACTTTGATTTAAACTTAGTTTTTAGGTCCTCTGTGTGTCACTGTTTTCATTTGCTTAAGTAGCACTTTTCCTCTGAACTCCAGTCAGGAGTAATGGTATGACGTCCAACCATGTAGACCAGCTCTTCATAAAGGACAATTAGGACTGGGATACAAAAGTTAAGGATTTATCAATGCTACCATGCTCCTGCTCAATAGCCTGGTTTATCCTCTTTAGGTCTGTGATTGTCAGCAAATCGTATCCTACCCATACTGTGGGCAAAAAAAAATACCTTTGAACCACAAATTCAATTGGTCCGATGTTTTACTTTGGGGCAAATCTAATTATTGGTGACATGTTGAATATCTATGTCCAAGCAGTCTTTACCTAATTGTGAACTTCTAATTTGGCCAAGTATAGGACACAAAAAGACAAGGAACTCGATTTCAGAATTAATTCTGTAAAGGCCTAGTCTGGTACTAGAACACTGTTGTTGACGTTTTTAGAAAGTTGAAATAAGTTAAAAAAAAAATATATTGGAATAAAATTAAGGATAAATATTATCTACAGGCAGTAATAATTGAACACAGAGGGCAGGAGCCCTGTAACCAGATGGTAAAGCTCTCCCATTCACTCTGGAACTGGAAACCTCTCGTTTTTCCCCCTAGAAACACCAATCAGAATAAACTGCCTCTAAGTGGTCATCCTAAAGACGCACACACACGCACAAGCACACGCACACGTACACGCACACGCACACGCACACGCACACGCACAGGAATCTGGACTTCAATTAAAGTCCCATTAAAGTTTGGGCTGAAAGGGGGATGGGCTGTGGGAAGCTGAGAGGGGCATGTATTGATGGCGCCCTCACATCTTGTTCCTGCATTAAGTTGATTTTAAAAGCAATTAATGCACATGGTCAGGGAAGAGTAATGGCGCGCCCTGTGTTCTGAACCTGCCGGACATTCCCTAGTCGCAAGGCTGACCGACGCAGCCCTGCTTTGCATTATAAATGACAAGATAAATCTTAATGGATTGAGGATAATCAGCTAGCCATGAAGGCTGACACAGACACACACCCGCTACACAAACGTGCACACACAAGCAAACACACGCACACACACAAGCAGACACACACACACAAGGGAAATTAAGGGCTTTGAATACGTCTGCATTGATTATTGTAAATTATTAGCCCACCTCTCTTTGGGCCTCCAATGCTTTTAGCCTTAGCTTTAACACATTTACAGAGACTTATTGACTATAATTACGAGCGAGTCTTGGTAATGGACACATCAATTATGAGTCGCACATGTCTTTGACCAGGCGTTGTACAGGGAATCCCAATCTGGGCTCCATTAGGGGCTCTCCTTCTCGTCTGGTGTGGCTCCATCAGTCCTTACCTTCACCTCCTGTTAAACGCCTAATACCTGGCGGGAGAGGGTAGGAAGCTAGACAGCCTACCTACCTATACTGCTACCCCACGGACAATACTACTAATATTAATAAGAATAAGAAGAATAAGAATGTCTTGTCCTCTAGAAACAGGTCAAAACGAAAGTTGACAACTGTTGAGCTAGTGGAGTTACAGGTTTGTTTGGGTTGTTTTTGATACTGACGTGATTATCGGTGACCTTGTTGCTTCATCGTTATTAGTGGCACTTTCAAAACAGGGCCGTGCTATCACACTGCGGTTGGTGTTCAGGTGTGTGCACGTACCGGTGTGCGTGCGCACGTGCGCCAGGAAGGCCATGGAGTTGCTGCTCTTGCACACCTTGCCGCAGTACTTGCACACGCTGCCCTGGTTCTCCTGGCGCTCGCGGTTGATCTGCTCCGTGTCCTCCTGCACGTACTTGTTGACCTCGCGCAGCAGCTCCTCGTGCTTCTCCTTGATGTGCACGAACAGCTCCTGCTCCGACTCGAAGCGGTCGGTGCACTTGGCGCACTTGAAGCAGGCGCCGCCCTCGGGCAGCTCCTCGATGCTGCTCTGCTCGTTGCGCATGTGCGAGGCGCTGGTGAGGTGCTGGTGCAGGTTGCTCTCGGTGTAGAAGGACTTGCCGCAGAGCAGGCAGTGGAAGTGCTTCTCCTTGCTCGGGTGCTTCATGGAGATGTGCACGTTGAGGCCGCTCAAGCCGTCGGCCAGGAAGCCGCAGTCGTCGCAGCGGACGCGCGCGTTGGGGGTCGCCACTTTGGCGGCGGTCACCGCCGGGCGGGGGCGCCGGGGCCCGCACAGGGCGATGGCGGGGCCCTCGGACAGGCCGCTGACGGCCGCCTCGCCCTCAGCCAGGAGGGCCACCTCGCTCTCAGCCAGGGACTTGATGGAGACGATGCAGGCGTCGAAAGGGACCGCCCGGGCCAACTGTGTGTCTGTGCGGCCACACGGGGAACAGGACAGGAAAGAAAACAACAGGAAGCAGAAGCTATGAAAGGTTTCACTGTCAGTTACTGGAGGCCGTAGGTCTGCCTGTCTGTTGCCGTGCTAAAAGATTTCGTTTACACATTCGAAAATCATTTCTACAAATATCTACCGTCCAATAAGGAATTTTGTCTTCTTACCTAAGTATGAGCTGTGCTCTAAGAGCCTATGTATTATATATACAGTACTGTGCAAAAGTTTTAGGCAGATGTGAAAAAATGCTGGCAAAAATTTGAAGGCAAAGAGTGCTCTCAGCAAATATTGTTCATTTGTTCATTCATTTTGCATTTAGTTAATTGATTAAAACAAACTATTAACACTTCGATTATTGAAAGCATTCTTACTTTACACACCTGCCTAAAACTTTTGTATTGTATTGGTCTGTCTACA
Source organism: Aplochiton taeniatus (assembly GCA_017639675.1). NCBI lineage: Eukaryota > Metazoa > Chordata > Actinopteri > Galaxiiformes > Galaxiidae > Aplochiton > Aplochiton taeniatus. Next base: position 16,373,601 of record CM030178.1, on the reverse strand, counting down.
TATGTATATGTATTCTAATATGTTCTCTTCTTACCTGAGTATGAGCTGTCCTCTAAGAACCTATGTATTATATATGTATATGTATTCTAAATAATAAGGTATCTACGTTCTCTTCTTACCTGAGTATGAGCTGTCCTCTTTATCATCATCCACCTCCATATCTTCATCTGAGCCCAGTGTGTCAGCAGCAAACTCCTCCTCATCTTCCTCCTCCTCCTCCTCCTCCTCCTCTTGCAGTTCCTCCTCATCCTCCTCTTCCTCCTTCATGTCTTCAGTGGACTCCACCAAACCTGGTTCAACCTCTGCTGGAGACTCCTGGACATCCAACCCAGTGACTGCTAGGTTCTCCTGGGCCTCAGCCCCAGAGACTGCTGGGGCCTCCTGGGGCTCAAAGGCAGAGACTGATGCTTCTTCTTGGGGCTCACACCCAGAAACGGATGCCTCCTCTTGGGCATCAGAACCAGAGACTGCTGGGTCCTCTTTGGAATCAACTACCGCCCCCCCTAGTGGCTCTGGAACGTCCAAGGTGGACACTAAACGGTCTGTGATCTTCACTGTAAGAACCTCGGTGCCCTCCTCAGCCCTAGCGGTGTCCACCACCATTTTGTCTGGATCCTCACTGGCTGTGCCTTTGGAATTCTGTAAGAGTATGATTATCGATAAATTAAAATATATATTTGGAAGCTTAAAATATTGAAAAGAACATTAGGGTCAGACATTAACAGACATTTAGTGGTACTAAATTAGAACTAGAAGGCCAATATCTTTTAAAGGGAGATCAGCCCTGATTTCCCTTAATAATCCATAATCATAAGCATCATTGTGAGACCATAGAGTGGCAGGCACTTGATCTATGGTCTAGTCTAGGACACACATTTTGTATTGCCTGATCACTTCCTATTATTATCCTATACCCTGACAGTTTATATATATATATATATATATATATATATATATATATATATATATATATATATATATATATATATATATATATATGATTATTATTTTTATTTTTTTTAAATAAAGTTACCTGAATAAATCCACAAAATTTTAGGACTTGTTTTTACAGAAACACATTTGTGCTATTTTAAGCCTTTATAACTTTTTAAACATTTGAAATGTGTCACATGGAATATGTAGGCATATGATTATGTCCATGAAAGGTGTTTTATTATTACCTGGGCAGCCTCTGAGCTGCTGTCCGTCCTCTCGACGCTTGTTGCCTGGCAGGTTTCAGAGGAGTCTGGCTCCTGGGTGCTAGGAGAACCAACAGGGTCACTGGGGTCAACCACCTCCATCTCCCCCAGCGCCACAGCCTCCCCCTGGGGCTGAAGACCCTTCTCCCCACCCTGCTCCAGGTAGGCCTGGCTCTTCTGCTTGTGCTTCTCGGTCAGGGCGTGGCGTGACATCTCCCTGCGCGTCACGGCGTAGTAGCTGCACGCCAGGCACACAAACTCAAAGTCCCTGGTGTGCTTCCTCTTCACGTGGAGGATGAGCGAGGGGATGGAGTGAGCCACAAAGTCACAGTGGCTGCAGGAGTTGACCGAGTCGTATTTGCTCTTTTTCAAAGGGTTGAGGTCCTGCGTCGGGTCTGCGTTTCCTTCGGCACTGGAGACGATGTCGTCCTGACTGGGCTCTCCGTCGCTGCCCTGGGAGGCTGACCCGCCACTGAGGACAGGCACCGTGGCGTCGGCCTCCTGCAGGCGTTTCACGTGCTTCTTGGTGATACAGTGGCGCTCCATGTCTCCTTTGGTCACGCAGCTGTACTTGCAGAGCCTGCAGTTGAAGCTGTACTCCTTGCTGTGTTTCCGGCGGATGTGGACGCTGAGGTTGGTGGCGTTGGACACCACCAGGCCACAGTGGCTGCAGGTGGTGGTGGCCGGCATCTTGGGCCGGCCCCGTTTCCTCTTGGTGGGCTTGCTGTCGTCCATGTTCTCCTCCACCTCCGCCAGCACGGCCTTGGCCGCCTCCACCGCCTCCTCGGCCGCCACGTCCGCCTCCACGTGCGCGCCGTCCCCCTCGCCACCGGGCCACGGGGTCACGTCGTCCGTCAGGGCGCCGGCGCCCGCCGTGTCTCTGCTCACCTTCTCCACCAGCTCCTCCGACGCGGGGGCCTTGGCGGCGGTCAAGCGCTGCTGGTGGCCGTCGGAGCACACGTGCTGCTTCATCCAGCCCTCCGTGGCAGAGTAGTAATGGCAGAGCGTGCAGTGGAGCCAGTCCTCTCCGGGGTGCTTGACGCGGGCGTGGCTTTCCAGCAGGGCGGGGGTGCTCACCCTGAACTCGCAGATCCCACACTGAAGCTGGAACCTGGAGCTGAGCTGGGGCTGCCGCTTGGCCGGCCGGGTCGGGGGGGGGCTGGAGGCCGTCGGGACATCGCTGGGGGCCTGAGGCGACGCTTCTTCAGCCATGTGCTCCTGGACGCTGACGGAAACGGACCTTGGGGGTTCAGTCTCGCCCACCACCACCTTTTTGTGCTTGTTACTCCCGCAGTGCTTCTCATAATCGCATTTGAGCACACAGGCAAACGAGCAGGCCTCGCAGAAGTGTTCCATCTCTTTGGTGTGTGTCCTGATGTGCACCTCCAAAGGGGGCTTGTCTCTGAACTCGAGGCCACAGTAACTGCAGGAATAAATGATCTTGGGCTTGGGGGTTCTTTTGCTGACTCTTCTCTGGTTAGGGCTCTCCGGTCCCGGAGCTCCCTGGTCTTTGGCTGCCGTACTCTCCTCTCTAGTTGAACCCTCTGGGTGGCTCCCATGGTCCTCAGTGATAACATCGCTGGATGGAGATGGCATGTCTTTACCTGATGCCTCGGACTTGATCAGTTGATTTTGTCTCTCCACAACTATCTTTATAATTTTTGTGGTATCTCCAGGATCAGCACATCCGTTCTCTTCCTCCGGATTGTTTAAAACTTTGCTTTTCCGGTTTGCTTTATCCGGGCTTGCTTGGCTAGCTGCTCTTCGTGGATGTTTTCTTGCCGAGTGAATCTTCAAGGCCGTGGGGGTTTTGGCCACAAAGTTGCAGATGGGGCATGTGCAGCCATCATGTGTTGCCTGGGAAACAGCTCCATCCTCCATCTTTGTTGGGCCGCCCGACTCCTTGTCTTCAGTCGACTCCGTCACTGGGCCTTCCGTGGCTGGGTCAGTGTCTATGGTGATGTCATCCATCCTGGCCCGCTTAGCTGTGGATGGAGTTTCACTTCTCTCCTTATCCTCACACTCTACCTTTTTCATTTCTCCTTTTTCACTTGGAGACACCTTGTCATCCTTTCTGGACCTTAATTTTCTATCCATATCAGGCTCTAAACTCAGGGACAAAAACTCTTTATGAGCGGTACATGCTGCCTCAAAGTTTGTTAGAACTAGTCTGAAAGAAAAGGAAAACATTTGTGAATTCTAAACTGTGTTCGAAATTATTTGTAAAAACAAACCAACGCATTTGAAGCAACCATCAAAGTTTCAAATGGCCAAACATAGCTAATTGTCGCCATCTAGTGTTATGAGTGTAGACTTTCAGAAAAGTGTAAATAAAACATGCCATTATTTATAAAAGTGCCCCTAGTGTTTAATAAAATAAATAAGATGTATCTCGGAAATCTTTGTTCGGGAGGGTTTCAGGTGCTTCCAAGGCCTTGAACAGGGCTATCTTAATGTGTCATAAACCGGATGCCAAAAAGTTTAATATCCACTTCCATAGAACTTTGCTCTACCTATGACATTGCATTACCCTCTGTCATACTTTATGGCGACCCTCCAACATTTTAAAGCCTAAGTCAAATTACTATCTTAGGTTTTTGGCCAAGATTTAAAGTAGTGAGACAAAATGTTTAAGTGTGCTGCCCTCGACCTGTTCTCGCTGCCCTCTTAGAACAGCAAGACTAGCCAAGGCGTGAAAATATCGCGAATGTAATTTAATTAAATGTGATAGGCCTAATGAGTTAGCTGTATTTGCTATGAAAGTGTAATATGTGCAAGCTAATACATTATTATCAAAAAGTACAACTATAAGTGGGTCCACTAGTAGAACTTGTAAGGTGCAAAAACGTATTCTTAGTTTCCAGAGTAGGGTGTATGCAATATGACACTAGGCAGTGTAGTCTCGAGTAAGTGTCCGAGGTCCATGAAATTATAATGAACTAAAGATGACCCACCCTAGTGAATATAAGTAAAATTATACACAGTATGTGCTATTTAGTGTTTATTTTGAAATGTGCAAAACGTAACCCTACTGCAGCCTGTTGTTGTTGGCCTGTTACAGCTACAAATTTAGAAAACAAATAATTTATCCCATCATGGTAATTCTATGAAGTCGTGAAGGCCTACTAAAGGAAGCAGTTTTTGCACTGTAAGTTAATTAATTGTCACTGTCAGTAACGTTATTTCATCAATAAATTAATACATTGCGGGGCATAAACTTGAACAGTTTAAGTTACAGAGCGAATATAACGTGTTTAAAATGTGCTTGTTTTTGTGTTATTTAGAGCGTAACAAGTGCCTGTTTTTACATTAAAAAAAAATAAACGTTAACAAGCAGGCACACTGGATATATTTCAGTAGACAAAACTTGATCAGAGGGGTTTGAAGGAGGACAGGGAATCTTAAGTAATGTTAACTCGGCCAGCGTGTAGCGAAGACATTAAAGCTGACGTTAGCTCCGCTAGCCTGCTTACTCAGCTAAGCGGCTTAGTTAGCCTCGTGGACGTCGGGAGTGAGGGGTTGTTTCTAGAACATTTCTAGAACAAATGATTACGAAATAATGTAGTAATAAGCACATGTATGTGTACATATAGTGTATCTCAACAATAAGTACAACCGTTGTTGATCGTGAACTTCTTCCTAGCTATGTACAGCAGCAACACTGGAATTGACATGTACAACAGTCAATGACAATACAGTATTGTCTATGCTGTCCAATTGAAGCAAAGCTGAGGTGGGACTTCAGCCCTTCAAGGCTTGGAAAACGACGGCACCACAGAGGCCCAAAAAGGAAGCTAACATCGACCTTTGAAACTCTAGTTGTAATTCAAGAAGCAACCTATACAAATGAATTAAAGATACGACGGATGATAAAATAAGTATAGAGAAACGTCCAAATCTTGGAAATCGTAAAACCAATAATGTCTTACCTGCAAATGTACCACTTTTCTCAATGTCCGCGCGTTTTACTCTTTTTCACAAATGGCGTACCGTAGCATGTAGCATATCGCGCGTCACTACGTACAGGGCGGGGCAAAGATTACTCGCCTGCTGCTCTCAAGAAGAGCATATTAGCTTCCTTTTCCCTGATTTGAAAGTCTATTTGGTTACTTATTGTGGTCCTCTTTCCTTTTCTAGATGCATTTTTCCCATTTCATATTAGCGGTGTAGGTTATTTTTCTTGTCTGTTCCGGCTGTTCTTAAAAAGTGACATCTGAGTATGCTAACTAGCCACTCTGCAGTGTAAATACAGGCACAGAAATAGGCTGCTCTGTCAAGATTCGAATATTACAATGATTAATCGCTTCTGTTCAAGTGATATCAATGTGTAGGCTGCATTTGCGCTGACTTGAGATGGATTAATGAATACACTGATGAATGATATCCGTTCCAATAAGTACACTGTTTACTTTCCCCGTAATTATGCTTAATTCATCACAGTCAGAATTATATGGTTAGAAATGCAAACCCTCATCTCCAATTTTTCATGATGTTCATTATTCATTTCTGCCAACTGGATTTGGATTTGGTAGACAGTATGACAGAAAGTTTAGCTTGCAGAGGGCGCTTCTGTTTGCCACTCTTTCAAACTTGCTTTATTGTCACACCGTTGAAGTATCATGGTAGAGACTCTTGGGTGGGTACATATTTTAAATTGCAGGCAAACAAATTAAGATGATTTTTAAGGAAGGAATTTAATTAAGTGCATGCATGTTGAACAAAAACATTTAAATTAAGCTATGAATACTTGCAAATGTTTAAGGCTACTACAATAGATTCCTTCAAATGCCGGATAATGTCCAGAATAGAGGTGACATAATGGTCTGTCTACTGAAGCTGTGACAATTCATGAAAATAAGCAACAAACAGTTTTGTTCCTTCAATGAAGTTGTACCTGTGAAGAAAAGGAAATAAATGGGTGGTGACCCAAATGAAAGGAGAACAATTTAAAAGCAATACTAGATTTTTCTATTGAAAGATTAAATGAAAATAAAAGACGATTGTCATTTCTCTGACCTGCTGATCTTCTCATTCTCAGAGTGCTCTCCGTCGTCATGACCACCGATTGGGAACATCATTACACTCTTGCCGGTCACTTCTTGAAAATCATGGGCTATGGGAATGGTGGATCCTTCACGAATCAGCTCAGGCTCAACTCCAAACACTAACACAGTTAAACATCACTCATTTACGCATAGACAAAATAAGAAGATGAGATGAAAGCAACTTCAGTGAGATACTCTCCAATGAAGTCTAAACACAAATAGGTAACTTGCACACTCAGTAACTCCCAATGCTCACAGTTCTTGTTGTGCTACCTTTAGAATAAATAATGTGGTCAAAGGCTGACCTTTTATGATGGCCCTCCGTCCAGCAATGTATTGTGGGTCTTTCAGGTTAGCTACCCAGGGTTTGGCCCCAACTGTTGCAGTCACCTTTAACCTGTTTGGGCTGTTCAAACGGCTGAAGACCTGCTGGAGATGCTGCTCTACCTATAGTAGCAGGCAGTTATCAAGGGCTGCTTTGCATTACAATTGTGTCTACTCTACCTTCATGTTGTACGGGTATACCTACCTTTTTTTCCACATCCGGGGGCTTCATGTTTGGTACTTGTCGTAGTGAGAACTTCCCTGTGACTTGTTTTGGGATGACAGTTTTGGTTCCAGGCTCAGCGAATGCTCCTTGGATCCCATGTATGGACAGAGAGGGGTAGCGCCAGCGAGCCATTAATACCTCCTCCTAGTGAAAAAGCAAGTTTCAATAGTACTTTAACACATTTGGTACTTTTTTGTCTGGTGTTTTTTACTCCTAACAGTAACAACCTTTCTGCAAAAGCACTGTTTTTTCTCATACATTTGTGAAGCTCATTTTCATTTCAATGTCCGATTTTTCACAAATTACGAACACATCAGAGTGAATTGTTGATGTATAGTACTTTTTATGGTACTGTACTTTTGTATCCTGCAGAAAATGTTTGACCCCTGCCACACTTTTCATGTCCTCCAGGTCAAAGGTGATGTTTTCATAGAGTTTCCTCTCATCTGTACTGAGGGGAGCCACATCGTCGCAGACCCCTGGAATGAGAATCTTTCCTGTATGGTGCACTAGACTTCCTAGAGGAGAAAACAGTGTATGTTTGTGTGTGTGTGTGTGTGTGTGTGTGTGTGTGTGTGTGTGTGTGTGTGTGTGTTTAATGAGAGAAATAAACAAAAACAAAAAAATGTAGTATGACTTTGAAAAGTTTCCAAAAGTGTAGTGTTATCTCACCCAGTAATGCTATTAGGTCAGACATAGGCTCGTGGATAGAGCCCCCACACACCCCAGAATGCAGATCCTTTTTAGGCCCAACAACCTTGAATGCCCCAGAAAAGTATTAAACAAAGGTTCTCTTAAATCACATTTTCACAGTCGGCCAACTCATTATAATCTAAAATATGGATGAAAATGATCCACCATGTTTTGATCTGCCTCTGCCTGTTGTATTAACTTACCTCCACAAAGAAATAACTGCTTCCCCTGGTCCCGTAGGTCAGTGCTGGGGTTTTGGTTGCCCACACATTATCTGATATTACAATGTAGTCTACGTCTGCAAAGAAGCTGTCATTTCTCTTCTTGGTCAACTCCAACAGGCCATGCGAACCCACCTCCTCCATCCCCTCAATAATGAATTTAACATTCACAGGTAGGTCCTGGCGAGTAGAAATCATTTTATTTAATTTGGACAAAAGTATTTCTCTTTCTTTAAGTTAACCTTATTTCTGTAAAACCAAATATGTAATGTATTACATAATGTATTCTGAGATTCTTTGATAACCACTTCAAGAAAGATGTAAATCAAGAGTAAGGAGCTGGTTAAAAATGATGCACTGTTGAAGGAAAATATTTCAAAACAATCCACAAACTCGTGTTGAGACACTGGGTGAAACTGAGGTTGTGCTATGACAGATGTGACCTGTTGTGTAGCTTGATACGTTTCCACTGCATGAATCCAAGCAAGCACCGGCCCTTTGTTGTCTGAGGCACCTCGACCATACAAATTTCCTAGGGGAAAGAAACTTTCAGCACCAGCTTTCAATACAATTTGCATTCATATCACGCATACCTTATACCAAAGCCCAATATCCCTACAGTAGTCGTCCATAGCTGATATGTAAATGTAGTGTGCAAAGTATAGAACCATTGATCTCTGTCAAGTTGAATGGATCCGTCTTCCACCCATCTTCCTTCCTGGCTGGCTGAACATCAACATGACCATAGATACAGATGGTGGCTTTCAGGGGGTCTTTCACAAACTCAGCCAAAACCACAGGAGGCAGAGGGATTGTCTCTCCACTGGGTAGCTTGGTCAACCATTGCAAAAAAGGTAAGCTTGTTAACCAGGTCAGTTCTGCAATTGTGTGAGTTGCTTTTCAAATCGGTATGTTTTTTTCCCAGAATTAGGATGTTGAATGTATTGTACCTGATGTGCACCAACATCTGCAAGTTCCACACTACCTCCCATCTGGCGGATCTTCTCTGCAGTTATGTCCAGCATCTTCTGGATCTCAAACCATTTGGCTGGGTCACCTGAGTCACTTGGGATGGCCACCCATTGTTGTAGTCTCTGAGGAATTTAGCGGGAGGGAGGGGTACATTTGCAGCTCAATTTTGGCATTGCTCGGTCTAGCTTCACGAGAACACTTTTTGATGAACCCATGTAATCATAGTTATGTGTAAGGTTTGAGATTACCCAAATTCATAAAAAGATTACGTTTTTAGAAATATTCTCAGAGTTTATCTGTAAAAAAAAAAAGCTATTCACTTACCTGTATGAACTTGTTTTGGTGTTCATCGATATATTGGAAAAGAGGCTCCAACATTACTGAAGATCCAGTGGAGGTAGAAGGAGGCAGTGACGAGAAGGCCAAAGGGTGCAGCAATAAGAATATAGTAACAACTAGCTTATACTGTGAAGGAAGGAAAACCAAGTATAGTCAGTTATACTCACTAATACTGCAGAAACCTGTCGCCTTTCAGTGAACATGCATAGCACAAAACAATGCAGTAGATCAACTGATTAATATCTGCAATAAGACACTGATATCCCCAAGAGCACAGTTCAGTGTGTAATTACTTTTTTGATCACATGATCATCTTGATTTCTGCATGGTTTGTCCTGTTACTCATTGAATGTCTGGGAAAGAGTGTCTCAAAGTCCTTTTACTGGTCAAAGACCAGCTAAGCAACAATTGAGAGGATACAGAAAGGTCCATCCATTTCAAAACATGTTAAATTTCAAAGTCTTCATGTTTTGGTTATTTTCGTCACATAATTAACTTATCATTCCTTTCTGTAGCACTGGACAATTTATTTTCTGTCACAGTATTCTACCTGTGTCTTCTACCATGTGAACACCTTCTGGATGGTATTTACTGTAGTCAAGTCTTGTAATTGGATTAAGCATTTACATGACAACTGTATAACAACTGTAGAGCAAGCTTTTCATCCTTGAGTCTATTCTAGTGATATAAAGACAAAATTGTACATGCAACATTGCTTAGCTTTATGTTATGTTTATTGTTCTGTGACGTTAGCTGCCTCAATGGATTTTCATACATTTGAATGATTCTCAAGCAATCTAAGAGCTCAAAAGCCAGCCAGCCTGCTGTAGAGAGGGGTGAGACCTTCACAGTTCTGAGTTTAAACAAAACTGCACAATTACCAGGCAAGTTAGGCTAATAAGAGATCCACGATATCTACAGTAATAGCTATTGCCAATTGTAATTTTGGTTATACTATTACAGTGGGGCCAAAAAGTATTTAGTCAGCCACTGATTGTGCAAGTTCTCCTACTTAGAAAGATGAGAGAGGTCTGTAATTGTCATCATAGGTACACTTCAACTATGAGAGACAAAAATGAGAAAAAAAATCCAGGAAATCACATTGTAGGATTTTTAAAGAATTTATTTGTAAATGATGGTGGAAAATAAGTATTTGGTCAATAACAAAAGTTCAACTCAATACTTTGTAACCTAATCTTTGTTGGCAATGACAGAGGTCAAACATTTCTTGTAAGTCTTCACCAGGTTTGCACACAGTGTAGCTGGTATTTTGGCCCATTCCTCCATGCAGATCTCCTCTAGAGCAGTGATGTTTTGGGGCTGTCGCTGGGCAACACGGACTTTCAACTCCCTCCACATATTTTCTATGGGGTTGAGGTCTGGAGACTGGGTAGGCCACTCCAGGACCTTGAAATGGCTTTTTACGGAGCCACTCCTTCGTTGCCCGAGCGGTGTGTTTGGGATCATTGTCATGCTGGAAGACCCAGCCACGTTCCATCTTCAATGCTCTCACTGATGGAAGGCGGTTTTGGCTTAAAATCTCATGATACATGGCCCCGTTCATTCTTCCCTTAACGCGGATCAGTCGTCCTGTCCCCTTTGCAGTAAAACAGCCCCGAAGCATGATGTTTCCACCCCCATGCTTCACAGTAGGTATGGTGTTCTTGGGATGCAACTCAGCATTCTTCTTCCTCCAAACACGACGAGTTGAGTTTTTACCAAAAAGTTCTATTTTGGTTTCATCTGGCCACATGATATTCTCCCAATCTTCTTCTGGATCATCCATATGCTCTCTGGCAAACTTCAGACGGGCCTGGACATGTACTGGCTTAAGCAGGGGGACACGCCTGGCACTGCAGGATTTGAGTCCCTCTCGGCGTAGTGTGTTACTGATGGTAGCCTTTGTTACTTTGGTCCCAGCTCTCTGCAGGTCATTCATCAGGTCCCTCCGTGTAGTTCTGGGATTTTTGCTCACCGTTCTCATGATCATTTTGACCCCACGGGATGAGATCTTGCGTGGGGCCCCAGACCGAGGGAGATTATCAATGGTCTTGTATGTCTTCCATTTTCTTACAATTGCTCCCACAGTTGATCTATTCATACCAACCTGCTTGCCTGTTGCAGATTCACTCTTCCCAGCCTGGTGCAGGTCTACAATTTTCTTCCTGGTGTCCTTCGACAGCTCTTTGGTCTTGGCCATGGTTGAGTTTGGAGTCTGACTGTTTGAGGCTGTGGACAGGTGTCTTTTATACAGATGACGAGGTCAAACAGATTCCATTAATACAGGTAACGAGTGGAGGACAGAAGAGCTTCTTAAAGAAGAAGTTACAGGTCTGTGAGAGCCAGAAATCTTGCTTGTTTGTGGGTGACCAAATACTTATTTTCCACCAAAATTTCCAAATAAATTCTTAAAAAATCCTTCAATGTGATTTCCTGGATTTTTATCTCATTTTTGTCTCTCATAGTTGAAGTGTACCTATGATGAAAATTACAGACCTCTTTCATCTTTCTAAGTAGGAGAACTTGCACAATCAGTGGCTGACTAAATACTTTTTGGCCCCACTGTAAATGCTTCAATGTATTCCATTTACAATCTAAGAAAGGTTTGATGAATATCCTTTTATTGGACCCTTTTGTGTACTTTAATATGGGTTAATGATTAGCTGTATAACAGACTTTTTCCAAAGCAACTCAGATCTGAAAAAAATGAATCTGGAATATCAAAAACATGATAAAAGCTAGAAGATAAAGCTAACCTCTCAGTTAGCATATATAGCACATATGCATATTTTCTCAAACATTTCATAATATTGATTAATGTAAAAACACATAATAGAGAAAATGTATGTTTTAGCATCAGACTTACTTTAGTTTTGACACAAATTAAAATTCCAGATACACAGCTGGAAGGACAACACTTTTTCTGTAAAGTCACCATCTCTGTTACTTTCCTACTGATTTCTTCATCATGTTAAAACTTGTATTCAAAACCTATTTGACGAACAGCATAGCAAGTTCCCTCTAATGAATTCATGACAAAAAAAAGGGAGTGGATTCCTTTCTCATCCCAGACACATCCATCCCTAAAACAAAACAAATGGGGAAAAGTTAGAAGGGGGAGGGGTTACATTTAACATTATTAACATTTAATTATACAATAATCTATTAAAAACGATACATTACTTTTATTAGGTATTTTAATACAATTCCGTAAAAAAACGTTGGATGATTGTACATTTAAATATTTGTAAGTGTACGTAATACAAAAGGCCCTAAAGAGGTGATTCCAGGCATTTGTGCAACTCAGTTACTAGCTTTAACCACAAGATGTCGTTAGAGTTCAGGCAATACTTGTAGTGTGCGATTGTTTTGGTCTGATTTTGGATCTCATGTCAGATTGCATCTCTGTGATATTCACTGCAGTCTACAAGGTAACTTGAGCACGTTGTATTTTACCATTACTTTATTTATAGCAAACTTGTCAATGCTTAGATTGTTTTTGCGTTTCACCTGCAACCAGTAGGAATCTAATGCTGACGTTATCAGCTTGCCAGCTAACAAATCAATGTTTCACTCAGTCTCTGCTGTTGGTGTTTATAGTTTGGTGGGGTGGGGGTGTTGTTTGTCGAAGTCGTCATAAATAGCTTATTGTTATTTTGTTGGTCAAACTTGCTGTGGGTTTACATTATTTCCCACAATTATGTCACTATTTAATTATTGTGAAATTAGCTCACTCTCTCTGCATCATGTCTTTCTAACCTTGCTTTATTGCTGTAATGTTGACGTCCAGTTAGCCTGCTAAGCTAGCTATGACCTACATATAGTTGCTTTAATCTACTGTTGATGACAAGCTAAGAAAAATAATTTTATCTAATCTACCCAGGAGCAGTTCGGTTGTATTAACTGACTTTGAGTATTAATGTAATACATTGCAGTTATATCACTTCATTTGATCTACATAACTTGAAGTCACTAAGCTATTATAAACAATATGTCAAATATGTCCCTGGGGTATGCCCAAATAGTCAATGCCAACTCATAATTTAGTTATGATTGTGTCCCAATAAACAAGTTATCTTAACATTTCATAAAAACCTCCAACTTAAACCAGGCCTATTTACTAGGGGGGGAATAGCGTAGACCATTTTAGGGGGAAAACACAGCTTGCACTGTTGGTGGGCTTTACAATGTGCCTTATTCTAAAACAAAGTATATTTTGCATAGGGTTGAATGGTGGTGAGATTATAAGATCTTTAAGTCCATATATAATGTTATCTTGAGAACATGCTTCTGAGATTGCTGGTTATAGAGATAGAACAAATAGAATAGCTCCATCTCTATGGTGCTAACTCTATGCCAGTCAGTCAACTGAGAGGGGGTTAATCCTCATTTCATTTATTTCTTTGACATCACAGAACACAATGTGATCCTGTGGATGCCATCATTTAAAGGCAATCTGTTGAATAGTATTTGCCATGTCTTTGACCTCCCTCCTGCGCTATGTTTTGAGGTAATTGCCGATGGAGAACCATTCATTTTGTTTGTTTTGTGGTGTGTTATTTATTATCTGGCCTTTATTAACTTCACACAGTATTACAGTGTATACCTATAACAATACACCTTCCTGCTTCATTTATAACATACATGCTTCTTCAGTATATGAATACAAGGTGGTAAAAAGCCAATCTTGAATTTCCTCTCTTGTCTTTCGTAGAGTGGGTAACAAACACGTCCACACAAATTATATCCAACAAAGATCTCTATCGGGGGCAGAAGCTGTCAATGCACTCCGACCATTTTACTTTGCTGTGCATCCGGATTTTTTTGGCCAGCATCCTAAGGAAAGGGTAAGCTTCAGATAAGTACAGAACAAGATGTTATTTTGAAGGCATTGCGATGTTATTTTAGTTCATGTTAATGTTATTCTACAGGAAGTGAATGAAAATTCCCTTAAGAGACTAAATGGCTATTTGGAAAACCTTCAGAAGTCTGGGACTCGCTCTGCACAGCCAACAAAGCTTACCTTTTATGTTAGAGAAACAAAAGACAACAGCAATGACTCTCAGCAAGTCATTCTCCCCTCGGGTACTTTGCTTTTTTTCCAATAAGCTTACATCCTAAATTATTACTCATTTGTGATGCATCTGTGAACTAAGCTTCGTCTTCTAGACAGATTTGTTGGGTCACAATCTCTGCTAACCGCCTACATTTCCCAGGGTTCCGTTCGGTGAGCTTCACACTCCACTCCAAGGATGTCCTGGGTACCGTGATGGATGTGCTCACGTCGTGTAGCCTTTCCATAGAACACATGAAGGAGCTGAACCACAACACAGACACTGCAAAGAGCCCTCCAGAACTTGCGAATCCCTTTTACAGGCCCATCAAGTGGGACAAAACCTACTACACCTTCCCTGGCTTCAGAGACCCAGAGCACGAACTACAACAGGCCAAGAGGGTGGAGCCTGTCCTCAGGTTGGTAGATACACCTGTGAGCAGTACATATTACCACAGCAAAGTAAAGTCAATATAAATGTACAAATATAATGAGAATATAACACAGAATACATACAGCTGGGGCTATATATTAAAATACACCTATGCAAAAGACATTCAAACTCAGTATTATCATACACGTCGCATAACTCATATAACCTCTCTCTCTCTCTCTCTCTCTCTCTCTCTCTCTCTATATATATATATATATATATATATATATATATCAGAGGTATATATTTGTTGGGCACATCATGCCTTTTTTATTTTACTTATCCGTAAGTGTTTCTGCTGTGTACAATCACAGTCGTGTTTTGAGAAAACAATGCGTTCCTCAGACCAGCCTCTCTGATGTACCCATGTCCGCCTCCAGCTTGTGGCTGAGAGACAATGAGCCCGAGGCCACAGAGAAGCAGTCGGCCAGTCTCCCCCGAAGAGAGGAGCTCCAGAGGCTGAAAAAGGAACTCTGTCGTAACTTAGCTCTGGAAGCTATAAGGTGACCGTTACTTTCAGTCCAGACTGTCCTAAGTGGACAATGCCTTGTTCTTTGAACTATTGCACATGCCTTCTAGTTCACTCACCTCCTTCTTTTGAGAACGTCAATCCCTGAGTGAGTTGTTACCCTGTGCACTGACTTTGCATCAAAAACAGTTGTTTGGAAAAATGTGTTTTCAGAGAAGGATAAATAAAGTTGTTCTATGGCAGTGCACTCCTGTGACTCAATTACCTTTGATCTGTTCATCTTCCTGTTGATGATTTACCCCCCCCCACCCCCCCCCCACCCCCCACCCCACCCCAAGGTGGCAGAGGAGCTGGGGAGTGGCCCATAGATGCTGCCAGCTTCAGAGTCTCAGCCGCCTCTCTCTGCAGAACCCTGGGGCTATGGTCAACCTACGAGGTGGAAGTATAATATTTAAGAAATATATATGAAATATGTTTATTTAACCTACGATGTAGAAGTATAATATTTAAGAAATATATATGAAATATGTTTATTTAACCTACGATGTAGAAGTATAATATTTAATAAATATATATGAAATATGTTTATTTAACCTACGAGGTGGAAGTATAATATTTAAGAAATATATATGAAATATGTTTATTTAACCTACGATGTAGAAGTATAATATTTAAGAAATACATATGAAATATGTTTATTTAACCTACGAGGTGGAAGTATAATATTTAAGAAATATATATGAAATATGTTTAATTAACCTACGAGGTAGAAGTATATTTAAGAAATATATATGAAATATATTTATTTAATCTACGCATCTTCCCTTGTTCACTTTCGATTGTTTTCTTCGTAGACATTCTAAATAATCAGCTGTATGTTTTTCGTCTTCCCTATGAAATATGTTTGCACTGTTCTCCTAACTCTTCAACAGCTTCCAGGTGAAAATGTCTGACAGGAAGATATTCTTCTACTCCTCTAGGACACACTATACTGTTTGCTGACCAGTCTCATAGGAAGATATTCTTCTACTCCTCTAGGACACACTATACTGTTTGCTGACCAGTCTCACAGGAAGATATGCTTCTACTCTAGGACACACTATACTGTTTGCTGATCAGTCTCACAGGAAGATATTCTTCTACTCCTCTAGGACACACTATACTATTTGCTGATCATTCTCACAGGAAGATATTCTTCTGCTCCTCTAGGACACACTATACTATTTGCTGATCATTCTCACAGGAAGATATTCTTCTGCTCCTCTAGGGCACACTATACTGTTTGCTGATCAGTCTCATAGGAAGATATTCTTCTACTCTAGGGCACACTATACTGTTTGCTGATCAGTCTCATAGGAAGATATTCTTCTACTCCTCTAGGGCACACTATACTGTTTGCTGACCAGTCTCATAGGAAGATATTCTTCTACTCCTCTAGGACACACTATACTGTTTGCTGACCAGTCAGGGATGAACGCCTCGGGGCATGTTATGTTGGGAACAATGGACGTTCATCATCAATGGACAAAGGTAACACCCAACTTCCACTCAATATCTTCAGACTTGCTTCACGTGTGTGTGTGTGTGTGTGTGTGTGTGTGTGTGTGTGTGTGTGTGTGTGTGTGTGTGTGTGTGTGTCTGTCTCTGTCAGTCTGGTCTGTGTCTGTGTCTGTGTGTGTGTGTGTGTGTGTGTGTCTGTGTGTCTGTGTGTGTTTGTGTTAATGCTCTGATATGGCTCTTCTCGTGGCAGCTCTTTGAGAGATTGCCCGGCTACCAGAGCTTGCACCAGCAGACGGAGTGGTTGAAGGAGAGGATCAGTCTGCTGCTGGGGGGCGTCCAGGTGATCCACATCGAGAGGCTGGGGCCCGTGAAGCCCATCGAGGAGCACTACAGCACCCTCAACGCCTTCCACAAGAGGCTGCTGCCCCGCCGTCTCACCATGCACCCCAGGAGCATGCAAGGCCTGGCCATGACCCTGGACAAGTAAGAGCCTCTGGCGCGGGCTGGCATCAACGCTGTAGTGGGAGCAAATTGATCGATCCCAACGCCAGAAAAAGAAAAAAAATTATTATCGGATGAGTCGAGGATGAAATAAGGGTTGCATGTACAGATACATATTTTAGATTTTTTGGTTATATTTTAGTGACTAACTAGTTATCTGTCTTTGACAAAGAAAACTGTTTCCTGGGATGTGTTTTAGAAATGTTTACATAGCATTGTTAGCCTTGATGGATTCAACTGTTTCCTGTAATGTGTTTAAGAAATGTTGGCGTAGCATAGTTCTATTTATAGAGCGGTATTAAAAGCCACGCACCTCCAAAATGCCTGTTGGTTGGGTGCTGGATCAAAACAGTAGTAATCCAAAAATAATCATAAAGATTCGCACACCAAAAGCTCCCATTCGTTGGTTTTGAATGAAGTGCCGTTTCGAGCAACAAGGCTCTTCTTCAGACATATGTTAAAGGTGGAATAGTTAACCTTGATGGGTTCAACTGTTTCCTGCGATGTGTTTTAGAAATGTTCATGTGTTCATCTGTTCATGTGCTCATATGTTCATGTGTTCATGTGTCTGGTTGTCACCTCTGTCTACCCCAAGTAACCGCTCCAGCCCCAGTCTTCATGAGATGGGCCATTTTTCCATCCCTACATCCTGCGAGCTCACCAAGCTGCAGACTTTCCTCCAGAACCAGGCCCGCGAGGCCAGACAGCGGATCAAGCACAAAACACAGTGGGTTCTCCGTGTGTGTGTGTGTGAGAGCCGTTAGGACGCGTGTGCACATGCAGTAACCTTGCCCTGTGTTGGCCCTTCAGGCTCCAAGCAGAGGTTTGTTCAAAGTAATACTCTGCCCTGCGTTTGCCCTTCAGGCTCCAAGCAGAGGTTTGTTCAAAGTAACACTCTGCCCTGCGTTTGCCCTTCAGGCTCCAAGCAGAGGTTTGTTCAAAGTAACACTCTGCCCTGCGTTTGCCCTTCAGGCTCCAAGCGGAGGAGGAGGAGGCTGTGCAGGTGTGTCTACAAAGGCTGTCCCTGAGGAGGCTCTCCAAGGACCCTAGCGTCAGCTGCAGCCAGATGATCCCTTGCTGTCGGCGCCTCCTGGAGCAGCGGTCGCCCCTCACGCAGGGCCTTCACCTCTGTGTCTCCCACTTCTACTCCGTCATGCAGGACGGCGACCTCTGCATCCCCTGGGACTGGAAGGGTTGACCCGTTAGAACCACAGTTTCAGAAAATCATCACACGTCTTTTCTCGCTGCCTGCTACTTCACCTCCTGTTTTAACGGAGGACAATTGGTAGCAAGGTAGGAGATTGTGATACGTTAATTTTACCCATTGACACTACAGACTCACTTCAAAGCTGTAATGTGTAACGTTGTTTGAGTGAAAACGTCTAAATGTTATCTGCAGGTATCAGTATAAAGTGTCTAGGGCATGCTATGCCTTAATGCCAAACTCGTACTTATCCTCTACAAATCTCAAAAAATACCTATGGCTTGGATCTACCATGAGCCAAACGGTTATGCCAAACTTAGCTTTTGGAATCAAAACGATAAGCTAAAGTTACAGTACTTATGTGTGAATTACATTTTTGGGAAGTATTATAAATCTACTGCCTTTTTTACTCGGCAAGGAGAGTAAAAAAAACTGGGTATGGATATGCTCGTTTTTAAACCAGTGTTTTATGTTAAATTGCCAGTTTAAACTGCAGCTTTGAAGATGCACTTTATTGCTCATTTATTAGAGGTCAAATGGACTGGTTGACTGTGCAATATGATTCTAAGTCAATCAGTGTTCAGGTGAATTAAGTATTAAGAAACTCTATGATTTCACTGTTTAGTTATATCCTGGAACCCTGTGTTTAGGTTAGACAGTGTTTCTGACACTAAACTGGGTAATTTATAGGTTTTTGATCCTTGCTCATGAAATGGCGGTTGTTTAAAATGGAACTAAGAGATTTGAAGTATTATAATATTATTAGTCATATTGTTAAGAGAGAGGTTTAATTCAAATGTGTTATTAGAAACTGTGCACATGTTTGGTAAGTTGATGTGGTGTTTTGTTATATATTAACAAATAAGGAACCAGTTGAGAAATAATACAGTATCTAGAGTTTAAATGCTTCACTAGATGGAGCTCTAATTTAACCCATTCTGGGTTGCCTTCACATTAAAAGCCAATGGTTGGCTGTCACAGCATGACCGGCACATGAAGGAAAATCCTGGTCAACTACACTTGATTATTGAATTTAACAGTGAGAAATGACATATGTACATATTCCAATTCATCTTTTGTCCTATAACCTATTTGTATAGAATCAGACAAGAAAAATAAAACATTGTTTGAGATGGTTTGCTTGTGTGGATTTCTTTTTTTAGGAAAGCAAATTCGTTCATTTCTAACATGCCTCAATTTCGGTCTGCTTAATCTACCTCTCTACTTTGTTATGACTTCAGCCTTCAACATGCGGATAACTAATGCACAACAATCCTTTTTAAATAAAAGATTCCTTCAAATAAAATAGAATAAAAATAGAAAATGTTTAACAAAACATGTTTGAATTTGAGGGATATTCCCACAAGCACTCCCTGGCTTTGGTAAAGAGATGAATGTTCTGAGGACGGCCTGGCTTTAAGCTAGCATCGGGAGCCATGCTAAATCTTCCTGTCACTGCTTGAAACAGTCATGGCCCAGTAATGGCACTATCCACATCAACTCACTTATAAGCCCTCTAACTTGGTGCCTGAGGTCAGGACACTAAATCAGAAGGCCTCTCCGTAAAGCCTCTGCTCTGTGAGCCCAGAGCTAAGATCATGTGTTTTTCATATAGCTGCGAATGGACCATTCCATAACAATCTGCATATATTTCACATACGTTATTGTGGAGTACACGGCAGCCCCTGCAAACAAAAATGCTCACCCTTCATTTTAGTGACAACCGAAACATTTTCTCTACCGGATGTTTTTCAAAGGTAAAATATATTTTTACTTGCTACAGAAATGATTAAATGATAACTTCGAATATGTCGCCCCAGGTTCCTAAACACTATGTAAAAAAAGTATTTGTAGCACCGTTTAGGGACTTTTTTAATCCTATGCCTCAAAGCGTCCCGGCAGTATAGGCAACCCGCTGTATAAAATGAATGTCTTGCATGGGTGGTATCATTTACTAAATCTTCACTAGAACTGAGCAGTCATGAGTGCGGCTGTAAATGAACACCAGTCACCCTCAAGCCTTCAAAGCAATAATCACTATGCTGCACAGGCAAACCATTATATGTTAGCAAATATAGGATTTTCCATGTTACAGTGGGCACTGAGTTTAGACATATCGTTTTAAAGATAGATAATACAATGAATGGCCAATTGTTCGGTCAAAAAGTGCAATGTGATCAATTGGTCCTTACCACTAACCCAGCCGCGCCCCCTCTTCAACAAGCCTCGCCTCTTATGTGATGAGGCCGGAAGTAGGTGCTGGATCTGCTATAGATCGTGCGATATGCATGGAACCAACCACCAGGCTCTTCATTTACTATTTACCTCAGCGTAGCTACTTCTGGCGTATCGTTGCTAGATTTAGTGCAGATAGATCAGATGAATAAACGTGCGTGAGACAATGGTGCAGAAGGACATTCCATTATAGACTTTATGGCAGGGAACGGATGGAAGAACACCGATGGTGAAAGAAAGTCACTGGAGCACCCAGTAAATTGTCTAGAGACGACTTCCAACTGAATGAAACATGAAGAGAATGAGAGCAGAAAGTGTTCGAGAAAAAGCGTGAATTTATTTATATTTTTTATTTTATTTTTTTTCACGCGCAAATCAAGTGTTAAGTCCGTTCTTTACTTGAAAACAGCCATTTGTGCATCATTGCTAATTAGCTTATTACAAGCCTACGAATCTAACATTATGATATAGCATAAATTGACAGTACACAGTGTCTCAAAGTCGTTTCTCCGTCACTTTGTTTCTGAAAGTCGGCAATATTAAACAAGCTTGGGGGTCATAGATTACTGGGTTTTGGCATTCAAATGTTCACAACAACGCCATACGCCAGTTATTAGAACGTTATAATGTAGGATATAAATATATCTAACTAATAAATTAAGTTTTTATGAAGAGGAATTGTCTAGATTGATTTTAAAAGCATAAACGATTAACGATTAACTTTTCGTTGTTCAGCCAGATTTGATCAATCGGACTCCAAGCTGTAACAGCTGCTAAAAACGGACACAAATAATTATTTTGTTCAACTTGTCGTACGGCTTGTATGCGTAGTTCAATCGCATTAATTACTGGCATATTTCTTGAATGAACACTTGTTTATAGAGGAGTCAAATGGCTACATTTTCTGATTGGGACATTCAGGAATGTCAATCGTGCAAAGAATTGCGCGGCTTCACCTGTCCAATCTCGTCCAATTCATCTACCCCCTCATCCTCCTCCCAAACTTCAAGCCTTTCTACATTGCCGTCGAAAAAACTATTCGTTTTTCCATGTCTCCATGCGTTTTGCAGACAGTGCCTGGAAAGGCAGCGGTGCTCAGCCCACCCCATGAAACTCAGCTGCCCGATTTGCAACCAATTGGATTCGATGCCTCTGCCGGATTCTTTACCCTCGTCCAACTTTTTTTTCAACAACCTGATGGGTGTAATGTCCGATCATTGTCAAACGGAGAGTACTGTTGTGGCCCTAAACCTATCAAGCCCCAGTGTTCTCAATGCGCGACACCTCTCTGGCGATCTTCCTCAGTGCAGCTCCTGCAACGAGGGGAATCCTTCTACCTCACACTGCCGCGACTGTCAGGAATACCTCTGTGACAACTGTGTCAGTGCCCACCAGCGTGTCCGGCTGACCAAAGACCATTTAATTGAGAGATTAATGGAGAGTTTACATGGTACGGGCACCTCCAAAGACCATCCAAAGAATAAAGTCACCCTGGCCCCGTCCGTAAACTCAGGATACTCTCTGCTGCCTAGCTTTCATGAAAGAGAGAACTTCTGCAAGCAACATGTAAACGCTGTAAGTATTTTTTATATATATATATATATATATATATATATAAATATATATATATATATATATATATATATATATATATATATATATATATATATATATATATATATATATATATATATATATATATATATATATATATATATGTGTGTGTGTGTGTGTGTGTGTGTGTGTGTGTGTGTGTGTGTGTATATACACTAGATACGGATATGGCTTTTGCATTTAGGGTAGGGATATTCAATAATACAGCATAGGAAGGGTCACCTTCTCCTTAGCATAAGTATTTGTTATATGGGTATCAAAGCCACCATATGCATGCAACCTTCTCCTCACACTGCTGGTAAAATCGTCAAAGACAGAGAAAGTGCTCTCCTGGAATTTCATAATGTTTTATTAGTCAGGTCATCCTTTCTAAATCCGTTGCCTGGCTACTCTTATCCAGGGGTCGTGAACTGATCGCAAGAGAAAAACATGTGTTCGAGGAAGGAAGCGTCTTCTTAGACTCGGGGACAGCTGGGTTGTCAGTTTGCAGCACTAACCTGACAAGGAAAAGCCCTACAATCCCTTTTCTCTTTGTAGCGTGCACAGTACACACGCAACTTTATTCATTATTATTTTTTTGTTTTTGTTTAATGTTGCGTGTGTGTTTTTGTTTTCCCTTCAAGTTCTGCGCTCCTTTCCCCTCTGTTTCTCCTCGCCATTCTTCATGACTCAGTATCATCTGGCTTCTATAGTCCCACCAACCCCTGGTTGGCCCATGCTGGTGTGGTGGTGGCGTTAAAGGGAGACCATAAAAGCAAGAATGTGTGTACTGCTGGGGTGGATTATGACCCTGTGGTCGTGCACGGTCATCTGGTTTGGAGGTTTAGTAGAAGGCAAGGAGGGTTGTCTTCACATTCCGGTTGTGGGACATAAGCATGAGGGAAGTCCTGTATATAAAAGGTTATCATGGTATCCAAGAGAACAAGGCTTCACCCTCATTGTCACTTCCCCAGACTTCTAAGACTCTGTCACACCCGGGGGAATGGCAAAATATTTTCATGCATCTCCTGTTTGCCCCTGGAACCACAGTCCATTTACATCCAGGGGGGGCGGGGGGGTCACTCCTGTGAAGCACTGTTGTTGTTTATTCCCCCCAGGCTTGGGGTCAGAGGTTACCAGGCCAAAGTAGTGTGCGTATGTGGTGTGGGGAAACTGCCCTCTTGTTGTGAATGAAACCTCGTATTAATCTTTCGAAATGCTTTTCTTAACAAAAGACAGACATAGATTTTTTTTCTACAAAGCAGCATGCTAAATAAAATAGCCTGCAAAAGTTAAGCTCCAACAAACCCTTTCAACAGTAGATTTGTGAAATATTTTATCTGAAGAGTGTCCAAGAACTCTTTTATTATGCATTCTCAGTTTTGCCTGTTGCCCTGAACCCCTGCTCCTCAATTTCATGTGATTCTGGAGCCCTCTTTGGTGCTTTGATATAAGATCTGGTTGAGGCAGAGATGGAACAGCTCTGGAGAGTAGAGGCAGCAAAAGGACATCTGGTGTTGGGGAGTAGCTGCTTGCCCTAGGTATATGTAAAGGATTTCTCTTAATGAGGCTTTCCTATACTGGAGGAAAGTGCATCTGGTGGAAGGTTGGAGGATGCGGAATGGTTAGAATAGAACTCAGACATGTATAAGTCTGTCTCTTATCCAAACTAATTAGAATCCAGACATGATATCAGCTGCACGTTGTCAGTGGACAAAATGAAAATCTTTTTTTGTTATATATATTGTGTATATATACTGTATATTTATTATTTTATCAGATTTTCATTGAGGAATTAGTGGGTAAGATGTATATAAATGTAAAGCTGTCAATTAGCTTTCAAGGATAGTTCAAGGACAAAACCGAAATTAGCCATGTTTAGAAAGGCTTGTGGTTGTCTTGTGAGGTTACTATTCTTCCATTATTTAGCACTGAAGTCTTCGTACATAACGTCTCAAAAGGCTGACGGTTACATACAAACAAGAGAGGTCAAAATGAAACGCAGAACGTATACGCAAATATTTCAAAATGACACAATATTGATCATATTTATTTAAAACCCTCAATTTTCTATTCTGCTTGACTACATGTTCATTTTAGCCTGTGTACTTACCCGTCTGGTTGAAGAGACTTTGAAATAGTTGAATCGTGACCAAGTGAGGGGGATTCCCTTTGCAGACATTACATTAAGGATGGGGCCTTTTACAGTCGGACTATTAAAACAATGTCTAGCCAGAGAGGCAGTGTGTTGCTATAACGTCAAAAGAGCAGGGCCAGTGGAACATATGTCTGTACATTTAATGCTGCTATACAGAGCAAGACAAATGGACTGTTAGGGGAAAGAAAGCACTCGGAATCGTCTGCAGATTCCCGCTCCTTACAAATGGTGGAAAGTAAAAGGTGTGTGTGTGTGTGTGTGTGTGTGTGTGTGAGTGAGAGAGAGAGAATCCTTTTTATCTGCAGTGTCAAGACTCATTGTTTTTAAATAAAATCGTACTGCCATTTACTTGGTCTCTTTCCAAAGTAGATGTGTAAAGTATTAAGTAAATAGTTGCCATGATTATGGTTTGGTTGAACTTCAGGCGTGTACATCCTACCTGGGTAGCTTTGGTTAGGCGGGTTAAAGACAGTTCTGCAGATGGAGATCTTTCTTTAGCAATCCACTCAGCAGGCACATAAAAAGTCCAACACACTCCAGGTCCACATGCAAATACTTTCATCATTTATTTGAGGTAGCCATTGTTGGCATGCCCTCAAAGCCAGCCTTTTAGGAATGGGATGGGAGACATGTTTGGAGACCTCTTCAATCTGTTTCTCACTAGACAATAGTGAGTGATCATGCCAATATTTAAGATGGAGAATTATGTTTGTGTTTGAGATGAGTGTACAGCCAAGGCCTCCATGCATAACATATAATAACATCACTGTGGTTTAGACACACCCTCCCGCTCACGTGAACAGGAAAGTGTCCAAACCTTAGACTGGTACTTTGTTTATGTATATACAGTGGGGCCAAAAAGTATTTAGTCAGCCACTGATTGTGCAAGTTCTCCTACTTAGAAAGATGAGAGAGGTCTGTCATTTTCATCATAGGTACACTTCAACTATGAGAGACAAAAATGAGAAAAAAAATCCAGGAAATCACATTGTAGGATTTTTAAAGAATTTATTTGTAAATTATGGTGGAAAACAAGTATTTGGTCACCCACAAACAAGCAAGATTTCTGGCTCTCACAGACCTGTAACTTCTTCTTTAATAAGCTCTTCTGTCCCTCCACTCGTTACCTGTATTAATGGAACCTGTTTGACCTCGTCATCTGTATAAAAGACACCTGTCCACAGCCTCAAACAAATAGGCAAGCAGGTTGGTGTGAATAGATCAACTCTGGGAGCAATTGTAAGAAAATGGAAGACATACAAGACCATTGATAATCTCCCTCGATCTGGGGCCCCACGCAAGATCTCATCCCGTGGGGTCAAAATGATCATGAGAACGGTGAGCAAAAATCCCAGAACTACACGGAGGGACCTGATGAATGACCTGCAGAGAGCTGGGACCAAAGTAACAAAGGCTACCATCAGTAACACACTACGCTGAGAGGGACTCAAATCCTGCAGTGCCAGGCGTGTCCCCCTGCTTAAGCCAGTACATGTCCAGGCCCGTCTGAAGTTTGCCAGAGAGCATATGGAGGATCCAGAATAGGATTGGGAGAATATCATGTGGTCAGATGAAACCAAAATAGAACTTTTTGGTAAAAACTCAACTCGTCGTGTTTGGAGGAAGAAGAATGCTGAGTTGCATCCCAAGAACACCCTACCTACTGTGAAGCATGGGGGTGGAAACATCATGCTTTGGGGCTGTTTTACTGCAAAGGGGACAGGACGACTGATCCGTGTTAAGGGAAGAATAAACGGGGCCATGTATCGTGAGATTTTAAGCCAAAACCTCCTTCCATCAGTGAGAGCATTGAAGATGGAACGTGGCTGGGTCTTCCAGCATGACAATGATCCCAAACACACCGCTCGGGCAACGAAGGATTGGCTCCGTAAAAAGCCATTTCAAGGTCCTGGAGTGGCCTAGCCAGTCTCCAGACCTCAACCCCATAGAAAATTTGTGGAGGGAGTTGAAAGTCCGTGTTGCCCAGCGACAGCCACAAAACATGACTGCTCTAGAGGAGATCTGCATGGAGGAATGGGCCAAAATACCAGCTACAGTGTGTGCAAACCTGGTGAAGACTTACAGGAAACGTTTGACCTCTGTCATTGCCAACAAAGGTTATGTTACAAAGTATTGAGTTGAACTTTTGTTATTGACCAAATACTTATTTTCCACCATCATTTACAAATAAATTCTTTAAAAATCCTACAATGTGATTTCCTGGATTTTTTTCTAATTTTTGTCTCATAGTTGAAGTGTACCTATGATGAAAATTACAGACCTCTCTCATCTTTCTAAGTAGGAGAACTTGCACAATCAGTGGCTGACTAAATACTTTTTGGCCCCACTGTGTGTATATATATATATATATATATATATATATATATATATATATATATATATATATATATATATATATATATATATATATATATATATTTATTTATTTATTTATTTATTTATTTATTTATGAATGACTATCTCTTTTGTGAAAACATACTTACATATACCCCCCCCCATACACACACACACACACACACATACACACACAATGTCTCTCTCTCTATATATATAGATATATACATACAATGTACTTGTTTACTAGTCTCTCTCTCTCTCTCTCTCCCTCCGATGAATGTACTTATTTACTAGTCTCTATCTCTATCTCTCTCTCTCTCCATCTCTCCATTTAATGTACTTGTTTACTAGACACACACACGCATTGAGACTCCATGGAAGTGCTGGGCTCCAGCTGATTTAGGTTTGCCTCACATGAGCAGCCAATGAGGTCATCTGCAGAGGCCGCCCTCAGGGCTGCTGCTGGGTTTTCACTTTGCAGCTGTGTGTGTGTGTGTGTGTGTGTGTGTGTGTGTGTGTGTGTGTGTGTGTGTGTGTGTGTGTGTGTGTGTGTGTGTGTGTGTGTGTGTGTGTGTGTGTGTGTGTGTGTGTGTGTGTGTGTGTGTGTGTGTGTGTGTGTGTGTGTGTGTGTGCGCGCGCGCGCTTGAGCCTGTTTGTGTGTACATGTGTGGACATTTGTGTCTTCAATGTACTTTATGCTTGTGCACAGGGATGGTAGTCGGAGTGCTGAAGGGCACCTGTGATTTGTCAGGAAGAGAATTGGAACGTCAGCAGTCTGGTGTGTGTCCACCACATAGTGTGGGCCAATCAAGTCATCTCTCGTCTTCAGTCGTTAAGTAGGGCCTATAGTCCTTCAAAATTGCAAAATGTGATATCAACCGCCATTTAACTGTTCCGTCTGACATGGTTGTTCGCCAGCTGCCGTAGTGGCTTTGATCCTATGGTCAAAGTACATGTTAGCTCTCAGGGATGAGCTTGGCAGACTCTCTGTGATCTCGTTCACCGGGTGACTCTCCCACAGGTCAGTGGAATATCAACGGCCCCTTCCAGAGCCTGCACCCACCAGAGCTGTGGGTTTGTCAGCCTCGGCCTTGGGATCCCTGCATGGCTGGGTCTCCGGCTCCATGCCCCTCCTCCCACGCACACCGTGTGACCTCTGTACACACTAACACAGTGGAAGTGTTGCCGCTCACTCCTAGTTTGCTTTGGCACGCTGTAGCTACACATTGAAACCCAGAGTCTGGGTCCTTACGTGTCTGAGGCCGCTCCCAGTTCAAGGTGGAAAAAGAGAGGCAGCAGTAAATCTGTGTCTCAGTCATTTCTTTCTAGATAGGCTTATTTCAGGTTATTTTGAGTGTGGACATGGAAAGATGGAGGTTGGTTTGGTCATAAGCTGAGTGCAAGGGTGAAAAAATAAGAAAAAAAGGTAATTAAAAATGATATAATAGATAGAGAATCTGTAGACAGTTTTCACTTGGGAGGGAAGGTCTTGGATTAAAGCATTGGGCATATCTGGAGCTATCTACCCCTCTCTGGTCTGGTGGTGTGTGCTTGAGGATGCAGTCTTAATTGGTGGAGGGGTGTCCACTTTCAGTCCTCCCTACACACACACACACACACACACACACACACACCTCCTTGTTAATGTTATAAAAATGTAGCCTACACCACACTGTGTGAGCCTGCTCAAATATCTGGTGACGTGTTAGTGAGGGTCTCGTTGATCTTTAAAAATGTGTCTGGAACCATGGCCCTCTGAACGCAAAGCGGCCCTCCAAAAGTTCCAAATTTGGCCTTCCAGCATGCTGTCCAATACTGAAATACACAGTCAAGATATTCAGATAACACCATCTTGGTGCCCTCTAAGAATACAAACCCTTTCACATCAGGCAGCATTGTTGTGACTGTCACTATGGAGATAAGCATGAACATTGTACATTTAGCTTAAATTGAATCCTGGATAAGTGCCAGTCGTCCATGTACTCTCGAAATAATCCATTAAAACATTTCAAAGATAAACACGTCTATTATGATCTGTATTCTAAATGTTTATGTTCTTGGCAGCTGACCAAAGCAATTATTTATGTTCCATTCTTGTCTTCATTATGGAGTGATTGTCAGCTTTGTTTTGGCTCCTAACCCAATGTGCAACGCTTTTACAACCCTCTCCACTGGCCTCTCTATACCTTTGTTGTACTTGTCTCCAAAGAATTGACCATTTGTTATCATACAACACTAAGGCCTGGTTTCCCGGACATAGATAAGCCAAGTCCTAGACTAAGAAAGTGAAGTAGCTCAATTGACATTGAGATTCAGTCTAGGACTAGGCTTAATCTATGTCCGGGAAACTATGGGCCCTACATGTCATATTCAATAGCCTACCTAATCCAATGGCTGGCACTCCTGATACCTTGCCTTTGGCTGTGTTTCCCCGTAGTTCCTGCATTTCTTTTGCGACACATGCTCCGTCCCCATCTGTGGGGAGTGCAGTGTGGGACGCCACGAGGGCCACAGCATCAGCTTCCTCCATGACGCCCTGCAGGACTCCCACACCCTCACCATCCAGCTCCTGGCTGACGCCCAGCAGGGCCGGCAGGCTATACAGGTACGACCTCTGGCCCGACAGGGCCTCTTAACCCCACGCTCTGCTACCATACTGGATCCATCTCCCTCCCCTGTCCTCTGCAGCCAGTGTCAGTGATGACCATCCATCTCCCTCTACAGCCAGCGTTGACCACTCCCTCTGTGGTCCAGGGATCACCAGTCTCGTATCTGTATCTCTAGCTTATCTGGCCGTTTGTCCACTGGCCTCTGAGCGGACTTTGAGAGAGGCCGCTTAGCACCCCCAGGCTCTGATAGGGTGTGTTGCTAATGTAATCCAGCTTGTGTTACATGCTAACACATTGACCTGCTTTTGTTCAGTGCAGAGCAAGTGTGTGTGTGTGTGTGTGTGTGTGTGTGTGTGTGTGTGTGTGTGTGTGTGTGTGTGTGTGTGTGTGATATTTGGTGAGCACGCTTTATTGTGGTTGGTGAAATGTGGATTAAGATTCATGTTGGTATCGACACTCGTGACTGAACTCTCCCTGAGACATCATTCATTATCCATGCATTGCGGTTGCATTGCCCATGCGAGTCGATTGAGCCCTGCTGTCCTCCTGGATCTCTCAGCTGAGCATCGAGAAGACCCAGGCGGTGGCTGAGCAGGTGGAGCTGAAGGCCAAGGTGGTGCAGTCAGAAGTCAGGGCCATGACGCTGCAACACAGGCAGGCTATGGAGGAGCGGGAGCGCCAGCTGCTGTGGAAGGTAGACTGGCTCTCAAACGTGGATGAGCACATTGCATCATGGGGAATTCACGCAATTAGCATGAGGACAAATGATGCATACAGTACTGTGCAAAAGTTATAGGCAGGTGTGAAAGAATGCTGGCAAAAATTTGAAAGCAAAGAGTGGTCACAGCAAATATTTATTGGATTTAGAATGTCTTCTATTATTGTTCATTCACTTTGCATTTAGTTAATTGATCAAAACAAACTATTAACACCTTTTTTTAAAGCATTCTTACTTTACACACCTTCCTAAAACTTTTGCACAGTACTGTAGTTCTCGCAAAAATAATGTACAATCAAATATTGTATTTCATGGTTCTATATTAAATATATAATACCTAATCTTTCCTTATGTTGAGTCGCTAAAATCAGGTTCTATTCATTTTATGAAACGCTCCCACATGCCTTGTAGCTGAACACATTGCCATACTAGTGTCTCTTGACTTTCTGTACACCCACTGTTTCCTCTTCTGTCTCTTCTCTCTCCGTGTCAGGTCGAAAAGATCCGCCAGGTAAAAGCCCAGTCTCTGTATCTGCAAGTGGAAAAGCTCCGTCAGAACCTGACCAAGTTGGACTGCACCATAGCGACCATCACCCAGGTCCTGGAAGAGGGCAGCACCTTAGACCTGCTACTGGCACGGGAGCGCGTGCTGGCCCAGATCCAGGAGCTCCAGTCTTTGAGGGGTCTGCTACTCCCCCAGGAGGACGACCGCATCCTGCTCACAGCCCCCGACCAGGCCCTCCTTCAGGCCATCCAAGCCATGGGGCTGGTCAGCAGCGGGGCCTACGCCCCACTCACCAAGGCCCAGGGAGAAGGCCTGAGACGGGGTGTGCAGGGTAAGATGGCCTCCTTCACGGTGGTGGGATACGACCATGACGGAGAGCCCAGGCTGTCGGGGGGAGACGGCGTGTCAGCCCTGCTCATGGCCCCCGATGGCAACCGGCTGAACGCCGAGGTCTCCGACCACCGCAACGGCTCCTACACCGTCCGCTACCTCCCCAAGAACGTGGGAGGACACCTGCTCTCTGTGCTCACCTGCAACCAGCCCATTGAGGGAAGCCCCTTCCAAGTTCTGGTCAAGTCAGGCCGTAGCTACGGGTTCATTTGCCAGCCGGTGGCCTCGTTCGGAAGCCAGGGGGATAAAGACGGGCAGCTGTGTCGTCCCTGGGGGGTGTGTGTGGATGAGGAGGGCTACGTGGTGGTGGCTGACCGGAGCAACAACAGAGTGCAGATCTTCCGACCGTGTGGCGCGTTCTACCGCAAGTTTGGCATGCTGGGCTGCCAGGCCGGGCAGTTCGACCGGCCGGCTGGGGTGGCCTGCGACATCCAAAGGAGAATCATCGTGTCGGATAAGGACAATCATCGCATCCAGGTCTTCACCTTCGAGGGCCAGTTCCTCCTCAAATTTGGGGAGAAAGGAACGAAGAACGGACAGTTCAGCTACCCATGGGACGTGGCGGTCAGCTCGGAGGGCAACATCCTGGTGTCTGACACGCGAAACCACCGCGTTCAGTACTTTGGTCCGGAAGGACAGTTTATCAACAAGTACGGGTTTGAGGGAACTCTCTGGAAGAACTTTGACTCCCCCCGGGGTGTGGCTTTCAGCCAAGAGGGTCACCTAGTGGTGACAGACTTTAACAATCACCGTCTGCTGGTCATAAGGCCCGACTGTCAGGCAGCACGTTTTCTAGGGTCTGAGGGCACTGGGGATGGCCAGTTTCTGAGGCCACAGGGTGTGGCTGTGGACGCAGAGAATCGCATCATTGTGGCTGACTCGCGGAACCACCGCATTCAGGTTTTTGAGCCTAATGGTAATTTCTTATGCAAATTTGGCATTCAGGATGGGAGGTTTGGGCAGATGGATCGCCCTTCGGGTATAGCTATTACTCCGGATGGAATGATTGTTGCGGTGGACTTCGGACACAACCGAATCCTTATGTTCTAGGCAATATATGTTCTGTAATAAAAAAATGCGTTCTAAGCATTTTTGAATTTGCTTTTCATCCATGTACTTGTAGTAGGTGTGTCCAAAAAAATGTTCCTTCCTGTACTAATCAATGATCCTTATGCAGTGAAAGATGTGAAAGCAATCTTACCCTTGTCAAATATATTACGACTGTCGTGGTTGACTTGATATCAAATATTCAGATTTTCTCAGGGAATTTCTCACATTGTCTAAATTTCTGTGGAAAACCTACCTCATTATGCTTTGCATGAATGTATTTTCTTTTCTGCAAAGATTGTAGACAGTGGAGTTTTCATAAAGAATTCTACCTTAGTGCATTGCTAAAAAATGCTACAGCGAAATACTGCCTAAACCCAAATAAATATTAATTTATCAAGCACAATTCCAACTAATGTTGTACTCATAAAAACATTTAGGTTACTAGGATCACTAGTCACAATAACTAAATTCCTAGGATCAGAATTTATGCTGTTTTGTTTTTCTTCTCGAGTACCTCTGAAAATATGTGACCTCAGAAAGATCGCAGTGCAGATGTGATGGCTAGGACTATGTGCGTTGATTATGTTCTGCCCACAACATGAATCGCACGTATATTACTGTGAGTCAATAATCAAGTTTATTTATTCATAATCTTGGGAAATCTTCCACTGAGGGATATGAATACATTTCTTCGCAATAATTAAGAACAGCAACTACCTCAATAAGCATCAATCTCAAGTTATGTTTAAGCTAATGGTCCTTCTGTACAAAATGTCCATCTAGGTTTACTGATAGTTTAAAAAAAAAAGGTATACATATGTTCAGTCTTACAAAGGAATTTAATGTTCAAGTGTTAAGTTGCTATCTTCAGGTTGTTTTGAATGGGTCACTTTTTCTAGGATATGACAATCAAAATAAGTGTGCTTTTTATCCAATCAGGAGGGAAATCATTCGACGTATTGTTCCCTTTATACCTTAAAATGTATGCATGTGCCAAAAATATTACAGCAAGCAACAAAAACCTTTTCCAAGTCACTTCCCTAATAAGTGACTTTAATATGCAGGTTAAAATAAAACTCAGTATTAGATTTTTTTTTTTTTTTTAAATACCTTTGTTTCATGTGCACACATCTTGTGTTGTCAGGTGTTTACAGATGTCTGATCTCATTGAATCAGTGGTATATTATCATTGCAATTCCTGCTATAAACGGGTGTGACAAAGTCAATTTGACCTGATTTCCAAATTCCGTGAGACTGATCTAAATGTTTGTATTTTCTTGGTTTGAAATTACGGCAAAGTGCACAGCCCTGTAATTTGTCAGCATCTAGCCATCTAAATGTTATTTAAATACTGTAGGAGGATGCTGTGATGTTTGGCACTGCACACAACAGCTGGTTCTTATATTGTCTAGTTAAGAGGTTATTTCCCTGTGGTACAATTTATGTAAAGCGGTTTGATGGGGATACTGTTGTAGTTTGGAAGATTTAGAAAGGGCCTTTGTCTTTTTACCCACCATCAGCTTGAAATGCCAACACTGCCTTCCGGCGTTATACTTTACTCATACTGACTTTACAACCGAAACTGCATAGAACTGTTTAATGTTCACACCG
The DNA here is from genome assembly GCA_017639675.1 of Aplochiton taeniatus. Classification (NCBI taxonomy): domain Eukaryota; kingdom Metazoa; phylum Chordata; class Actinopteri; order Galaxiiformes; family Galaxiidae; genus Aplochiton; species Aplochiton taeniatus. The sequence goes on along the minus strand of CM030178.1, from coordinate 16,340,195 downwards.
TAATAAAATATTTTATCAGGTGGCTTTGTTTCATTATCAGATTGTTAAATTGCCAATTAAACCTGGAACACTCTGGCACAGAATGAAGAAAGCCATCTTACACATACTTTGCAGTCATATTATGTCAGGCATTCAGAAAATTACTGTCTGTAAATAAATTTTATTTTCCACATTTCATTTGCCCAAAGACGCTACACATCATATTCACAGACGTCAGTTAGATACCGGAAAGTAGACTCTCAGAGAACAGAGAAGGCTGCCAGTTCTGCACAGTAGATGCATCAACGCTGGCCATGAAAGCCCCTTCTTCCTCCTCCTAGGAATCCACCATTCAGAGCTCACAGTGAGTCACAGTGCCAGTGTGTCTCTATGAGAGGCCTCTGCATGTCATACTGGAAGGACCCAGAGGCTGTTGATGCTGAGAGGAAGCAGCTTAATAAATAATCAATGGTCTAATAGAAGAGGTCCAAAGACGCAGGGAGGGGAGGGGGGGGGGGGGGGGGGGGTGCAGGGGACAAAGGAAGGGACAGGGGGAGGGGCTCTTATTTGCGCTGGACTTGTGTGAAGGATGAGGGCATCTGGATGGGCTGGACAGGCTGGAAAGACTGGACTGGTTTCTTCCTGGTGTCTGGTGGGGGGGTCGAGAGTGTGGAGGGGAGGAGCTGGTTCCGCTTGATAATCTGCAGGGCCAATTGTGTGTTCCCTGAGGCAAGACAAGCAGAGGCCCAGACAGGCATGTTGATGAGTAGGTCATACAGTCCTAACTCTGAACTCACTCAGAGACGGCAATCTCATCTTTAACACCTAACAGTCCGCTTAACGGACATCACGTTTGGTGGAAAGGGAACATAGTTCCCACACTTGTATTTCGGGACCAAACTCACCATTCTGCAGCTCTAAGTAGACCCCTAATAGAATGGCCTCTGGAGGAATCTCCTTTGTGTTGACCATGGACGCCGCCTTTAGAGAGAGAGAGAGACTTAAAGGTTCACTTAATGGTGTTGAAGGTGTGTGTGTGTGGGGAGGGGGGGGGGGGTCAAAATGCATACAATACCTGATGCAGGCATTTGCGGGCCTTCTCGTACTCACTCCTCACACAGTAGGCACTGCCTAAGTTAAAGAGCATCATAGCCCGGGCTGAGCTCACGCTGCTGGGGTAACACAGAGGGGTCTGCTTCCCTGCTGCAACACAAACAGCATCTCATCAATGGAGACAACCTGACCGTACTGTGTGGAAGTCCCTGGCTGGTGTGTGTGTGTGTGTGTGTGTGTGTAAAACGTTGTGACCGTACACTCACAAGACTCCACAGGGTCCAAATCTCCTTTGTCTAACCCTATGAAGACAAACACACGCATGTGAGTCCATCACAGTAACATAGCAGGAGAGAGAGCTAGAAAGGATGACATGCTCCTTGGTCTGCGTGTGAGAGAGCGTGCACGCCCCCACCTTGGTCCTGCTCGCTCGGTGCGACTCCCAGGGACACATCTGTGACGTTGTCGGGGTTGAGGTGGCCGATGGCGTCTGAGATCCTGTCCATGGAGATCAGGGCCTCGGCAGCGTAGAGGTGGCCCAGGAACCTGGACGACAAGGGGGCAGGAACAGACCAGAGGGGCTCATATAAAAAGACAAAGCGTTGGTGGATAATTGCTTGGCTACCATTGAGCCAGAGGTAAACCAGGTGGAGAGGCAGGGCGTTCTTACTTGAGGGAGCCAGAGAGCTTGGTCTGGTGGAGGAGTTTCTCTGCGTGGTTCAGGGCCATTAGGTTGTCTCCCAACGCCAACGCAACGTAAGCACTGCAAGCTAGGATGGAGCATCTGTGGAACAAACACACACACACACACATTAAAAAACTACTGAGGCAAGGGACAGAACAGAGGATTGCATTGTAAGGAAAAAAAGTCACAAAACGGAGGGATATACAGTACTGGTCAAAAGTTGAAGTCAAGTGAAAGGGACTGTTCAAAGTTTGGACTGGTACTGTAGGTAGAGACTAGACGATAAGAACCAGAGGAATGCCAGGCTAGAGACTGCAGGTGAGCTGCTGGTTCCCAGCGTCCATACCTGAGGTTCTCCACCTCCTGCTTTCTCAGTGGTGAGGACGGAGCTGCAGACAGGAACTTGTCCGTCTCTTGGCCCTTCCCACTAGAACACACACAGCAGAGGACGTACGTTGCAGATGAGTCGGCACAAGAAAACGTCAGGGATTGGATTCGTTGACTTGGCCACTAACGGTCCGATGGTGTGTGTGCAAGTGTGTGTGTCCGTGCTGTAATGGTGTGTGTGTGTGTGTGTGTGTGTGTCCGTGCTGTGATGGAGTGTATCTGACCTGCAGGCGTCACTGTTCTCACTCCCACTTTCTGTGCTGCCTGACTGGCTGGAAGTCTTGGAGCCGTTCTCTGTCTTAGCATCTTGCTGCTGGTGCTCTGGGAGGAGTAACAGGCCGTTCCGTAGGCAGATGGCAGCAAACTCCATACTCGCTACCGGAATGGCCGCCGACTGGCCCTCGCTGCTCCAAAAAAAAAAAAAGAGGTGCAGCTGAAACGCCGGAACGTGACCGTCGTTCAACAGGCGTGTGTCAACGTGCCAAAGTACTCCAACAACCCTGTGTGTGTGTGTGTGTGTGTGTGTGTATTATGCCCCTCTGCTTGACAACAGTAGCTATATTACAATGACACAGACATACGTAAGCTACATGCTAGCGGACTGGTAGCAGAGCAGAAAGACCTGTAGTTAGGGTTAGGGGGCAGGGCAGGTAGCAAAGCAGATAGACCTGTAGATAGGGTTAGGGTTAGGGTTAGGGGGCAGGGCAGGGCAGGTAGCAGAGCAGACAGACCTGTAGATAGGGTTAGGGTTAGGGGGCAGGGCAGGTAGCAGAGCAGACAGACCTGTAGATAGTGTTCTGGGTGGACTGGGAGGCCAGGACGATCTTGCGGTGGTATCCTTGCCCGACTATGGACTGAACGATCCCTTTCTTGCTGGGCAGACCCTTGCTCTCTTGTTCTGAGTTCTGAAATGAGAGGCCATGGGCATGTTTGGGGGAGGGTTTTGATATCATCAGACTGACGTTGTAGAGGCAAGAGACGATGAGGGAGAGCAATACTGACAGACTGAGAAGAAGGCTAAGGCGTTGGACAGAGTATGACCACAATAACACATCATATTTTACAAGCGCCTTTCTTAAAACTCAAGGACACTGTAAAATGGGAAGATGCTAGGGGTAAGCTAAGGAAATCAGGTGAGTTTTGAGACGGGATTTGAGAATGTTAATGGGTCCTAAGTTCCGTGTAGCCGAGGGGAGGGAGTTCCAGAGAATCAAAAGTAAATAAGAGAGTTGTATCTGGGCGCCTCTACCCCTTTGTTAGCAGCGATGCAGCACTCGGCCAGTCGTAGCCAGAGCCGAGGGTTGGAGTGGTACACCTGAACGGCCTCCATCAGACACTCGAAGGCAGCGAGGGGCCGCCCGATGTGCAGCAGCTGGATGCCACAGTTATAGAGCAGCTCGTATCTCTTGTTGGCTAGCAGGGCGCACATTGGGATGCCCGTGAACTTCTTAGCTGAGAGGACAGAGGAACAACTGCTGATCAACACACCACAGGCTGAAAGGGAATCGCCAGCACAAACACTTTCAGTGCAGTTTTGCTGCCCACTCACATTGCCCATTGCTGCCGTCCCCAAGCTGTGCACATGTGTGGTCGTTCTCTTGCAGGGCCTTCTTGAAGTAGAAGATGCCCAGGTTGTGTTTCCCCATTGCAAAGTGAATGCATCCCAGATTGTTCCAGAACATACAGCGCACACATTCACCTGAGACAGGGTCATCCAAAGAGAAACGCAAATCAGGAAATTGAAATAGTGAAAACAAACTCCATGCAGTCTAAATCCTATCTTTCCTGAGGGCAAGCCTCCTACCCGTCCGGAGAGTAAGCTCTGTGCGTGTGGAGTCCCAGTAAGTCATCCTACACGTCCTGAGAGTAAGCTCTGTGTGTGTGGAGTCCCAGTAAGTCATCCTACCTGTCTTGATAGCCCCTGGGTGCTCTGCGATGTTGGAGCTATTTAATAGCTTCACTGCTTTCCGATAATTTCCTCTCAGGTACTCGAAGTTGCTCTTAAGGAAGAGTGATGGTGCAGCCTAGCGGTGAACATGGGGAGGAAACCATATAGATAGAGTATTAGCACGGTTACTGCAGTCAGAATTCTAAAAGCATGATCACCATGGTTTGCGTAGCTGAAACTTGTTCACCCACGTTTCCAGCTGTGTTCATCACTGATTTGATCTCCCTTTTACAAGCCTTGGAGGATTTCATCTGAATGTAGGCGCGCACTTTGTACTGTGGACAGCAATAGACAAGTCAGAGTTTAAGGCAAAGAGCAAAAACATAATCATGGAATTATGTTCCAAAGAAATGAACAAATCTATTACCTGGTGCATCTTTGACTTGGCTGCTTCAATCATGGCTACAAACTCTGCCTTTTGGGCGCCATCTTTGCTTATGTTCGCATTCTGAGGAGACCAAACAAACAAAAACTTAAAATATAACTACACTGTGTAAACAAAAATAAGTCTCCAATCAGCCGACGATTATAAGTTGTAGCTAAGCCGGTGTTTTGTTAGAGTGGTTAAATAACAATTTCGTCAAAGACAGACGTTTTCCTCCACATACGGAGGAGTCACTTTGCGTTCTCTTAAGAACACTTTAGACTTAAGTCAAAATCCATCTAAACAAAACTAAGCTGTTGCTCTTCTGTCCTTGGCCTTGTCTTGGCAATGGTTGTGTATGGATCAATAACCTGTCCTCCAAGCTGCCTGAGAAAATGCTGAATATGGTCTGCAGCTTCTACTACAGGGTCCCTGTGGATGTAGAACCTGCACCTTCCTCCAAATATCCCCTGGACAAAACGGCCGCAATGTAAGAGCACATGCAGTACAGCTGAGCCTTCAATTAAGGACACCTAAATCATGTTTAGAGATGTAACAAATTCAATTAAAGAGTGTAAGTGTCGTTTGTTTTTTTTAATCCATCAATTTCCTTATTCTCAAAACTTATTTGAAGCAACAACAGATCTGATCAGACAGACACAAGTCTCATGGGGGAATGATACTCACCTCTCCTTTGCTATTCTTGTTGCCTCCTTGCACAGTGAGCTTCTCTAGCACAGCAAGCAGATGGAGAGCCTTCTCCGGCTGGAAGGTTAACAGGTACAAGTCCACCAGCAGGAAGCACACTGCCTGAGCAAACTTCTCTGTTATGACAAATGACACCATTAAGCCTCGTCACACTGTTCTTACTAATGACACTAATGTATTGGCCATCACTGTCTCTACTGAGTGATGGCATGGTTTCCACTAAGATTCTCTGTTGTTTCTGATTCTTGATTACCTAGCTACATGTAAAACACCAACATACCAAAAGGTTCTAGAAACTGGTATAACTTTTCTCCGATGGAAATGGCTTCAGAGTACTGGCGCATGTGGTAGTGAATTATTGCTTGATTGTAGTAAAGCAAGCTATTTTCAACATCATCCAAACCATCAATGTCTTCAACAGAAGTGTGGACCTAAATGGACAATATTGCAGTTGTGAGCATCGGTCAAACACTTTATCAAACAACACAAGTGGAAATTTAAATAGCTGTGGAGAAAGTAACAATTAGTTTACCTTGTTTTTCATCGCCATTAGAGTCTGTTTCAAGGTTCCTGTGGTGGATTGGCCACCTTTGTAAAAATCTGCGATTGCTTTATTCATTGCAATCTTGTAGTCATCTTTATTGAGTTCTTGGAGGTGTTCCAGGTGTTTAATAGACTCCTCATACTTCCCAGCCTGTGAGCAAAGTAGTCATGTGTCAATAGCAACACATACCCTATGATAGTGGCAATGATAAACAACTAACTTGGAGTTGCCCAACAAGGTGTGAATGAAAGTGTTGACAAACCGTGAATGCGTCAAGTGCATTAGCGGCTATCACTTTTTCCTGGTCTGGCATCCCGAGTGAAGAAGGGTTTTCGTGCTTTGTTTCGTTTTGTTCTTATTTAAAGAAAATAAGAAAGTGTCATCTTACTAGGCTGAATAAATAAAACGTGTAAGTTTATCAGCATAGTTAACGTTTCATAATACAGGCGTTAACTGACATTGAACTGGCGTTAAACAGCCGTAGCCCTAAGCTAGCTGATGTTAGCTAGAATAGATCATTTAAAATTGCAACAAAAAAAAAGCAACAAGCTACGCTAGCTCACTACGCATCTAACGTCGCGTTAGCTACGCTAGTGAGGTTAGCTAGTGACGTTGGTTAGCTTGTCATGTCAGTTCACCCTCACTTCAATTTTGTATCATAAGACTTTAGTGGAGTAGCTAGCTATTTTAAGGAAACTGTGGGTAACTTGAGGCCAACATTACCCACCACATGTCTAACCCGCACAAATTAATATTTGGTGGCAAGGTCGCATTGGCAAAGCTTACCTAAATAACGGGTGTAAGCTAATGTTAGCGTTAAAAATATTAGTGTGTACTACGACGCTAGCTAGAGTTGGCTAAAGCGTCAGCTGAGACTCACCTAGCGTCATGTTTTCTGCCATGTCCGGTAATCTGTTAGCAATTTAAATTTTGGGAATAACTCCCTAACATTAGCTTTATCCAACAATCAGTAATTTCCTCTAATATGTTACACTGAATGATAATATGTCACTGTTTGATACTTGGCTATCCGAAATTTGACCGCTCTGTTCAGATTTCTTCTTTTTCTCAAGGAACGGTTGACCATCCACAGTCATTTAAGCACTATCGCCACCATCCGGACACATTTTAAAAATGATACGCCCTTGTAACAGTTTATGGTAAATGATTGAGTCAGAGGGCCTGTGATTCAATAACGAAAACGTTGAATATGTCTAAACCTGTGTAATATAATACACTCTAGGCTACAGAAGAAGCTATTAAACTTGTTCCTCCACGATAATAACGTTGCAGGAAATATGATAGGCCTATGTAAAAACATATAAAGGCATGCACGGCTATGCATGCGACTTTCTAAAATGTGTTATGTGGAGATGTATAAAATTGCACTAAGAACAATGATGATAATGATAGGTGAATGCAGAATAGCGATAAAACACGAATTATATATCATACAACAGGTGTGCTTTTCAACTTGGTCCATGCAGGGACTAGGCCTATATCCTTGTTCAGACTGTTCATGACATTGTCGTTCTAAAACAAAAACATACCGTGGTGTCTGCATAGAGATAAAATGGTCTCATGTCTGTGTGAGGGTGCACATCAGAACGTGACGACACAGACCAAACAGCGGAACCGAAAATGTACCAACTTTATAAGCATGCATGTTTCCTGCACAAACTTATCTGGAGCTACACAGTGCGCACTGAGCGATGGATATGTTCAAAACTGCTCTCAACGTTGCTAATAAACAGCAGACAAACCTAGGGTTCGGGTTAGTTGCATTATTGACTGCTTGCAGTGAGCAGATATTTTCATCTGTTGTGTTCAGGTGTCCTTGCAGCAATTGGAACTTCTGGTATGGCATGGTATTTTTAATAGTGCCTGCACTTGCACTTTTAATATTAGGTTACATCCTGAGTAATAAAACGTGGAAATTGTTTACTGGATTATGTTTACGCAATTCAAAATTTCGATGGAACAATATTTGGTCTGGTTGTACAATATTCGTACAGATTACCACTGCATCTGTTGTAGCACCAACCAGTTGGATTGCTGTGGCATTACTCAATGGGAATTTTCTTGAGTGCGCCCTGACAGGCTTAAATGTAACGGTTTTCAGATACCATCTATGTGGTCAGAAACCACTGTGTCAAGCTGACCTTTACAAGCTACCTTGTAACAAACAATTAGACCAAGAGAATGTGCTGGGAACACTTCGCGCAGAATCGCAGGTGAGATATTCACTGATCAATTCTCATAAATTACCATGGCAAAAGTTTGTATAGGCATTGTTATGTTTTACAACTGAGTACACTCTTTTTGTCTATATAATGGTGGAGAAACTATACAAAATGCAATTTTTTACAGAAATAATTTGGCCACAGTCTTAAACAGTAAAATTAGAAGCTCATATTTACACTTAAGTCTTATACATCGTTTTCCTGTTCAAAGCAGACGGTGGAAAAACACAAAGCATCGTCAATGGCTTATTAAAAATACTTTCACGGAATCAAAATGTGTCTTAATCTTCTTAATGACTCAAAATCTTCTTAATATAACTTTTTCCTGTAAATCTAAGAATAAGGTTTGTGAAATAGAAATATTCCATATGTTGACAAGGAAAATGTGTACATGTATTTTAAAATTTTACTACAATTTGTATGTAAAAAAAATTATATATATTTTAACTGATAAAATTGCATTGATTTTTATTCCAGATCATAGGGTGGCTGTTGATTGCTTCCATTGTGTTGTCCTACCTCCTAATAACATGCGTGGCCCGCTGTAATTCACCGATTAGCTACATGCAGCTAAAGTTCTGGAGAGTTTACACTCAGGAGGAGAACAAACAGCTGGAGAAATATTCTGCAGAACACGCAAGGAAGCTTGCTGAGAGGAACATACAAAGTTTCTTCCAGCTAACTTCCCCAGAGACACTAACCACACCACCCAACAAGGCCTGGAATAGCATCTCATCCTTCTTTAGATTCGGCAAAAAGAACCAGTACTATAGCGTTCTGCACCAGTATGTAGAGAAGTACCAAAAGCCCTCCAGTGATGATCCCCGGCAGTCCATGAGTAGGAACTCTGTCATTTCTGACGGGCCGGCTGCTGCCAACCCAGCAGTGCTCACCTTTGTTGATGATGGGATGATGCTATGAATACAGCATGCCTGTGATTATCCTGGATGACCCGCTATCAATGGCCAACAGAAATTACAATGTGAACGTTAATTTCCGAAAAGAAGTGGCTTTTATCTCTTCTGACACACTTTAGCTATTCCATTAACACTTCTCTTCATTATCCATTTTGAAGTGAATCAAAAATCATATTTTTTTTTTCTTAAAATGAAATTCTTGTTTAGCCTTTTGATATTGTACAGGAAGCAGGGCTGTTTCTGGGGGGCCCTATGCAAAATGTTGTTTGGAGGTCCTCTATTTTGTGAAACTATTGTAGGGGAATTCGAAACCCTCTAAGGTGGTCCAGGGCCATGCATTTAACATTTAAATGCATCAATCTGGTGCACTTTAAGAGATCCATGGAAAATATATGCATATGATTGTTTTCACTCAGCACACAAGGGTGGTTGGTTACCAATACAGACCGGTCATTTTCATTTCTAGAAGGAAAAAAAAGACTAAAATCACAGCTTGGGGAGCCCCAGGTTGCTTCGGGGCCCTATGCAACCGCATTGTCTGCATATAGTAAGAAACAGCTCTGACAGGAAGCAATGCAGTTGTAATAAAAAATGACTATAGCTTGAAGAATGTACTTCCTTTCTACTGTAACACTGTAGCTTCTATATTGTGACCTTAACTACTGTATTGTTTTAACCTGCAGCACTGTGCAGTTCATGTGCAGCTTGTTCCAATAAAATGGCACACTACTATGCTGAAGTGTCTCAGTTAACATGTCAAGTAATTCTTAATATAATTACAGTTTCTCAGTATGCACATACACCCATTTTTCACCATAACAAACTACAGTTCAAACACGTGTTTGACTGCCCTGATCCCGTCGTTTTTAGTAATGGGTTACAAATCTTTTTTTTTAAAAGACATTTTTAAAAGCTTTTCACAAATCAATACACTCAGAGGCTTTTAGTGATAAGAAGGCAGACTCTCTTCTGGGAGTTCATGAAACCTTCTCAGGAAGTGAAAGTATACACATTTGTTTTCTGCTTCTGAAACAGTGGTATGTGTTTTCTTTATTAAAAATGTTTATGTAACATCTACATGTCAGCACAATAGAAATTGGGAGAGAGTTGTGTTTGCTCAAGAACAAAGCTGTTGCCAGTAATTCATAACTGAATTGTATTCAAACACACTGACATTTGCTTTCGGTTCCTTGTTTGCAGTTATGTCTGTGGTTTTGTGTGAGCACTTACACATGTGACACTGTTCAAGTGCCCGGCTAAGTTGAATTGAGGTAAATTCTTTTTTATTCTTAGGGAGTGAAGAAAGTGTCAATGTAATCAGATGCTGTCAAACCATAATATATTTAGCTTTTATATGAATTATTGTTTCTAGTTTAAAGGGTTTTTAGTCAGTTCATTTACTTTGTCACTCCCAATGCACCGCTCCCACTGAGGCATGTGAAGTCTCGTCCAAAACCTGATCAGCAAGATTCTGACCAATTTACATAATCAATTAATGTAATGTTTGTGTTGAGTGGAAAGGACAGAGGCATATGAAAATATGTGTAGATAAAATTCAAGGAAAATATGGATTCAGTAAAGCCAGGACTAGTTTTTTTTAACAATGGCATATAGTCACGGTTAATAGGGAAGGCTAGAAGGTTGGAAATGGGAGGAGTTGAGAAGGAAAAAGGAAAGAGCCTAAGGGAGGGGCACAACAAGACAGCAGATGTTTTTGTTCTTTTCCACGGAGAGAGAGCACAGCAGAAGGAATGCCTGAAGATATTTTAAATTGAACAGAACCAGTTCGTACTCGTACTATTTAAAATTAACATTGACATTCCGTTTGTATTTTTGTTGGTCGGAAGCGTAACACCATGGATAACTATCAGGCTCTTGTGCAGTTCGTATTGAACCAGAAGTCCACCATTGGGTACAGTGTAATGGCCATTCTGACCATCGGAGGTGAACGCATATTTTCTATGGTGTCCTTTCAGTGCCCTTGCAACCATGACCAGAACTTTTCCTATGGGGTAACCTTCCTCCTGGGCCCACTCTTGGTGTTGCTCATACTCGGTCTTTTCTTCAGCAACAGGCTATGGAGGCTGTACACTGGCTGCTGTCTGAACCCAATGAAGCTCTGTCCCAGAGGGAACTTTTTAGGCTGCCTTAGAGTGTTGATAAACATCTTCACTGGAGCATGTGTCGCCCCCATCATGTGGCTGTGTGTGGCCCTACTGAATGGAACCTTTTATGAGTGTGCAGTCAGTGGTTTGGATGAAACCGCGGTGGTAGACATCTTCTGTAAGAACAAGACAATGGCTTGCAGGGAAGAGTTAGCACGCGTACCCTGTGGCAAGTCTAAACTCCCCATTGATGAGGCTAATGAGTTACTGCTAATGTTAAGGGCACAGTCTCAGGTGAGTTCCGGGAGTGGAGGCAAGGACGATTATTTGTAAACTTTGCTCAAAACAATTAAATAAGTGATAGTGGTTATGTTCTGTTTTCTATTGTTTACATCTTGCTTATGAAAGTTATGCTTCATGTGTGTCCTCTACAGATCCTGGGCTGGTGTATCATAATGATCTCTGCTACCGTTGGCCTTATCGGCACCTGCTACACCAACTGTCGCTCCCAGGTTAGCTACCTTCAGCGCACCTTCTGGAAGCGCTACATCGAGAAGGAGAGGCAGCAGTTTGACACCTTCGCCATTGACTATGCCACAAAGTTAGCAGAGAGAAACCTCAAGAGCTTCTTTGAGAACTGTGAGCCGAAAGAATTCCCCTTTCCCGAACACAGGGCCTGGGAGGAAATCTCAGCCCTCTACACCTTCTCGAACAGTGACCAGTACTACAGCACTCTGCAGAGATACGTGGAGCGAGCAGACAGAGAACACACAGATAAGACACCCGTCTTGGAATATAATTATGCAACTGAGACAGCCTGAAGAAGCCGAGATGGACACTTTCTTCCATTTAAGCCATCGCTCTTTTTTCATTTTTTTTGTTTAAACAAAGCAAAAGTCTGATTTGACCATATTCTGTTTCTATATGTGTGTCTGGTCCAACGGATGCACTTTTAGAATTTTTCAAGAAGTAATTTATAAAAAGTTATAAATCAGTAATACACTATCTGCCCTGTGTCTTTGATTCGGGTCTAAAACAAATTCGGGATCCGTCTAAAGGACCATTGTATGCGATCTAGGAAAATATGAATAAAATATTTTATCTTTTATCTAAACAGTTATATACTGTTAATAGCATGGCCTGACTTTGTAATGGTATTATTCACTGTACTGCCAAATAGAAAAGATATTTACTGTATAATTTGATCTGGTTTGTAAAGGACTTTTAGCCTGGGCACAAACAAAAAGGGTAAACTGCAATAAATAAGAATTTAAACTTTTTGACAATCTTTATTACGTAAATGTAGAGTTTAGCCTTTTATCAAATATGATTTAAGTAAACTTTTCCACACTTTTCCTGATTTCTTCTTGCTTAAAAAAGCCTATGACTTTTAGCCTACAAGGCATACAGGGACCCCTATTTACATAACTGTTGTCAATTAGCAGGATCTTTATGTGTTGTTGGTCAGTATGTCATTTTAAATCCATCCTCCAACTGAAGTGTCTGATGTCCTGAGTCAGAAACCAGATTGACAGGGACTTAGCCACAGAGGCTGTTTGTTTATATTGACTTTTGGTTTGACTAGTGAGCTAGTCTGCCAAGATTCAATGTGCGTCATAAACAGAGAGGCAGCAATTACCTAAGAATTCAGCCATTGCAGGAATTGTAAAAAAGTTAAGTAATGTAAACATTCTGTCTGAACTAATTAGTGGATTAACAACATAACATCTTAGTCCATGAGTAGTTGGATGTCTACCTCTTGGCTGAGTGCAAATGGGATATTTGACATCATTGAGATAAAGTAGATATAGAGTATAAATTGCACACTAAGGGAAATTATTTGATTCTGACAAAGCTTGAGGATGTCCCTAAATTATTTTTCTATCAGCAGAACATGTAATGGATTTGTTGGGTATTTTAGGGACACTTGTCTTTATGATACACTTTGGACCTTTTCCTCAGTGGAGTGGCCTCCTACTGAACTTATGCAAAGTTTACTAAATGTTTTTGAGGCAGCATAGCATAAATATAAATGATCCTAAAGGGATTTTGCCAAAATTTGCGATGGTGTGGATGTGTGCAGTAAATGCTTTCCCTGTGTATTTGCACGGAGGCTGTAAGACACTTGCGCTGGTCCTGCATATTCTACCCATTCCCCAAGCCCTTATTTACATTTTATGTCATTTGAAAACTTTAAATAAATTATTTCTTGATCTTTACCCAATTTAAATATATGGGGCTATTATATCTACAGCAAGTGATCAGTGAGCTAAAATAAGCCTTTCATTAAATCACAAATATTAAAAAGTGATGTATAGGAATGCTTTAGGTAACCTAATGTTGAAAATGTATACCACTTACATTGTTTTGCACACCTAGCTGGCTAACAAATACACAAAAATTGGCATTATTTGACAGGTGAAAAAACAACAACTTTAATATCTGTTTACTTGTCAATATCTAAAGAAGAGTACCAAATGTATCCACATGGGGCGTCACTTCTCTCTGCTAGACCAAATAATCAATAGCAGAAAACGTTGACGTAGCTTGTGCCTGACATAAACTCAAAGTAAAACGTTTTTATTGATTAGAAACAATACATAACACAAACATAAATAATAAAGTCATATAATCCCCACTAATATCTAACTGTCTACACAAATACCCAAAATGCAGATCCAAGATGTAATCGATCATTAGTGGGACACTGTTGAGCAAGCACAACACATCGTGCATTGCTAGCTTACTGCTAACGTTAGTTGTTCTTGTTAATTTATGGAGAATTGTAGAAGAAAATGACAGATTACGCCGAAGAGCAGAGGAACGAGCTAGAGGCTATTGAGTCTATCTACCCAGACTCGTTCACAGGTAATACACGTTATTGTTTAAGTAAGGTAGCTAACCAATGCTACTGCTGCCTGGTGAAAAGCAGAATAGTTTTACGTGGGACAGCTCTGTTAGTGTTAGCATGCCGATGGCTGGCCACGAAAAAAATCTCGATCAAGCCAGCTCATAATGCAGTATGAATCAACTTTATGTGGTGTTATATTGTTTTGCCCCACATGGTTGTTGACTAGGTTCAACCATATCTGGCATACTGACAGTGGAGCTTGGAGACAGACAGACAGTCATTCATTATGTGACTGACAAGTAAACTGACCTGTGCCCACTATTTATGCTAGCACTGGGATTCGCCTAATCCAATACAGAAACAAACAAAAGCATCTATCAGCATTGGCTGTTTGTTTAGTCATGTTTAGCAATAAGCTAACGTTATGTCACTACATATTCTGATCCTCTACTGTATTTCTATCTCGGTATAGTGCTGTCTGAGGTGCCAACAAGCTTCACCATCACGGTAACATCAGATACAGGGGAAGATGATGAAAGTAAGTGTTTGTTCATCTGTGATGAACTGAGACTGAGACTGCCAAACAGGCTACAATTGGTTATATGTATTATTTTTGCATTTGTGGCATAGAATTCTGTACAGTGTGACCATACCATGGGTTTGAATAGGTAAGAGACCATGTTGTTTTTTCAAGAAGGAGATGTGTCGTCAAAGTAGATAATTGACCCTTCGTTCGCTAATTACTGGCTTATTCTCATTTGAACACAGTGGTGGAAGTAACTCTAAAATTCACGTATGTGGAAAAGTACCCAGATGAAGTCCCTTTGTGGGAGATCTTTGCCCAAGAGAACCTTGAGGATGCGGATGCACAGGAAGTCCTCAACCTACTGCAGCAGCAGGTTTGTTGGCAGATGCTATTAGGTTGAAATAAGATAAATGTTTTATTCATTATACAGGGTGAAAGGGGGGGGGGGGGGTTTAAGGATGGTCTGACCCTACTCATTTAAGTTTGCAGAAGGCCTCTAGTTTTGGGAGTTATGTCCAAAAACAGAATTAGCTGTTGGACTTCTTGCTTATAGCTAGTAATCGGACATCGGTGTTATACCCATAAATGCCGGTTTTGCTGTTTTGCTTTGATATTTAGCAAGTCCGATTTTCTGTTATTTTGCATACTTTGTTTGGTCCACTAGTGATATATATCGTTTGTCCACCAGTGATATATATTGTTGGTCCACCAGTGATATATAACGTTGGTCCACTAGTGATATATATCGTTGGTCCACTAGTGATATATATCGTTGGTCCACTAGTGATATATATCGTTGGTCCACTGGTTTTATATATCCTTTAGTCCCTCGTGTGGACATAAAATGTACGCTGCAATGTCGTTCCATTTTTGCACCATGTGAAGTTAAAACGCATGTGTCCAATTCCAGGCAGAAGAAAACCTGGGTATGGTGATGATTTTCTCACTAGTGACGGCAGTTCAAGAAAAACTAAATGAAATAGTTGACCAAATCAAAAAAAGACAAGAGGAAGATAAAAGGCAGAAAGAAGAGGCAGCAGAAGAAGCAGAAAAGGTATGCACCCATGGCCCATTGATTGAGACGGTTAACTGCTACGCTTTACATTCATAGCAATAAAAGTGATTGTGTACATCTCTATTCAACTGCCTTTACATTCATATCAATAAAAGTGATTGTGTACATCTCTATTCAACTGTCTTTGACTGGTTCTCTGGGCCTGTGTAACAGGTCCAATTCCAAGGCACAGTTGTCACGATTGAAAACTTCTTGGCGTGGAAAGCCGAGTTTGAGCTCGAGATGTCGGAGTTAAAAAGCAAACGACAAAAGGAAGAGGAACAGGGTGGGAAGGGCAAACTCACAGGTAATTCTCAGCGTGCTATTTGGTTTCACTATATTTATGTGATAACTAACAATTGCCAAAATGTATTCTCAGCGTGCTATTTGGTTTCACTATATTTATGTGATAACTAACAATTACCAAAAGTAACGGATGGATATTTCCACGACTGAATTGTTTTACTTGTTTAGGAAAACAACTCTTTGAAACCGACCACAATCTTGACACATCGGATATACAGTTCCTTGAAGAAGGTAAACATAACCACAACACATTATGTGCTTCTGAAATGTGAACTATGTTTTCTTGATTGTATGTATTTATCTGTTATCTGCCTCCCTGGTCTAGTTGGTAACAATGTGGAAGTGGACGAGTCATTGTTCCAAGACATTGATGATCTGGACCTGGATGAAGACGACCCGGATTTTGACCCTTTGGCGTTAGGCAGTGATGAGGACTAAACTGAGAACCCCACAGGATATATGCAACAGGATACGGAGTGTCCTTCCTTACTGGATCATAATGGGAAAGAATCCACACAATTTGACCAACCCTGTCAAAGAACAAGCAGCCTTTTTTTCTAAACAGACTGTAGACATTGGTTGGCTGTAAGTTTGCAAATTCATTCTGAAGGGCATTTATACAACCTTGTTAAATCACCCCAAAGCCATTAAATTCAACGGATTTATGTTTACCTTGCTCTGGTTTCTGCTGAATTGACAATTTAAATGATTTCTCTGACACAGTAGTAATAACCTCATTTGGCCCACAGAGGACAGCAGAGAACTACTACTTGTTCCATTGTATGATTCGGATGTTGCCTAACAGATCCATGCAGCTGTAGCTACGCTGTAGCTATTCCCTTGTTTATGTGTGTGTTATTACACTAGGCATTCATGGATGGGTGTTTTTTTTTTTTAGGTAAATTCCCTCTCTTGTCCCATGCTGTTTAGATATATCTAAATGTATATATATGTACAACATGTGTATATACTCAGTATATATACACATCATTTATTATATACAAACGAGGATAGGGCACTGCATCTCCAATGAAAATATATTGCATTATGTCGGTACAAGCATTTGGTTTCATGTTAAATTACCAGCTGTAATTTACATAGCACATTTTTGGTAGGCCTGGGAATTTTGCATGTTTCATAGGAAAATCTATATATTCAGGGCAGAATTCTAGAACACAGTAAGGCCCTATTTCCACTACAGAACATAGTCAGACTGTTAAAAAAAGAGGTGCGATTTTAAGGCTAAGAATTAATAAGTTCTATCCATTGTGTCTGAGCTGCTGTGGTACCAGGAGGGCTAAAGACATGCATGACTCCACATTATATCCATATTGTTTCACTGAAGTCGATGAAGTTTAATCGATTGCATTAAACCGCAACATTGACATTGATGTCCCAGACCAAGGAGAGACGAAATTCCTTCATTTTCTCATTGAAGACCTGGTCAAATCTTTCATTTTGGGCAACTGTAAAATGGTTCTTCCAGTCACCAATAGTTCCTGTTCCAGATGATGGAGGCCAAAAGGGATTGAGTAAATATATAGGCGTTAGTTTATCATTTTAAGAATCAACTGTGTTTAGGTTCTGATTGATTGATTGCAGCCGTAAAGCACCGTAGGCTGCAAGATTTTGGGTAAATACAGTGTGAAAGCATATATTAAGTGATTAGCTACACTACCTTTCCTCATGAAGGTGCCCTCTTTGTGGTTGAGCAGATTGTCTGGCACCAGCTGGTAGTTGGCCTTGGAGTCCTGCTTCATCTTGCTGAAGGTGCTGTGATCCACCACACTGGACAGCTGCTCATCTGTCAACTCCTTTCCCAAAAACTTGCAGATCCTTGCCACCACTGACAACAGATCCTGTCAACAAGTGTTCTTTTTACTGTGACATGCAAACAAGCTTATTGTAGATTAGATTTGGCATACTTCATATGTTATGTAAAATGTTTTAATAGCCACCTTAATCATGTCTTCATATTGAATGAATAGAATGTTCATTTTGTCCTTCACAGAATACCAAGTTTGTATGTGATCAAACCAGCAGTTTCCATAAACTGCAATAATAAATTCAAAGAAGGCATGATTCAAATCTGAGTCAAAATCACATGGTACACTGAAAAACTGTTAATTCATTAGTTGCACTTCTCAAAAACACTGCACTTCATAATGGCCAAAACACAGATTATTTTAGTTTATCTCATTGTTTAACATTGGTATTGGGAAGCAGCTTTCTTACCATTGCCTTTTAGGAATTTTTCAAAAAAGTCATTGAAATCCTTGGGTGTCTCTAACATGGTTGCGATTTTGTGAAAGTGGTAATAGGACACAAGAACATCCTTTGGGTTTCTTGTCACATAGATTACCTTAAAGAAATAGGTTTTATAATATGTATTAAAAGTATCAAATTCAAATTGTTCTACGTTAAAAACATGCATTGAACTGACCTTGCCCCTCTCTCTGAGACCAAGGGGCATGAACTTGCTATGCAGATGGCTGACTCTTATCCTTGGTGAGGAGGCAGACACAAACTGCTCTGCACTTCCAATCAGTTCGATCCAGGGCACCTGCATAGCATTGGGCTCTTCGGAAACAGCGGTGACGTCACCGTTGGCCGCTATGAGGCGAAGTATTTGCTGCATCCAGATCGTACCTGACAATAACAGCCAAAGAGCCATTACCAGCTCGTAAATAAATTACCTTTTTATTGTAGCTACAATCAGGTTAAACTTTTATTGCTTTCCTCATGGTGTCCCCTAGTTTTTATCTCTTGATTGCTTTCCAGCTTTCTACAACTATTCCTTTGAACCCTCTTTCTATTAAATGGAATTTCCTTTGAGTTCCCAAAGGACAAGATAGTTCATTCATGAAATCAAACCTTTTTTCGCCAGTGCTATTGTAAGGTCCCAAAGAACAATATCTCGCTCAAACTCGCTTTGCGGCATTATTAGGTAGAAATGGCCATGGTTTATCAGAAATACATTTATCTCATATCTGTAGAGTTTAATTCTATTGGAGTGAAGAACAATGCTTGCAGCATTCCAAAGTATAGGGTGAGGGTAAGACATCCAAGGGATTTAAGGGCAGCACATTTAAATCTCAAGAACATCTATTATAGTCACAGGTTACAGACAGATGTTGTGTACTCATGTGACTGTCAAATAATTTGTTTTTGAAATATCATATTTGATAAATGTGGTGTCACTTTACAAATAAATCATCTCTTGGTCCACTCACCTGATTTGGGATATGTAATAGCGAATATATCCGAATCTCGGATCTCCAGGCACTTAATCTTGTCAACCTCATCTGGATCATGAATCCCACTGATTAAATTGAAGTTAAGGTGTGGCACCAATTTATGTTGGAAATCATTAAGATCCACGGGATCTGAGAAGGAATTCAATATTAAGATTATCAAGATAAGTTAAGATAATATGTAAATTATATCAGGTTTGTAAGAACTTCCATGCGATATTACTTAATGACCAAGAAAAGGTAGGCTTGCACTAACAAAATGATTATGACTCATAAAAATATAAGCTTCAATTCAAAATAAAAGGGCAGGGGACAGTCGATCCTAATTGAAACATTATTAAAACATATATTAACTAGTGTACACAGACAAATGTTCAACGAGTTAATGTAAAAGCCACACGGTATGAACAGTGCACGCGCTACCTGCCATTGTAGAGTCCGATGAGTCCAAAGTGCGTTGTTTTAATAATCTCAGGTCTGACTCAAAGAAGTTCTTAAAATTAAATCATCTAAATGGCCCAAATTTCCCTAGCCCGTTTTGAAATGTAGAATGGAGGAATACCCACGGGAAGTAAGGCTCATAAGAAGGCTCTGCACTTAGCAAAGCCGGAGCACAGTCTCCTAGGTGCACTTGTCTGATATCCCCAAAAGAATACACACGCAATTGCAGTCTCCAGGACCGCAAGTGCAGTTTCCCAGCAATCTGTGAGTAATCAGATTGTACCCTCATACAACCGTAAACCCAACCTTCTATGAGTTGGCAGCCAGCCTGACCATGATTCATAAGTAAAACCGCCATTCATTTGATTGAAATGTTTCTAGCAGTATAACTTCACACCTCTGGTTGCGGGAGTGGTCAATGTCATCTAACCTCTACATATGTTGGTGAAAATAAGGTATTAGAGTAAATTCTGTCACATGTACGTGTACTTAGGACATTGCAGTCAGTAGCCAGTGTATAATCTACATCGCATAAGGTTCTTCTCACTTGATTAAAATAAGCTGCTCTGTCCTCGAGAGTGCTCCATAGGCTACTAGCGTGCAAAGAAAGTGTATATGGTTTACTAGCTGACTGTCTGTCTGGGTGTATGTTTGTCTAGTGCACCAAAAGCTAGATGTTTAGATAAGATTGGAATGTTTCTATCAAGGCATGGATTTAGATACATCCTGCTCTGCGGAGAATAGGCCAGTGTGCCATACTCAAATATGAAATTTGACTAGAATAAACTATACCTGAATGGGCTAGAGATGGGCTGACCCCTCGAATGGTAAGAACAATTTATTCAGGTTTTAAAAACAAGTCCATAGAATGTAAACAATAAAAATCACACATCATAAAAACAAAAGAAGTGCATTTACAGTAAAAGCTTTCACAGTACATTCATGATTCAGGGAATTCTTTCCGCACACAGTGTTTTTGAGTTCAGGATGCAGGTCTGAAAAACAAAACAACATTTTGAGGAAGCTAAACGGTACAAATACCTTGACTGATTTAGCCAAAACAAACATAGCAAACGGTGACACTAACCTGTTTCTCTTCAGGAGACAACACACCCTCTACCACCACAACCTGGTACTGCTTGTGCTTGAGGTTGCCAGGGAACTTTCTCATGCGGCGCACAGCTGTAGTGGCGCAGTCGCTAACAAACAGCTTCCTGACACTTGTAGGAGAACATCCTGGGTCTAGCATCAGCAGGCACAGGCTCCCATTTTTCCTCTGTTCCAATCCCACTATGGAGCGACTGTGGCCTGCAGGAAGAAAGAAAAGAACTCACAAAGGATGTAAACGGCTTCAAAAAGTTGAGCTCACAAACACAACCTGTCAAACAAAGAGACACACTGAGACAAACGCATTGGGTAGATTCCACTGAAATTAAAATTCATAATCAATGCACTGTCCAAAGTCCCTGCTGCCACTGCCTACTGTACCTTGGTGCTGCAGGTAAAGGGGGGGCTGGGTGGTTGGCACCACTCTGGGCGGTAGTCTAGTAGCCCTGCAGGCAGACTGAGAGAAGTACTCCTTCACCCACTCAAACAGCCTGGGGTGTGTGTCCCCTGGGCCAGTAGGCTGGTGAAAGTCTACCATGTGGGAACTGTGGAAACAAAGTGCGTCAGGGTAAATATGTAATTGCATCTTTATCATATGGTACAAAGACACCAGCGTGAACACACACACAGGTCCTGATGAGCTAACATGTCTATATTAGTAGAAATTTAGTATAGAATAGTAGAGAGTTTGTCAAATGAAAGTATCGTATACTAGACATTTCATAGGTTCATGTTTATCTGATGAATTCTCTCTGCTGACCGGACTCCCAGAGAGGTGAGGACAGCGTAGATTTCTGTAGCTCCAATCCAGGCCCGTGTTCCCTGCAGCCGCTGGTTAAAGTGGGTGGCTCCTTGTGGATCCAACCCTTCCCTCCATGCTCCTTCGATTATGCCCTGCACCTGTGGGATATTGGGGACGGTCCCTTTTGAAAGAGTACATGATCATTAACACAGTGTATGCAACAGGGTGGATTTGAAACACACGAGAAATCACCCCCACAAAGTGAAAAAGAAAAGGCAGAAAACACTTTTTTGTAAACTCAAATGGAACACTTAACTGTTTTTTGAGGGGCGTACTGTACATGTTTGTGTACCAACCTGGTAAAATAGTGGCAAAGGGCTCCTGTCTTTGCAGAGAAGACAGTAGCATCTGAAGGTTTCTGTAGCCACAACCCCAGCCCTTGTCCCCTTCTGAGGAACAGAAGTGGTCTGTCTCAGCACTCAGCCACACATGGACACAGTCTCTGCCCTCCTTCTGGTAGTACTCATATAGGGCACCTAGCAAGCCTTGGCAAATAGAACACGGAGACAATAGAGTATATTAAAAACAAATAACAACCCTACTCCTCCTGTACATCGCAGAAAAGACGTCGTACCAAATTCAAAAGGGTATGGGTCCTCGAATATATTTCTATTTCTCATACTAATTGAGTTTACATCCCAAGTGGACTTCTTTAGTGTAGCTGGATTATAAATGGTTACAAGTAGCGTGACATGGTACTTCCCTGGTGCTTGGTGGAAGACAAATGACGACCTAATTATTCCAATAAACTCTAGTACACTTGTGAGGGCTGATGTGCAGTATTTGGTTTTGGAAATGGGCGAAAATACCCAGGCAACATATTATTAAAAAACGACTTACATCAAAGGACATAACCCTTACATACATACAGCTGAGAAGGAACATCATTCTCCTTGAGTTATCAAGATGGCCACTGATTTGAACACACACCTTGAGTTCTGGTTCTGCAGTCATCAACCCCTGTGGCCAGGGCCTCCATCATCTCCGCTCTCCTGGTGTGGAACTCGGCTGGGACCATGTGACCCCTGGAGACAGCCTTCTCCAAATTCCTCTCCATCTGCTTACGGTAGCCCCCACTCCCATCCAGACCAAACTGCTTCTGAAGACACCGTTAAGGTCAGGGCAAGGTCAGCACCGTGTGACAGCACATGATTGAACAAATGCAATCACCGACGCACACATACTCACTGACGCACACATACTGACTGACGCACTTACTAACCCAATCCACTGCTTCATACGGCTTCATAACAGTTACAGAAAAAAGACCTTTCCCTGACCGTGCACACACCCATGTTGCTCATGTTTACAGTCTTGCTCTTTATTATTACATGCTTCTCATAAGTGTACTATCTACATGTCTATCATCAGTAGTACAGGTTGCCCACATGTATTCTAGACTAGAGATCCACATCCAGTCTAATTCATGTTCAGGATATGGTGAGTGGGTTGTCTGGTTATAGTCAGAACGGTAATGCATCTTGATTAATAAAGAGAAATCTGATTGTGGCATTCCAACAGGAGAGTGCCATGTAAACTGAACTGGTCTCACTGTCCACCTTGAGGCATACAGAGACCATGTAAGGTCCTACATGGAGGCTCTCACCCGGACCAAGTCAAATTATTATTCAACAATAATCAACGACCAACAGAATCAACCCAGACAGCTGTTTAAAACAATAAATAGTCTGCTCAGCCCCATAGACGCCCCAACACCTCTAGGTGCCCGTGACCTCTGCACCAAGTTCCTCGATTTCTTTCAAGATAAAGTGAACTCAATCCACCTGCAGCTTAGGGCGCCTGACCCCCCCCCAATCAGCCTACCGAACTCAACACAGCACTGAGACCGCCCTCATCAAAATCACAAACGACCTCCTCATCTCAGCCGACTCAGGTTACATAAGCACCCTGATCCTCATGGACCTCTCTGCAGCATTCGACACCATTTCCCATAAAATTCTCCTCACTCGTCTGTCTGAACACCTTGGCCTCACTGACTCCGCCCTATCCTTCTTCCACTCATACCTCTCTGACCGGACACAATTTGTGACCCATACTGGCTGTAGCTCCACTCCCGCCTCTGTCAAACATGGTGTCCCCCAAGGCTCGGTGCTCGGTCCCCTTCTTTTCACAATATACAGTTGTGTGCAAACCTGGTGAAGACTTACAGGAAACGTTTGACCTCTGTCATTGCCCACAAAGGTTATGTTACAAAGTGTTGAGTTGAACTTTTGTTATTGACCAAATACTTATTTTCCACCATAATTTACAAATAAATTCTTTAAAAATCCTACAATGTGATTTCCTGGATTTTCTTTCTCATTTTTGTCTCTCATAGTTGAAGTGTACCTATGATGAAAATTACAGACCTCTCTCATCTTTCTAAGTAGGAGAACGTGCACAATCAGTGGCTGACTAAATACTTTTTGGCCCCACTGTATATACTCCCGATCGGTGAAATCATCCGCCACCATGGTCTCTGTTTCCACTCCTACGCCGATGATACTCAACTCTACATCAGCACAATGCCCTCTGCCCATCTCCCCCCTCAGTCACTAACCAACTGCCTTTTGGAAATAAAAACCTGGATGACTACCAACCTACTCAAACTCAACAGCAATAAAACTGAGCTCATGGTTGTGGCCCCCAAAGCACTGCTCAGGAAGGTTGGAGATCTACTCCTCACCATCGACGGCTCGACCATCACACCATCCCCTCAGGTCCGCAACCTTGGCATCATCTTGGACTCCACCCTTTCATTCCAGAACCACATCAAGTCAGTCACAAAATCAGCCTTCTTTCATCTTAGAAATATCTCCAGACTCCGGCCATCACTCTCCGACTCCATTGCAGAAAAACTCATTCACTGTTTCATTACCTCACGTCTGGACTATTGTAACGGAGTCCTGTCTGGGGTTCCCAGCAAAACCCTGGACAGGCTCCAGTACATTCAGAACTCTGCTGCCAGAGTGCTCACCCGCACCAAGCTCTGGCAGCACATCACCCCCACTCTCTGCAAACTCCACTGGCTCCCGGTCAAGTCACGCATTACTTATAAACTCCTCCTCATCACCTACAAATCCCTCCATGCACTGTCCCCACAGTACCTCAAAGATCTCCTCCACCCTTACATCACATCCCGCACTCTCTGATCCACAGACTCCGGCCTGCTCCCCATTCCCTGTTCACGCCTCCGCACCTTTGGGGACCGTGCCTTCAGTGTCGCTGCCCCCACCCTCTGGAACTCCCTCCCTGCTGAAATCCGCAACGCCCCTTCTCTGGACAACTTCAAGTGAACCCTGAAAACTCATCTGTTCAACATAGCCTTCAATCACTAATTCTCCTCATCCCCTCATCCCCCCCCACACACACACACACACACACACGCACAGTCATTCATCTTCTTATCTGCCTTCTGTTCCTTGTCTGTTTTGTGCTGTCCTGTGTGTTTTCCCTGTAAAGCGACCTTGGGTATAAGAAAGGCGCTATATAAATTGAAGTTATTATTATTATTATTTATTATTATGTGGTCCTCCTGACCTGAAGCTTTTTGAACTCCTCAGCCTCCAGGGTGGCTTCTTCTGCCTTGCGTCTTTGGTCCTCCTCTTGTTGAAGTCGCTTGGCCAACATATGGTCTATGCCAGAGTTCCCTGGAACATAACAAAAACAAGGTTGACGTCAATGTTCTCAATATTAGGCAATACTGTTTATTTTTTTGCCAGTCGTTTAAACATATTACTAGATGGCTATTCTGATTCAGTTACTTATCGAATGGACTAAAACTGGCAAACCATTTAGTCAACTAGTGTAAGAATAGGAAACCTACTCAAGGGTCCTATTTTCAGCACTTAAAAAATGCAAGCTCCTATGTTATTATGAATTATTACTAATGTATCAAAAGGAAATTACTTTTCCTTGCATGTTACCTTTTGCCGTTTACCATTGAGTTTATTTAAGTAGTATTTTAAAACAGTATTCATGGCTAAATATAGTAAGTGACTGTAATTAAATCTGTATTAGGAAGATCCCAACCCGCAAAGTTTGAGGCTGCACCACAATCCAGGTGCAACTCAACATGCTCCTGCAGTGAGTGGCTATTGATGCAGACCAAAGAGCATATGGGGCATTGATAACTCTTCACACCTGGGGAGCAGTTTAGAAACATAGTACAGTTTACAAATGCAACTACACGACTTTCTTGCCTGTCTCATACTGGCCGAAACTAGAAGTCCAAAGTCAAATCATGTAGGCCATCTTCTAAAGCCAGAAAATATACCCTCTACTGCGTTCGTTTCTTGCAGATGTAACTCCACGTGTTC
Source organism: Aplochiton taeniatus (assembly GCA_017639675.1). NCBI lineage: Eukaryota > Metazoa > Chordata > Actinopteri > Galaxiiformes > Galaxiidae > Aplochiton > Aplochiton taeniatus. The sequence goes on along the minus strand of CM030178.1, from coordinate 16,314,602 downwards.
CTGTAGGATGAAGCAATCACTGCAGACCAGAGCACACATGGGGCATGGAAACTCCTTGTCTAGAACATAGCACAACATAGTGGTGTAACCAACAGAATCGTGGTTATTTAAAATGACAAGGTGTTTTTAGTTTGAATTGAATAATATTTAGCTGGATAGCCAGATCCACCTTTTAGAAGAGACGAGAGGCGCTTCTGTTTAGCTTTGGTATGCTCTGATCTATTCGGTCCTGTTTCTGCGTCTTCACAGAGTCGGACTGACTCCAGAGCTGCCTCTGGACTCTCTTTGGCTACTGCTGCAGCTGGGGTGGTTTCAGTGTCGGGTGCTGTGCCTCCAGCAGCTGCACCCAAACTGCAAGGTGTGGTGACAGGTGGAGGTTGAACTGGGGTCCTATTCCCACCCCGTTGAGGTATATGCACAGATGTGCAAGGACTGGGTGTGTCAAAGGATATCCTTCCTCCATTTGCATTACATCTGTCTTTTGATGAGTCAGTAATAGCGAGTTCACGTTTAGATTTCTCCGCCAAGTTGTGTTTATTGCTTGATGCATCCTCATTACTTGGTCTGCCAGTTTCCCCTACTCCAATGTCCTGGCTCTCTGGATGTGCAGTGTTAATGTGCAAGTTTAGTTCGTCGTAGGACACACCAGACAGTGAGCAAAGAGGGCAGCTCATCTCACTCTCCAGGTGGCTCAGGAGCAGATGTGTCTTCATGTCCTCCTCAAACACCAGCTCCTCACCACAGATCTCACACGTCAGCATTTCTTGACCCTGGTAAAGAAAATAATGGAAACTTGACTTCAATTGTCTAAGGCTACAGTTTGATACACAGCAAATTCAATACAGACACGCACTTTTGAAAATAATTCAGTCCAGTAACGAACAACAGCAAAAACGCGCAACAAAAGAGCTTTGTTTACTGGCGAAAGACAATCATAGCCAGCATAGGCAGCCCCAAGTTCTGCTTTCGTTTCATACAGCTGCCTCGAACCGATATACTGTCAATGCCTCGAACAAGTACCACTAGCTAGTGCACGTTAGATTAGCCTGGCTTAGGCTTTAGCTTACCAGTCCTTCACTCCTTTATTCATACGTCAGCTAGCGTTACAGCTGACAGCTATACTCTTCCTTCGACTTATCGGTAGCTGTCTGGTATGAGTTTAATTTAGAGGAAACGCACTAGAATTGCTTTTATTTCTCAGTCTGGGAAACCAAAAAATATATATGGCGACTAATTTGACGTCACTCAGTTGTTGATCCGAGGGGCGACTGGGAAATGTTTTAAAGACGCCATATTGCTCTCAGCTGGGGACTCAAGCAGGTAGAAACGCTAGTTACCGTTAGCAGGAAAGGAAAAACGCACTACCGTCAAGATACGATTAGTTTCATCTTAAATGGGTAAGAGCCAGTATGCACGACGCATTGAACAAATGGTAATGATAGAAAAAAGCTTAGCGAGCTACCTTTATCTCGCTGTGTGATGGATGCTATGCATTAAGCAGATAGCTAGTTTGCTAGCAATAGCATTAACGTTGACGTTAGCTCGCAAGGGGTGTGTTGAAAAAGCTATCGTTACCTAAGAGGTTGAGTTAAGGTTAGCGTTCTAGCAACCAAATGTGCTAGCCAAGGTAAACACCTCCTGTCGCTTGTATCTTTAATTTACTGTAATGGCTAATGTCCTGTACTAAATTTAAACAGTGGGTTTGATCCTGTAAGACAGTTAAGTGTGTTTGCTAGCTTTGCTTTTGACTTGAGGCCTATCCCAGTGCCTCTGACTGTGAATGGCTAATATGACATGTTATTGTCACGTCTTACATAAGTTCCGACTAGAAATTCCAAAACTGCTATGTGCTGACACAATGATTAAATGTATACATTTGTGTAGACATAATTTATGGTACCCATGAATCCAGCAAGTAATCAGTGTCAGTGAATGCGTGCTTCGGTGCTAGTGGGTGTGTCCACCTGCCGGCTCCCCATTCAACACATTCAAATGTAAATAATTCCCCATCCATCTATATACTATTATTGTATACACTGTGTCTTTGCCGGTATAGATGCAATGGCTTGTCCAGGGAGCGATAACTGTAGGATGAAGAGCTACAAGAACAAGGCTCTTAATCCGCAGGAAATGCGCCGTCGGAGAGAGGAGGAGGGGGTCCAGCTTCGAAAACAAAAGAGAGAGGAACAGGTGAAGATGTGTTTAACGCTAGCTCTTGCACCTGCATATATTTCCCATTCCTCCTTTGTGTTAAGAGGACTGGTCCTGCAGTTGATCTTTCACCACCTTTCTATTAACAATATTTAAGAGAAAAAATCACAGCCCATCAAGATTATATTAAGATGCATTTGGCTTCGTTACATACACTGATATGTGACGCCTGGTCCATGTTTGATCCCCTCTTTTCACAGCTCTTCAAGAGGAGGAATGTGTGTGTCCCGGCAGGTGAGGAGTCCATGTTAGAAGGACCCATCCAGGACCCAGATGTCAGTTCAACTGTACCTATCTCGGGTGTAAGTGTGTCCACCATGTTCTATTCCAGCCATTGAAATTTCAATTAAATATGTTAAAATAATGTAATGGTTGGGTAGCATGTTTAAATGTTAGTTTATCCAAACTAACCTTTCTTCATGAATGTGTTACTGTAGGAAGGTGTTATAACGCCAGACATGATTCAGATGATTTTCTCAGATGATCCAGATCAGCAGTTGATCGCGACACAGAAATTCAGGAAATTACTCTCCAAAGGTAGGGTGTATGTTGGGGATACTATGCCAATGCAACAACTGAGTCTGGATTTGTTGTTGTTGACACTGCTGCATCTAGATGAGCAATCGATTCACTTTATTCTCTCTGGATTTCCCCACAGAGCCCAATCCACCCATTGATGAGGTCATTGCCACACCTGGGGTTGTTACTAAGTTTGTTGAATTCCTCAAGAGGAGTGAAAATTGCACTCTCCAGGTGGGTGGTGTTCGGGTCCACGACAGTGGTTGTGTACATATACCTAAAAAACTCTTTACTTGTATACTTATACTTTCTATTCTTCAATTGCTGGCAGAACTCTTTACTTGCTGTTTTAAGGGTGAGCATGTAACGAGGAGATTAAATGCCGTGTGTGTGTGTGTGTGTGTGTGTGTGTGTGTGTGTGTGTGTGTGTGTGTGTGTGTGTGTGTGTGTGTGTGTGTGTGTGTGTGTGTGTGTGTGTGTGTGTGTGTGTGTGTGTGTGTGTGTGTGTGACAGTTTGAGGCAGCGTGGGCCCTGACCAACATCGCTTCAGGTACCTTTCTGCACACCAAGGTGGTCATCGAGACAGGAGCGGTGCCCATCTTCATTGAGCTGCTTAACTCTGACTATGAGGACGTCCAGGAACAGGTGAGGGTTTCTTACCAGGACTACAAGAAACCTCTCTTTAGTACGACTATGTTCCTATTGGGGGATTCACCTCTCCATTAAAGGTGCAGTAGACAAGTCCAGAGATTTAGGCAAAAATTAGCAAGAATTTCTGTCACAACAGCCAAAAAAGTGAGCTTGAGTAACGCTAGGTCAAAACGCTCCGATACAGCCGTGCTTCTAACCAGAAGTGTGCATGCAAGGTGATTAGCAGGCTGGTAGCCGAGCCTCTTTGCAGCAACTGTCCCGATTGGTTAGTGATTGCCTGGCGTCAAAAGGTTTTTGAGAGGCTGAATACAGGGCTGAGGGCGCTCATCTTCTCTCAGAGCATTGTATTCATTGATATCTGCCAGGTGTATTAGGTAATAAACGTAAGACTTAAAAAAAAAAAAAAAAATAATAATAATAATAGATTTTTTTTTATTTTATAGAAAATTAAACTTAACAACTGCACCTGGACTCTATCTCTATATAGTAAAAAATATATCTTTATTCGGCGTGGACTGTGTAAAGGAAGTTGAGTGATGAAGTGTGTGTGTATGTATTTCAGGCTGTGTGGGCGCTGGGGAACATAGCCGGTGACAACGCAGAGTGCCGAGACTACGTGCTCAACTGTGACATCCTGCCCTCTCTACAACAGTGAGTGTCTCCCTGTGTGTGTGTGGTGCTGTTGACTGCGATCAGCTCTTGTTGGTGAAGCAGTACAACATTCTGACCATTGCCTCTTAAGTTTAACAGTTAAGCTGTAGCGATACGATCTTTTTTTGATACACAGGCTGTTGGCAAAGTCCAACCGTCTCACAACAACCCGGAATGCGGTGTGGGCTCTGTCGAACCTGTGCAGAGGAAAGAACCCTCCACCAGAGTTTGCCAAGGTCTGTCTCAAACGAAATGTACAGAATAGTTTAAAACACGCCTTTCAGAAGTCGCCTGTCCCTCATCTCTCTCCTCATTTGGACTGGTAGACCTACTGTAATATTATCATCAGATCGTCTTCTGCTCATTTGGGCTGATAGTCCTACTGTGATGTGCATGTATATCATCATCATATCTCTTCCGCTCCCTCCCTCAGGTGTCTCCCTGTCTGAGTGTGCTGTCCAGGCTGCTGTTCAGTAGTGACCCAGACGTGCTGGCTGACGCCTGCTGGGCCCTGTCCTACCTGTCGGACGGCCCCAACGACAAGATCCAGACGGTGATCGACTCTGGGGTCTGCCGCAAGCTGGTGGAGCTGCTCATGTAAGAGGCAGAAACGAGCGCTGCGAGGAAGAAGAGAAGAAACGGAACCGTTAGAAGTGTTGCTTCGATAGTCATTCATCTCTGATTTCTTGTTGTTGTCCGTGGCAGGCACAGTGAATATAAGGTGGTTTCTCCGGCACTGCGTGCCGTGGGCAACATTGTGACGGGAGATGATATCCAGACTCAGGTAAGACCAGGGTCACATGCTTTATGTTCGGTACTCGGAAAGTCACCTGACTTTGTGGCTTCAGCTCTTCATCTGTCCTTCCCTCCATGGACCATCGTGTAGACTCGGTATCAGTCTCTAAATGCTTTGCTCTACTAGAGACGTTCCCCCAGGCTGTCCCCAGGCATTCTCGTTGGCGGAGATCTCCGATAAAGCCTGGCATCGCGGACTAACCATCGTGAATCATTTCAGGTGATCCTGAATTGTTCAGCCCTGCCCTGTTTGCTCCACCTGCTCAGTAGTCCCAAGGAGTCTATCAAGAAGGAAGCCTGCTGGACTGTGTCTAACATCACTGCAGGAAACCGGGCACAGATCCAGGTAAATGTCTCACTCCTTCAGGTTTTTTTCATTTTTGTCTTCGTAGACTCCACCTAACACGTCTTTTTTCCCCCCAGATCGTTATCGATGCCAACATCTTCCCAGTCCTCATTGAGATCTTGCAGAAGGCCGAATTCCGCACCAGGAAGGAAGCAGCTTGGGCTATTACAAATGCCACCTCCGGGGGCACTCCTGCGCAAATCAGGTATGTTTGGACTGCACTTGCCCTGCGGTTTTCAAAGCTTGCTTATTTATTCCTATATTCAGCTAACAAAGTGCTGGGCTAATGTCTCCCTTTTCCGTTGCTTGTCGGCGTGTGTAGGTACCTGGTGTCTCTGAACACCATTAAGCCTATGTGTGACCTGCTGACCGTGATGGACTCAAAGATAGTGCAGGTTTCTCTGAATGGCTTGGAGAACATCCTCCGTCTGGGGGAACAGGAGGCCAAGCAGAACGGAACAGGCATCAACCCCTACTGTGCCCTCATCGAAGAGGCTTATGGTCAGTACCCTAACCCTGACCCCTAACCCCTACTGTGCCCTCATTGAAGAGGCTTATGGTCAGTACCCTAACCCTGACCCCTAACACCTACTGTGCCCTCATCGAAGAGGCTTATGGTGAGTACCCTAACCCTGACCCCTAACCCCTACTGTGCCCTCATCAAAGAGGCTTATGGTCAGTACCCTAACCCTGACCCCTAACCCCTACTGTGCCCTCATCAGAGAGGCTGAGTGTGAGTCCACATGCACACCGGGGCCGTGCCGTGCCGGAAGCAAAATGCACCACATTTCCATAAACATTTAAATAATGTAAGGTTAATATTGGTCATAGTCAGTATTTTCTATTAATCCAATTGGCAATGGGAATGAAAGTATGAAATGACCACGCCCATGTCTGTGTTCGCAGTCAAACAACAATACAGAATATCAATAGGTTTCAAAGTACAGGTACAGAAAGTAGTACGTCGTAATAGAACCTGTGCAACATTGATCCACCAGAGGGCGGCAGAAAACAATGTTTCTGTACTTTGGCACAGTGCTGTGAATCATGACATAAAGATTAATAATAACTTCTACTTTTTTCCAGGGCTGGATAAGATAGAGTTCCTACAAAGCCACGAGAACCAGGAGATCTATCAGAAAGCTTTCGACTTGATCGAACACTATTTCGGGGTAGAAGAGGAAGATGCCAGCATTGCTCCGCAGGTGGATCAGAACCAGGCGCAGTTCATCTTTCAGCAGCAGGACGGGCCTATGGAGGGTTTCCAGCTCTAACCCCTGACCTTTGACCTTTACCCTTTGAGTGACTCACCAGGAAACAGTGGCCCTTTATGCGCTAACTGGAACTGTTGACAGGACTACTTTCCATAGTCACTGGTTGGTCTGTGCCAGGTCCTTGCCAGTCCGCTACCAAGACTAGCAACACCTTTGGAAAGAAAGGGGGAAAGACTTTTGGATGTTAAAGAGAAAGAGAGGGAAAATATGACTGTGGGTGGCTCGTTCTCAGTATTTGAGCTTGTTTCCTGAATGGAAATGAGTTTCTCTCTCTCAAACTGTCAATGCTCTGAAAAAGCAGCGCATGTAAATGCGGCTAAGATTTTTTTTTATTGTTTCCTGTGATTTTTGTTATTAGTAATAAAAAAATGTTTTTCCTAAAACAATTTTACACTGGTGTATCAAATCACCTTCCATATCCCCTTTGAATGTGAAACTACCTCTTCAGACTTACATTTTTTTTTTCTTCAAAACTACGAATTAGACCAAGCAGGAATTCCAAGTAAAGAATTAAGCATCCTGAAGTGGTTTTAGCGACTGTGTTGATTGTGGCTTCATACATTTCAGTGATTTCCTAGCAACCTGTAGTCTCGAGGTGGAGCTATAAGTAGAGGATGTATATTTAGCACCATGATGTGTATTACAGTGTCATATTATTTAAGTTTGAAGCAGTGGCCCATCTTCTGTGGGCTACTTTTCTCTTCTGTTAACACTGATTCCTTCACTTATTTATTTTGTTGAAAGGGCTTTCCGCTACTGTGTGAGAGAGAAAGACGGGCTACTCCTTCAAGATGATCACCTTTCCACCCCCTGGCTCTTTAAACCTAGAATAGCATCCAGCAGATAATACTGTTTGAACTGGCTATGGTAATGTATATTAATAAACGCCAGTGTTATGTGAAAGTTTCTGTTATTGTTATAATGATGTTGTACAGCAGAGTCCTGTTCCTCATTTGAAAGCGGCAGCGCTCCAGGTTGTCGTTGATACAGTGAATATAAAAATGCCCGAGTAAATATAAAGGAAGAACAGGCTCTCAGAGGGTCATGTTTTTTCAATTGGCTATGAATTAGCAATAGCATCTTTTTTCTTCTTTCATACTTGGTGACAACTTGCTTTGGATTTGAATAGAATCGCAAACTGTTCGCCAGATTGTGCTAAAATGGAGCGGTTGTATATTATATATACATTTGATGAAAAGTCTATGAAATGCAATTTATTGTTCTATTGACAGATACGCAATATTGCACGTCCCCCTTTTTTTGTCCAATTTATCAGTTTAAGAATGAATCTGCAAATCTTCTCTCAATGTCTCCAAACCTCCAAAGTTATATCAGATCGATTGTTCTTACTTTAATCTCTTATTTCACCACAGATCTTCACATTTGGCATGTTACATTGTTGGAAAATGTAGATGCTATGTACATTTGAGTACTATACATTTGGTCAAGAATCAGAAATTATATATTTAAGATAAAAAACAATATTTCTAATGGTAAATTATATCAAGCACATTCAATCGTGTATAGTTTTCTAATATTTCTCATATTTATATGATGTATCTTTTTTAAGTTTTGTCTTTATTTTAATATTTTTTTCGGGATTTAGCAGTTTTCTCGCAATGGTGATACAAAAATGTAGGACTGTTATGCCGCTGGCAGAATCCCATAATTCCCATGAAAGAAATGATTAGTGTGTGATTCAGTCATTATCGCCCAGTGGGTGGAGGTTGAATAGACCGACAGCTGTAAATACTGCTGAACCTGTCATAATGAAGCTGGTTTACCTGGTCTGGTTCACTACTTATAGGGGACAATGCCTGGATGTTGTGTAAATTAATGACAATAAATGAACCATATGCTACAAACATTGCCTTGAATTGTTTCAGCAATGTCTCATCTCTATCTGCAGTAGACAATAAACAAAATGAATTACCTTACTTAAGACATACACATGTATGTAAAAGCAGACATCTCATATCTATTAAATAAACTGGATAAAGAAAAGTGCTCAATTGTTTTGTTGCATGGTTCACTGTAAGGTGGAGGAAGAGTTTTGTTTCCTGTGTATTCTTGGAGTCCTAGAATAATGACCGGCATTACATTACATCCGACACTTTTCATTTCATGCTCATTGCAAATGTAATTGTGTTAGAACAAACCATTACGTTTTGTAATTGTGTTAGAACAAACCATTACGTTTTGTAATTGTGTCAGAACAAACTATTATGTTTTTGTGTTGAATCAGTCATTAACATACAGAACACCAACACAACTATAGGTAGGCTCAGAATACTGTACACCCGTCTATTGGGAACTTTCCGTTATTGAGGGTTTAACATCCACAACTCAAAGTTTGCACACCTATCATGTAATCTAGGCTCTCAGTCGGGAATTTCAAGTGGAAACGAACCAACTGGTTGACTGAAACGTTGGTTCGTTTCCACTTGAAATTAAAGGTGAAGGTAAAATAATATCAGTGTGCACGAGTGTTTCCTTATGCAAAATGTATTTAGGATTTGAAATGGACAATAAACTCTCAAATTAGGTATGTTTGGATACAAACCATTCAACCCCCCCCCCACACACACACACACACACACCAATAAACGGAAACCAGATACTGATGCCACCGTTATTCATTTTATAAGTGACGATATTGATTTTGAGGTAAAAAAAAGTTATTCTTCAAACACTAGAACAGCTTTCCACAGGAAAGTCATGAATGTTTGAAATTCATTGAGGTCTATATACCAAGACTGTGTTGTCCATCATGTGGAATTTTAAGTTCTAAATTCTTATAGTTGTTTGGAGGAATGGGCAGTGAATCTCTTCACTGAGGTGGAAGCGCAGAAGGACCTTCTTCATCGGAATCAAACTCCACGTTCTCGTCTTTCAACCATCGGCCAGTCTTGTCCTGTAGCCACCCAGCACTGTAAACAATACATAGTCAATTGAGAGAACATGGGAGGGTAAGGGTTTGAAAGGTTCAGTCATTACACTGGTTAGTGTGAATGCACAGTAGATACCATGTAGGATGTAAGAAAGGTTCAGCGCCTGCCTCTGTAAACTCGCATAAACTATACCAATCATGACTGTAAATCCTTAACTAACTATACCAATCATCACTAACCATAAACTATACCAATCATGACTGTTAACCTGCATAAACTATACCAATCATGACTAAATCCTTAACTAACTATACCAATCATCACTAACCATAAACTAAACCAATCATCACTGTTAACCGGCATTAACTTGACCTTTTTAGTTTCAGGTAGTGCTCCATCTCTCTTCTCCTCCCAGGTGTTACATGTTCAGTTTCCTGGCACTGTTCTGAATCACATTTCTTCTCTGTGTTGGCTAGACAAAAATAAAAAGGGTTTATATTTTTGTGTCTTACTACATAGTCCTTAGCCATAAGCCATTTAAGAAGCTTTTGCTTACACATTTTAGTCCATCCTATTACAAGCAAACCTGTAAGCGTTTGTTTATTAAAATACACATTACTTGTTGGGTGGTATTGAGTAGCTGATATTGGCAACGTGTCTCTGATCTGTAGAGATGACTGACGATGTTTTGAAGACGTTGAGCTGGTAGTAGTAGAACCAGAACTGGCAGTTTTCATTAAGGCATTATGGGTAAGCTTCCTTGTCTGGGTCAGCAGGGGTGCGTAACTGGGTGGATCCTTCTACAGACATAATAAAAAACACCACTTTTATAGAACCATAATAATAATGCATAATGTATATAAGTACATCATTCTCGTTTACCTTTATGCCATCTTCTGCTTGGACATAGTTTTCATGTTGTCTTTTTGCCATTTCATTCTTCAATTGGGTTTTCTTTCCATAACAATACTTCATCCCTGTGTGAGACGTAATTAGTTCTCAATGTTAAATGTATATGGCTATGTCCTGTATTAATCTTTATAGGAGAGGCTAAGAATAAAATGGCAGGTATTGCCGTTTAACCTTCAAGGTGTTTTTTCCCCTTTCTATGCACGGTCAACATATCAACTGTGTCAAAAACTGGACGGTAGGAACACACGAGACAGGTATACCTAGAAAAGAGATTCAAGGAAAAGCGTTTTGAAGTTCCTGGATGTCCTTGGGAACAGGTTAGAGTATGCCTCAGCTAGGTCTACTGCATATTATAGTACACACATTCATTACCTTCCATTCTTCATTAACATTGCCTCATCATCTGGTATGAAACTGGACAGGAGATCAGTTACACGTCGTTTCTGGAATAAATATATTAAGTAGCTTATATCAAATTATACATTATCAGAAGAACACAAAATTATTTGCATATACTTATTGTTTTAGTAAATTATCTAAATACTCTATACTAAATAGTAAACTAAACTAAATACTAAATAGGGCCCAGTTGGAAAAGACACAAGGCTTCAACCTAGCCTTTATATTGTTATTCTGACTGCTTCTTGGACAAGAGCCATTCTGAAATATGTAACTTGGCAAGTCAAACCTAAGCAGTGGATTCAGGACACAATAAGAGCTCTAACACGCTGCAGTCAAGAAAATTGCGCTGCGTAGCATTTTAAAACGGTTTGAATGGACACAAATATAACGTTTTGTTTGTCTAAGTCATGTAAGTCAGTCCAGAATAATACTTAGTTTCACAACATACCAGTGTTAATGCCATCTGCATAACAGTCTAATGGCCACCCCACTCCCCCATTAACGGTCACCTCGGAAGAGTTCTGCTTTCAGCTGAGGAGCTTCAGGGCAAATAAGGCACCTGGCCCAGTTGGGGTCTCGCCACAGGCCATTAAGGTGTGTGTGCAAACTCTGTGATGTACTCCAGTTCATCTTCCCTCTATCTCTCTTTTAGTCCAAGACCTCTGTGAGATGGCAAACCTCATGCAGTGTGCCTGTGCCCCTAAAAAGCAAAAGCTTGGGGACTTGAGAGACCTCAGACCTATAGCTCTCACCTCTCAGCTCATGAAATGCTTCGACTGGGATTGGTCACTTCAGTGCAGGTTTCTGCACACCAAAATCTACTCCAGTTTGCGTGCAGGAAGGGTGTCGGGAGTGGATCATGGTCTGCTCTATATGTTTCAGAGTCTACAGCCACCTAGAGTCAGCTGAAGCATCCGATAGAATCACTTCTTTTGATATCTCCAGTGCTTTCGACACAATTCAGCCTTTGATCAAATAAGCTTATTGATTTAAAAATAATAATAATAATAATAGCTGGATCGATCCAATCCGCTTTCGCTGGCTTACTAAATCTATGAATTATTAAGCAGTAAACAAGTTCACTGAATAATAGAATAAGGTATATATTTCTATTTTCCTGTGGCATTATTTTGGTCACGGCAATCTGTTGCCTAAATGAATATGCTAGTAGTAATACGAATGCTATTGCAAGCAGACTTGGGGCTGTTGGTCTAGGGCTGTGGAATGTTTGGAACCTCAGGACCGCATACGTTTTTTGACATGTTAGTTTTCAGAGTCCAGTCAATATGTAAAGCAATGACTTTCTGTAGGTAGGCTAGCCTCTTTCGCAAAATATCTATCAATAGATCTACTCACTACAATTTCGACAACAAAAACGTTAACTAAATAACACAAAATCGGAAGACTGTTAAATCACATGATAAAAAAAACGTAAACACGGGTTGACTTGCCTAATAATGTAACAGCCTACCTTCAGTAAATTCTCTTGAATTTCACTATTCGCTTCCCTTTTAAACGACATTTATTTAGAATCACTTATTTTGTTTTTAGTTGAATGTGGTTAAAATTATGCATACAATCCAGAGCCATGTATCTTTCTACGGGTGTACAACCAAAAGCTTGAGCTTTTGTACAGTCCACAAACTCGTACGTGAATCTTCTTCTTACAGTTTTATAGTGATTTTTAAGCTGCATTTCGCCACCTATCGCATCGGAGTCCAAGTGACTACATTTTAGTTTACTGTCTGTTTATCAATACCAATAATACAAGAACGGACAAAAACCTGGTTTGATAAACAGCCTGTATTTCATGGGTTCTCAAACTATTTTATACCACGACCCCATTTTATGGGCTATGTGCCATGGCCGTCTACAAAATGAAACGAATAACTTTTTCAATTTTCCAATGAAATGTGGCGTAATTACTTAGATACTAAATATGCGTATTTTCATGGCCAAAAGCGTTTCCTTTTTTCCTTTAGCTTTCAACAAGATAATATGGTTAAAAAAGAGTTTTCATTTCAACTACCTTTCCCACGAGCACCTTGCATGTCGCGAGATTTAGTAGTATTTGTCTTGTCTGCGGCTGCGCATTTCATTCAAAAACTTGCTAGAGGAGAGACACCGTGAAGTTGAGAGCGAAAAAGCAGCGGACAAAAAACAATGGCGACAACGGCAAATGTAGCAAGTGGAACGGGCTCAAGCGGGTCGGCACTTGGCCCGGTTGGTGGCAGTACCGTGGGACGTAAGAAAGATGGAGGGCCGTCCTCGAAATTCTGGGAAAGTCCAGAAACTGTTTCTCAGCTTGAGACGGTGCGCTCATGGATAGGCAAGAACTACAAAAAGGTTTGTAACATCTCCATTGATTTCGCTCAAGGCCTCCTTCTCTGGCACAGCAATGACCTAACGTTGAACCAATTGACGTCCTATTGGTTTATCAATCTGTGACTTCAGTGTAGTATTGTAAGAACATATGCACATTTAAAGATGTTGCATTAGGAAAAAAATCACAACTGGGAGTCAGCTTTGGGATTGAAAGCAGTCCAAAGGCGTAGCGCTCGCGTAGGCCGAGCTAGGCTATTGTTTTGTTGTCTTCACTAACGACATGCTAGCAACCTAGCTAACATAACAAGGCTAGCTTAGATAGCTGACTAGCGATAGGATAATTAAAGTATGCAAGTTAGTCCGATTTATGTATAAATAATGCATCAGATGTCTTAGCGCAGCAGACTAAACTATAAGGACAAGGCGTACTTTAAAGTAGTCTCAATTGTTCGTGTAATTCCAGTTAAATTAGTGAAATTATCATCGCTATGATCAAGACAGGGTAGGCTACTGGCAAGATCACCGTTATTAGTGTTATCGGATACCATTTTTATATATTCTAGTTTGGTTTGAATGATATATTTTAATGACGTAAATATCCATACTAGCAGACACTGCCATCGTTATGTCTGATCATCAGGTTTATAAGAAGTGTATAGAAATGAATGATTGGTAACGTTCCGAGCACCAGTTACTAACTGAGTTAGGTTGGTCCAGCGTGCTGTGTGTCGCTCACTCAGTGGGGAAGACAATAGGGCTGCAACTGGTTTGATAAAAATAATCAACAGATTAATGGAAAACATATATATTTCCATAAATGTATCCTAAAAACAAGATGTTATTCCAAATGGGCAATATCAACATACATTTTCAACCATTGATAGTGACCTCATGTCAGTGACACGCATGTTTAGGAGACTATCTGTCAAAACAGCGGTGTGCATGGCGCTTCATTCCCCAAGTAGCTACTCATGGTGGGTTTTTTTTTAATGAGGAAGAAAGTAAGATTGTGCGTGACAGCACATTTTACATAAAACGCATACATGCCTTGTTGTTTTAGTTAATAATATGTGAAGACCAATAACCCAAAGGCCAAGCACAGACAAGACGCTACACCTTTTATAAGATATGCCCCAAACAATGTAACTTGTCCTAGCTCACTCTGTATATACAGTACAGTATCTCACTCCAGCCTAATTAACACGTTGAAATCACTTAAATCATTAGATTGCCATTATTGTAGTAAGTGATTATCTCTACCATCATTAAGTTACTTGAGGTGAACATGCCTGTTTTTTTGTTCCAGTCAAATCCATACCTGATAGATCATTAGTATGTAACATGACCACTAAATATTAATCAACCAACCAAACGTGCATCTAATCCCTGCTCAAAATCTTTGTCAATCTCAAGTGAGAATATGAAAAAAATGTAAGCATGCAGGATGAATGTCAATTGGCATAGATTTAATCTCAGACAGTGAAATAGGTGCTAAGAATGTGTTGGTATGCCAATGATCATGACAATGTTAAGGCACCGAAATCTCCCTAGTAAGTGTTTTTCTGCTTCTGTGAATGTCATTGTATACCTCCATCCTGTGATTCAGCCCAATGTTGTTGTCTCTGTGGTCTTCCCAGTATGTCCAGACGGACTCTCCCACCTGCAAGTCCCTGGCTGGGCTAGTAGTGCAGCTGTTACAATTCCAGGAAGACTCCTTTGGCCGGAGGGTCAACAACCCTGCCCTCACTAAGTTACCTGTAAGTACCCTGCCCTCACTAAGTTATCTGTAAGAACCCTGCCCGCACTATGTTCCTGTAAGAACCCTGCCCGCACTATGTTCCTGTAAGAACCCTGCCCGCACTAAGTTACCTGTAAGAACCCTGCCCGCACTAAGTTACCTGTAAGAACCCTGCCCGCACTAAGTTACCTGTAAGAACCCTGCCCGCACTAAGTTACCTGTAAGTACCCTGCCCTCACTAAGTTACCTGTAAGTACCCTCCACACGCAAGCAAACGAGAGCCGTGTTTCCACCAAAAGTCCCCAGAACTTTTAGTCCCAGGAACTGCTTTTCGAGGAACTGAAAGGTTCCTTCAGCCCATTGTCACCAACCTCTGACGTTAGGTTGGCAAGGGAGAAACACATGGTACAGCATGAGGAGTTGTAACGAGATTTAACACACACTTAAAAATGTTTGTTTCATGAAATGGTAAAATGTATCAGTCTGACTGTAAGATCAAGCTGATGAACAATTATGCTATCAATTTCCTTCAAATGTTCATTAACGTTGCCTATAATTCAAGAGGCAGCTGTATTTAGGTAAAATAACGTTCCATTTTCTCATCAACATCCTAATTTCCCCTCTTTCTTGTCAGGCCAAGAGCTTCCAGGACTTCAAGGCAGGGGGAGCGCTCTGTCACATCTTGGGGTCTGCTTACAAATTCAAGAGCGAGCAGGGATGGTGAGTTGGGCTACGTTAAATTCCTTTTGAGTATACCACACTGAAATACAGTTAACAAGGATAACACATAGTGTTTCGTTTGTTATAATCTAATCTCATTTAGATTCTTTGGCTGTTGGAGATCCTTTCTCACCTGTGTCTTCTCCTTATTTTTTAAGGCGCAGGTTTGATCTTCAGAACCCCTCCAGGATGGACAGGAATGTAGAGATGTTTTTGAGCGTTGAGAAAACCCTGGTCCAGGTACAAGATCTTGTACCCCCCCCCACCCATCCTATATTTATAAATAGAAATTATCTTCTATGATTTTGTGACAAGTATATACAGATGGAGCCAACCTACTGTTCTCCCGGTGCAAACTTTGTTCCAACCAGTAATCATGAACAAAGTGTATTTTACACTAGGTCCTGTTTATTTCATCAAGCCTTCACTTGTATTTTTGCGACAGAGAAGAGTGTGTAAATATCTGGGTAGTGAGTGTTGCATGACTGTAACCTTGCACCAATAGCGTGGGTAAACGAGTTTACCACTGCTTCAACTGTAATACAGTGCTTTTCAATGAGCCTGACCTTCCATTCTGATCGAATGTTTCCAGAACAACTGCCTGACTCGGCCAATCGTGTACCTGTCACCTGACCTGGATCAGAAGCAGGCCAACAAGCTCAAAGACATCGTCAAGAGACACCAGGTACGACCCACCACTAGTCAGACCCTACACCCTCCCTCCTGTCTGGTGCCATCACTGTTGGGTTGTGGCTCTCTCCTCTCTGTCTGATTTGAGTCTGTCCTAACCTGAGTGTCTTGGTTCAGGGCTCCACCACAGAGGAGAAGTCTAAAGCCACGCACCACATCCATCCCTCCCCACCCCAGCAGGACGACGGTGAGTAACAGCGCCACTGCCATCACACACACACAACCCATTCATAGCTCAACCACTGTCTCAGTGTTTCCGCTGGGAACGTTTGGCGCCACGCCAAAGTCCTTTTTACCACGCCAAAGGCCTACCTGTTTCTAGTAAAAAATATTAGTTCAAATGCAGTCTCTGACCATTTAGAAAAAGGTTTTATCCACTTCCAGCCTAAATGTTCTCAGAAGCTGCGATGTGTTGTCCCACTATCAGAGCCGAGGTCTGTTCAGTCTCCGTTCTGTGAACTCCATTCTGCTGTTGTGCAAAACTACCACAATGCACTGGAGCACTACTTTACACCGTCAAAGTGGCACCTACGCAATGCTTATTTCCAGTAGCAACACAGGACAGTTTATAACCTGTGGCTTAGCGTTAGCAACATTTTGGCTTGGACACCGTCATATACGTTCATTCTGTTCCGAAGATGGAAGTCTGTACACGCGCTCCCGAAATATAGTCTCCATTAGCACCTCCCCCAGACCAACCACACCAAATGATTACTTCCACCGAAATGGTGGTTGTCTATCTAAACCTAACCTATCACAGACGCAACCAGTTCCTAGCTCAACGGTGGTGTGTCGCGATGGTTTTCACACTCTTTGAAGAGGACCTCTCTTTTCTTTTTACTCGCTTACTTCCAGCTTACATTTATTCATAGAGAATTTCTTGTTGCAGAGGAGTGGCTGCGTCCAGTTATGAAGAAAGACAAGCAGGTGCTTGTGCACTGGGGCATGCATCCAGATAGGTGAGCGTGTGAACGTGAATGCAAAATAATAATACATCTTTATTTATGAAGCACTTTTCAAAACAATGCTTTTAATGCATGTGTGTGTAATGTGGCCCGCATTGCTGTCTCCAAGATGTTCAGTTTGAATAATTCCTGTTGCAATCTGCTGCCCTTGGTATTAACCTGTGCCTCTCATCTGTGCCTGATGATCAGCTATGATACCTGGGTGTCCACTGCTGAGGTGGATGGAGATGTGGAGGATCCACCCAGCACAGATAAGCCCTGGAAGGTCAAAAGAACTCATTCATAAATGAAGTCAATGCATCATTTTCAATATTTTACTGATATCAACAAAAGACTGCTTACCACCCATTATCTTTTCAACAGAGACTGAGAGTGTGGTGTACGGCAAATTCCCATGATGCTAAGTTTGAAGCCTGACTCTTTTCCCCCTGTAGGTGCACGCCAAGTGGGCCCTGGACACGGACGCCTTCAATGAGTGGATGAATGAAGAGGACTACGAGGTGGACGACGGCAAGAAGCCGGCCAGCTACCGCCACAGGATCTACCCAAAGGAAGAAGAGGTAGGCATGAGACCCGTGTGTGTGTGTGTGTGTGTGTGTGTGTGTGTGTGGGCGTGTGGGCGCGCGCGTGTGTGTGTGCGCGCGTGTGTGCGCGCGAGTGTGTGCGTGTGTGTGTGTGTGTGTGTGTGTGTGTGTGTGTGTGTGTGGGGGCGCGTGCGTGTGTACCTTCATCTGATTCATTTGGAATTAGGATCTGATTTCAAACTTTATATAAATATGATTGGAGGTTTGACCAGCTAAGACTATAGTTCTGTATCGAAGCGGCTTTGTTTAATTAGTCCCTGCAATTGGAGTCGCTCCAAATTTCATTATATGATAAACATTGTCATTTTGTACCGGCTGAACCTAACCCAAAGATAAACTAGGGTTTCAAGCTGTCATTTTTTACAGGTAGAACCTAACCCTAACCCAAAGACACACCATTGCTCTAAGCAGGGATTTTGTACATTAAGAACCTAACATTAAAAATGGACTATGTAGCACAGGCTCTAACACCCATAGTGCATTCCCTTGTAATGCGTGTGTGTGGTTCTCTTCTGCCATGAAGCTGTTGTTCTTTCCTGGGGAAATGCAGCTCTGTACTGTCTGTCTCTCTGCTGGTCGTTCCTGTCTTTGTCTTGTCATCCTCTCCAATCTGCTCCTGGCTCCCCCTTCTCTACTGCACCCTCTACCCTTCCCTCCCTTCATCCCACACTGTGTGGGAGATCGTCCATCCCTCTCATCCTCTGGCTTTCTCTCATTCTCCATCCCTCCTTCCCTTTTGCGACGGGGCGGTTTTATCTGACTAGTTTTCCCGTACACCCGATCGTAAGGAGCGCAAGGCCAACGCCACCGGCAGCAAGAAGAGGAGGCGCTCGCCCTCGCCCCCCAGCGTCCCCGAGTCCCGAAAAAAGGGGACCAAGAAGGGGTAAGGGATCCGAGACTAGAAAAACTCTACACAAACGCACAACAGCAAGCAAGCAGTCCCCGCTTGACTGGCCATATGCACCTACCTATGTCCCTTTATACCAACAGTAATATCAGAATATTTGAGTTGCTATTTATTCATCAAGGATCTTTACCTGCGGTCAAATTTAAGAGGAAATGAGTTATTTTTGCCGTGTGTCAATGTATCTCTGTACAAAGGTCAACATTCGAATCAGCTCGAGTTTGATCATTTGTACCCCTCCCTCACCACCAACCCTCGCCCTCTAAATATTCCAGGACTCCCGGAGGCCCCCACTGGAAGCGGCGAGGTTACCGTGGTGAAGAAGAGGACACGGAGGAAGACCCCACCAAGGACATCGATGACCCCTCCCCCGTTCCCGGCATGGAGGAGGCAGCCCTGCCCAAGAACGGTGAGAGGGAGTGCAGATGGAAACGACTGCTCGCTCGGTTTGATCCAAATATAAAAACGCACGCCACTCTGTTTCCTGTCAGACTTTCATTTCGCTAAATACCAATAAAGTTAAATCATGTTTCTTATTAACAATGTCGTTTCTTTTTGAGCTAACGTGGATTTCTTCCACGTTGCTATTGGTCAAACACTTTTTGGAAGGGCAATTAAGCCCCTACCTGTGTGCCACCTCTATAGCGGTTTGCTTTTTTATAGAAGTTATTTTTTTTATATCGAAGTTTTTTTTATAAACGGGTTTTTTTTTATAGACTGATAGCTTTTTTTTTTTATAGACGGTTTGCTTTTTTTATAAATGTTTTTTTTTTTTATAGATGGTTTGTTTTTTATAGACGGTTATATTTTTTATAGACGGTTTGCTTTTTTGTGTCTCTTGCACTTCTTTCTCTTGCATTTGTAAACAGACTGGTGTTGCCAGTTTTTATTCTTATTTCTAATCTCTGGATTTTTCCATGTGAGCAGTGAATTCTAAGAAGGACAACGAGAACACCCCGGTGAAGGGAGGAGACATGGCTGATCTGGGTGAGGGCGAGGGCGATTTGTTCTTTAACTAACGGGTTAGAGTAATGACAGCCTCAATGCAGCCCATACCCATGGAAAATGCAAAGCATGGCCTTTTGATTTTTACCATTAGCAAATCAACTACGTAGGCTTTATACATTGAGAACCAATTGGTGTAGATTTTCCTGATGATTGTTGTTTCTTCATCAGATGAACTGGAGGATGACTCTGCACTGTCCGGTGGGAAGGTAATGGTGCCGTTGGTCCTAACTTTAGAGATAATTATTCGAACATTTGCTAGAATCCAACTGCTTAGGTGAAATATTAAATCCTATGTTATCTGCGATAAAGCCTGAGGGAAAAACCTATACAGGCAAATGTTTCCACATGTAAACAAACCAAAGCACACCAAATACAAATGAATTGTAGAGGATGTGTTCAAGTAAACCTTTCGTCAGTATCGTAACTCCCCTGCTCTTAGCTAGCGTCTTGTGTCGCTAACCCCATGTCTCCACTGACAGGAGGACGAGGAGCAGGGCACGGTGGAGGTCAACCGCCTGATGGACTCCAGTGAGGACAACGTGACAGAGCAGACCCATCACATCATCGTCCCCAGCTACGCCTCCTGGTTCGACTACAACTGGTGAGCTGAGGGGCTATGTGGACAGGTCAGGATGATGGATGTGTGTGTGTTAAGTTTCTGTGTTGGCTAAATGTGTTTGTTTTCCCTCTCAGCATCCATGAGATTGAGAGGCGAGCCCTGCCAGAGTTCTTCAATGGCAAGAATAAGTCTAAGTCTCCTGAGATGTGAGTGTACCCGAAGAACATATTGCTCTCTGTGCTTATAACACACATGCATAAAAATGTACCCACTAGGATTAAACATTTGCATAGCGGACTACACACACTTAGACCTTGAGTCACCAATGTTACAAACAACATTCAGTTCATGTGCAGTAAAGATGTGACTAACAGGTGTTTTTGGTATCGGTGTATTCAAATCAAATCTGTTTTGTTCCCTATCAGTTTCCTGGCATACCGCAACTTCATGATCGACACATACCGGCTCAACCCCCAGGAGTACCTGACCTCCACTTCCTGTCGCAGAAACCTGACCGGGGACGTGTGTGCGGTCATGAGGTGAGACAGGGAGGGCCGAAGAATGTTTGAAGAACCCTTTTTGTTTACAAGTTTGAGGTTTGACCAAACAGGAAAATGTACCAAAGAACAATGCATGGGCTGCTCTGTAGTCAGAGGAGGCATCCCCTATGTGGACAGAGAACTATTTGGTGCGGACTTTTTGTTGAAAAGGGGATTAATATGCGAATGTAAATTTTTGCAGGAGTTAAAAAATATAAGTTCTCCATCATCCAGGCTTTTGTGTGAGGACGATTAAGATCCAGAACAAAAGGCCGAGCCCAGCGTTCTTGTTTCGTACTTTTATATAAACAAAAAAAAGTATTTAGGCTGAACTTGATGTTGTGTGTCTTACAAAAAACTGTTACTGCTCGTTACTCAGCTTAGCTAGGAACAAGGAGAGCAGCAACCCACATTCAATGCCGCAAAGCTTGTAGAGACTTAAAAAAAAAAAAAGTTTTGACATGTTGTTTTGACACCTCTCCATTGCAGGGTGCATGCTTTCCTGGAGCAATGGGGGCTGGTGAACTACCAGGTGGATGCCGACAGCCGGCCCCTACCCATGGGACCACCGCCCACCCCCCACTTCAATGTGCTGGCAGACACCCCCTCTGGGCTCATGCCTGTGTCTCATCGCCCCCCACCGGTGAGGACAGGGACCCGTTAGGAAACTATCTGTACTAGGATAACCGTGGGTTTACTCAAAACCGTCACTGTTCATCTCCAGTCCTTAAATTGGTTATAAATATTTGTAATACAGTATATAGCTAAATCATTTATGGGCTGCTCGTACTACCAGTTCTGACAAGTCACTGGGAGTTTTAAATATACTTTTTAAGGTGCTAAAAGTAGATTTTATTTTATTTTATTTAAAAACGGTTTTTATTTTTTTTGGTTTGAATAGCGAGCCATGGTTTGCTTTGTCCCTTCCCTGTAGATGCCATCAGCCCAGCAGATGCTCAGCCTCCCTGAAAGAGGAAGAGATAAACTTGGGGACCTGCAGAACTTTGGCCTCCGCTCAGACCTCTACTCCAAGAAGAACCCAAAGGTAGTTTAACTTCTTCACATCCGCTCATTAAGATACATTCTCGGTTATGTATTTAACTGTACCTACTAAATAAATGGCTGAACTACACCTGCCGCTATGACCAATAAAAAATGATTATGAAAGTGTAACTGTGCTTTCATACCCGCAGACCCGAGATCTCTTATGTACTATTAGTTGGTCTTTATACGCATTTTTTATTTTACACATCAAATATTTTTTTATTTTTTTTGAAAAGCAACATAGAGTAACAATAAGAGGCTATACAGATAAGCATTTATCTTTTTTTTAATTGCAATTCTTTTTCTCAGTTTTTGTAACTTTTAACAGGTCAAATATCTTGGTGTGTCTGATCGTTTTTGTTCTCACAGAGCAAAGGAACCAGTAATGGCAGAGAATGGAGTGAGCAGGAGACCTTATTACTGCTGGAGGTGAGCCTCCATAACCTCTTTAAAACACACCCTTCATTGTCTCTCATTTGAAAGGCTAACACTTATGTTCATATGGATTACTATTTGGTGAGTGAAAGGAAAACAGAGTTCTTTGAAATTGAATGATGTTATTATTGTTCCCTCTTCTCTAGGCACTGGAGATGTACAAGGATGACTGGAATAAGGTGTCGGAGCACATTGGCTCCCGCACGCAGGACGAGTGCATCCTCCACTTCCTCCGGCTGCCCATTGAGGACCCCTACCTGGAGAGCAGCGAGGCGTTGCTGGGCCCCCTGGCCTACCAGCCCGTGCCCTTCAGCCAGTCGGGTAACCCTGTCATGAGCACCGTGGCCTTCCTGGCCTCGGTAGTGGATCCACGCGTGGCTTCGGCCGCCGCCAAGGCCGCCCTGGGTGAGGAGGAGGAGGAGGAGGAGGAGGAGGAGGAGGAGGAGGAGGAGGAGGAGGAGGGGGGGGAGGACCACCACCCGTTGCCCTTGTCGGTGTAAAAGACGTCTCTTTTTTTTTTTTCTCCTCCGGTTTCTCTTCCAGAGGAGTTTTCCCGCGTGCGTGAGGAGGTGCCTGCTGAGCTGGTGGAGGCCCACGTTAAGAAGGTTCAGGAGGCCGCCCGCAGCACCGGCAAGGTGGACCCAGCCTACGGCTTGGAGAGCAGTGGCATCGCCGGCACCGCCCCCGACGAGCCAGAAAAGACCGGTAATACACACATCCTTACCATGCAGTATTTACACACCACAGATAGGAGCAGACTGGTAATACACACATCCTTACCATGCAGTATTTACACACCACAGAGAAGAGCAGACTGGTAATACACACATCCTTACCATGCAGTATTTACACACCACAGAGAAGAGCAGACTGGTAATACACACATCCTTACCATGCAGTATTTACACACCACAGAGAAGAGCAGACTGGTAATACACACATCCTTACCATGCAGTATTTACATACCACAGAGAAGAGCAGACTGGTAATACACACATCCTTACCATGCAGTACTTACACACCACAGATAAGAGCAGACCAGTAATACACACATCCTTACCATGCAGTATTTACACACCACAGTTAAGAGCAGACTGGTAATACATTGCTGTTTCCTTACCATGCAGTATTTACACACCACAGATAAGAGCAGACTGGTAATACACATCCTTACCATGCAGTATTTACACACCACAGATAAGAGCAGACTGGTAATACACATCCTTTCCATGCAGTATTTATGCACCACATAGAAGAGCAGACTGGTAATACACACATCCTTACCATGCAGTATTTATGCACCACAGATAAGAGCAGACTGGTAATACACATCCTTTCCATGCAGTGTTTACACACCACAGATAAGAGCAGACTGGTAATACACTCTGCTGTATCCTTACCATGCAGTATTTCAGCAGGATGTTAGTCCTTCTGGTTAATAGATTATAGGGTTAGGCTTATTGTTTTCTCAGTAGATTGTTGAGCTGAAAAATAGTGTGCCAATTCTTCACCCTATAGATGGTTCAATTTCGATAGGTGAGAAATTCAAAGGTGTGTGTGTGTGTGTGTGTGTGTGTGTGTGTGTGTGTGTGTGTGGTGTGTGTGTGGTGTGTGTGTGGTGTGTGTGTGGTGTGTGTGTGTGTGTGTGTGGCGCAGCAGTGGCAGATGGAACAAGTGGGCAGGAGCTAGGAACTGGGTCAGGGCAGTGTGCCATGTTTCTGAACCTCCAATGTCAGCTGCATAGAGCGCTCACTGGAGGCAATCAAACAGAAAGCTAAAGAAAAAAGATGATCCGTCCTCTCAGTATTTAAACCTACCGTATGCAGAAACAGCAGGGTTTCAGTTAGCCGGTAATTACCATTTTTGCTGGGAAAATCTATATAAAAAAAAAAATCTGTAAATCAACGAAATCAGATTAAAAAAAATGGCAATTCATCTGTGCCATTACAATTTTTTGTATCGTTTGACAACCCTAATATGTGTATGAATAAATGAATATCGCCCGATTTACCCATCATCATTTTTTACTCTCTAATTTCGGCATCAGCCCCAAAAATCCCGTATTAGTCAGACTCTAGTTTGTAACCGTTTGTTGACTGTTATTGAAACATGACTGGTAAGTTTCTAATATGTCTGGTAAAATGAATTCTTTCCACACATCTAACCGGCAAGAGCACCTGCACACTCACCGTCATCAAATGTTCTACCACTCACATTTAGCATACAGACACAGCGCGCTGCTCAGTCAGCTGGGTCACACATTCTGAACTCCACTCAAGTCCGTATGGACGTAGTTTTCAGTTTGTAATCTAGTGTGTGTGTGTGTGTCATTGCAGAGACTCCAGAGCCAGAAAAGATGGAAACTGACTCTGACTCCCAACTATCTGACAAGGTGAGACCAGGCCCAAGGTTATCATGATTTCATCTTCCCCTTCTCTCAAATAGAACATTCTCCCTTTTCATTTTTAAACAATATGTTTATTGATTTCTCAATAATAAAATAATGCCTTGCACAACAATACAATGCACATCTGGGGACAAGGAAAAAAGGACAAAGTACTACACATAATATATACAGTATTTACCAACACCAGAGGATGTGTTACTGTATGACGGATAGGGTCATACAAACTTCAATATATTATCACCCGTAATTTGTATTATTAAATAGAGTCGTTGTATATGTGTGTGTATATATATATATATATATATATATATATATATATATATATATATATATATATATATATATATATATATATATATATATATATATATATATATATATATATATATATATATATATATATATATATACACACACACATACTTTTTTACATAGTATGTTTTGTCTTTTGATGTTTTAGCATTTCATGTGTGTGTGTGTGTGACTTCAGGCGGAGTCCAAGGACGAGGCACAAAAGCCTTGTGAGACGACGGAGAAGTCCGAAGGCAAAGTGAAAAGTGATGGTGCAAAGACGTCCGAACACGAGGAAGGAGAGAGCAAGAAAACCACAGCAGGTAAATGTTGCTAGGATACCCATGAAGGAACAGGATCAAAGTGGTAAAGAGCTGAGATGTTGCTAGGATACCCATGAAGGAACAGGATCAAACTGGTAAAGAGCTGAGATGTTGCTAGGATACCCATGAAGGAACAGGATCAAACTGGTAAAGAGCTGAGATGTTGCTAGGATGCCCATGAAGGAACAGGATCAAACTGGTAAAGAGCTGAGATGTAGCTAGGATACCCATGAAGGAACAGGATCAAAGTGGTAAAGAGCTGAGATGTAGCTAGGATACCCATGAAGGAACCAGATCAAACTGGTAAAGAGCTGAGATGTAGCTAGGATACCCATGAAGGAACAGGATCAAAGTGGTAAAGAGCTGAGATGTAGCTAGGATACCCATGAAGGAACCAGATCAAACTGGTAAAGAGCTGAGATGTAGCTAGGATACCCATGAAGGAACCAGATCAAACTGGTAAAGAGCTGAGATGTAGCTAGGATACACATGAAGGAACCAGATCAAACTGGTAAAGAGCTGAGATGTAGCTAGGATACCCATGAAGGAACCGGATCAAACTGGTAAAGAACTGAGATGTAGCTAGGATACCCATGAAGGAACAGGATCAAACTGGTAAAGAGCTGAGATGTTGCTAGGATACCCATGAAGGAACCAGATGGGATGTAATTTATGATAAATAATCAGTGGTTATTGAGTCATAAATATACGTAAGTTATACAAGAGGAAATACAATGTGTTCCGTTAACAACAAACGTGTCCATCCGTTGTGCCTAATGACAGTGTCTATGTGATACATAATCTAACCTCTGCTTCCGTTTGTCCATTCTTCCAAAGACAAGGAAGAGGGCGTAGAGATGTCGGAGGACGACAAAGATGGAAAGGGTCCCTACTCCACAGAGGAGGAGGCGAGTGAGGAGAGGAGGAGTAAGCTGGAGCCTGAGGTTGAGGAGGGCAACATCGCCACGGCAGCCGCTGCAGCGCTGGCCTCTGCTGCCACAAAGGCCAAGGTGACCCTTCCTTTGGTTTGTTTAAGCCAGGTCTTGGCTACCCTCAGCAAACCACGGGTCGTATTATGACCATGCCTTTCTTACCCGGCCTCTTCCCTTTGCAGCACTTGGCTGCTGTGGAGGAAAGGAAGATCAAGTCTCTGGTGGCCCTGCTGGTGGAGACTCAGATGAAGAAGCTGGAGATCAAGTTGCGTCACTTTGAGGAGCTAGAGACCATCATGGACCGCGAGAAGGAGGCGGTAAGTCAACGGACAGGAGCATTATGGTGAATGTAGTCATATAAGAATTAGAGCCTGGCCGATGGCCGATATGGGCCCATCAGAGATATTACTCTATCGGCCGAACTTCTTCAAAATCGAATACAGTACAGCTCATTTTTGTTTCATTTTCTTAATTAATTTCAACATTTCTCCTAAATTCAAGATGAAAACTGTCGTCATTTATTTGCAGAAAATGCAGAGAAATAAGCAAAAACTCATCAAAATAACAAAACCAAAAAAGATGCAGTGTTTTATAAATGTTTTAACTTGGTTTTTCACTTGCTCCTCCTCCTCCACCTTCAGTTGGAGCTGCAGCGACAGCAGCTGCTGACAGAGCGCCAGGCCTTCCACATGGAGCAGCTGAAGTACGCTGAGATGAAGGCCCGCCAGCAGATGGAGCAGCAGCAGGCCAACACCGCCGCCCCCCCGGGCCAGGCACCAGCCCACCATGGGCCGGCTCCCCTGGGCATGCACCATGGAGGCCCACCTCACCAGGGGGTACCACCACCCGGGGCCCTCATGCACCCTAACTATCCGCCCATCCACCATGGAATGGGCCCCCACCACCCTCCCACCACTGGTAAGAAAAAGAATGATACTAATAATCATAATCATGTTCTTTGTTTGTATAGCGCAGTTCATACAAGTGCAGCTCACTCAAACAGCAACCGATTGGTCGGACCTTTCTAAACTCATTGACCCAGTCGTAGGAGGGTGCTCCTTTCTTTTTTCTTGTTTCACCCAATCATAATTATCGGGGGTTGAGTTGCTAGGTAGAGGTGGGAATTACAACTGTCATTAAAAGTTGGCTAAACAAATAACTGATGAATAATATGAGCACCGACAGAATCTTACAGAAAGGAAGACCGCCCACTGTCACAGCTTTGATTTCATGTTCTTCCAGTGTGGGCTTCCTAAGACACAACTTTTTATTAAAATGTCTATATTTACCAATAATCTTGTCACTGGTTTCTTCATAGAGATGTCATTGATTTTATTTAAGGAATTTTCTCTGTTGCTTTACTGTGAAACTAATACATCGTGCCAGCAATCCTAGAGGGCAGATGATAATCGACGAATTATATCTGACATGTTTCACATCCTTGTTGGCTGCAAAGCCATTCTTTTCTAATTTCTTTGGTAAGATCTCATCAGTAAATCCTTGTAGAAGAGTTTTAACCTCATAATGCTTTGGTTTGACCCCCGTCCTCTGTGTTCTGTATCTCCAGGGCCGATGGCAATGAGTCAACCTATGCCCGGGCGTATGATGCCTGGTTCGGGCAGTCTGCCCACCATGGGCCCCCGCCACCCTGGAGCTCCCAACGGCATGTGTGAGTACAATGTTCAGATTAACTAAGTACACACATTATTTTATTGAATAATACATTTCACTTAGGGTCCCTTTTGTCTATCGCATTTTGAGCGGGCGTGAGCGAGCTGTAAGGTGGACTTCCCTTCTCTTCCAGACCCTGGCCCCCCTCCTGCCGCCCAGGTGGACGGGATAGCACCAGTGCCCATGGGACCTTCAGCAGCAGTGGCTGGACGCGTAGCGGACAACTGAGACTGTTCAACTCCCCCCCCCCCCCCCCCCCCCATGCTGGTCTTGCTACTGACTGAGTGTTTCTCAATAACTTTTAAAAAACTACTCTGTGCTTTTTTTTTTTTTGTATAGACACGCGTGCACACATGCTCTTAACATGTGCTTACACTCAGGGCTCAAGGCTGTCCCAAAAATACAAACACACTCACTCCCTACCTAGGAACCTCTCTCTTTTTCTTGCCCGCTTTTCTCCTCCCTCTCTCTCCCGGCTCTACCTGTCTTGTGATGACACTGGATGACTCCTGTTGTAGGATACATAGGGCCTCAGAACGGTGTTACAATATTAGTCGTAGAGCCTTTTGTGTTTTCTCAAATGAACACGGCTGGGGGTCAGATGGTCTCTCTTGCTTTTCTGTTGTATAGATTTTGTTTCTCTCTCTCTTTCTCGTAAGACAGTAGCCTCTAATGTTCCTTAGTGGGGGACCTCAAATAGCCTTGCCTGGTGCCATTTCTCTTGTCTCAACACTAGGGGGAGCCAGTCAGACCTAAAGGGTTCTCTGGCCTGGCAGGGTGCTGTGTTACGTGTGACATCCTGGCTGCACCCCACCTCTGGCTGAGAATCTACCTCTCCCCTTTGGAAATAACACTGTAGTCAGCTGTGGGGTTGGGGACCCCTAACTGATACCTTCACCAGGCTGCCAGGCACTGCATTGTAAGAAACAGACGCTCCTTCTCTCACTCTTATCAGAACCCAGCTGCCCTGGAAATCACACGCACTGTCTGAACCAGGGATGTGGTTTGATTTGATTTACACACAGAGAAAGATACCCGGGTAGAGTTTGCTTCTTGCGCTTTCCAATGCTGTCTGATAATGTAGCCAATAGGCCCCCCTGCCTAGCACTGCCTAGTAACTGTCTCTCTCTGCTACCTCCAACAGTTTTTGTACGCTAGCTACCTCTACTATAACTCTTTTCTCTCTCTGTGCTACCCCTATTAGCCACCGTCACCTGTTAGGGTATTTTTATCTTCTGCTTACACAAACCTTGCCTCCATTTTGACCTTTCCCTCAAAGACCCGCTCAGGTAGACTCGCACTTGATTGCATGTGTCTAATTATCCCACGCTAATTCGTTAGTGATCTATCCAGGCTTGTATTACCTAAAACAATGTGACCCTCTCCTCCTCCTCCTCCTCGCTCTTCTTCTCTTTGATCTCAATCTTTTGAGTTGTGGTAATGTATTTGTACGAGTGGTTATTGTTTAGTTGAGGTTTATTGCTTTTTTTTATTATTATTAGGTTTATTGGTACTTGGATAACTGTTGAAATAATACTGTTTTGTATGAAACGCTGCTGTCTCTAGTCAATTGGCACACAAGTGAAATGTGGCCTTACCCTGTCTTCATCAGCGGGTAAATATGGCTTATGAGTCGTATATCAATTCAATGTATAATTTGGATACAAATGTGGTTAGCTGACTTGAGGATGCAATTTGAGTGACTTGCAGAGTATGTGGCAAACAGGGTTGTGTGGAGCACAATGGTTACTGACATGTTATTTCATTTGTCTGTAATCTTGTCCATGTTTTTCTGAAATTCCCAGTCCAGAGGGAAACATGGATTATCTGTTTGTTTGCTAGGGCTCTTTGTATTGGGATTAAGAGTATTGTAATAAAATATCTCCATTCTCATTCTATAAGTGTAATTTCTTTGGATTACTGTGCTTAATAGGTTTGTTATGGCAGTCAGTCTGGTAAACATTGACATTTTACAAAATTTTGAAGTAAGGCATAATGGATCTTATAACACCGTATCCTGTGTATTTTGAAATATTTCTATTTCTTCTATCGAAATAAAACAAAATGTAACAATGAAACCATTCCTTTCAAACATGAAATAACTCATTGTAATACACACAGTTCATTCGGAAATATGATCATTTGTGAATTGAATTACACAACCATACATTTAGAAAAATAAACTAGGTTTGAGTTGTGAAGTGAATAACTTCCTTTTTTGTTTTATGCCTTTCAAAATGTAGGCAAATGTACAGGAAGTATTTAAACCCCTTTACTTCTATCAATTGAATATGTTGCAGATTTAATTTATCAATTAAATAAGCTTTTTTTTCTGAAATATATTTTCACACAACAGCCATAATGACTGAAGTAATGAAGCAATATAATACGTTTTTAATATACTTCATTTAGAGTAGAACCTATGGTATATCCTGTTTGTTTTGATTGGAGTCCACACATGCAAAATTCTATTGATTGGGGATGCTTGAGAAAGTCCCACAATGCACAGTGGATGTACACACCAAATACCAAGCAATAAGGAGTTCACAGTCAGAAGCATACATTTTTGTGGTGGTATTAAAACATTTGTAACGTTTTAAAAGTTATCTTGGAGCACAGGTGGCTCCATTGTAGATGTCCAATGAAAGCTGCACCTGGAGTCTTCCTGGAGCTGTCTGTCCGGCCAAAGTCATTAACTGGGCAAGAGGGGCCTTGGTCAAAAAGATGGCTAATAACCCAATGAGCAGTCTCAACAGAACTCCAGAAGGCCACTGTGGGGATTGTTAAGCCTGCCAGAAGTACATCCATCTCAGAAGGTCCCCATCAATCAGGCTTCACAGAAGCCACTCCTTAGTGAAAGGGATATGACTGTCTGCCAAACGGCACTTAAAGGAAACTTGATATAAAAAAAAAAAGATGATCTGGACTGTTGAGACAAACTTTATCTCTTTGGGCTGAAGTGCTATGTCGGGTGGAACTGTGGAAGCTGGTTTCTAATATCTTCCTTACACTGAAGGCTGCTATTGGGGGCTATTCAGCAGCCAGGGACAATGGAGGGAATCATAAATGACCCAAGAATACATCCAAGACAACATCCTGGAGAACCTCTGTGGAGAAACCTGGCCCCCCAATCCCCAGTTAGTTTTTTTGCAGCTTTCATTTCTGAGCATTTGTATTTGTATATTAAGGCAACATTAAAAGAAAAACAGAATCCTGGTGTAATTCCAAACCTAATCCTTTGCATGCCTGGCCCCATAATCTGGAGCGACGGGGGATTTCTCTGCTCGGAGAGATTGAGGATGTTATTGAGAGGGATGAGGGACGAAGGGTGATTATAGTGTGGATGGATGAGCTGGGGGATTGGAAAGGGTGTTTTGTGCCACCTTTCCCTGTGTGAATCCAGTAAGCACAAGTGAGAGGTATATTGGAGTTGTATATTGAACAACTAACCCAGACATTGATAAGCCAAATTCAACGTCAACATTCAACATCAGTATTCTTCCAAGTCCGCTGGAAGGCCAAAAGCTGGCCAACGAGCATATTTCAGTTCTTAAAGCGCATTCTTAATATTTTAACTTTTTTTTCTTTTTCAGAGTCGTGTAAGGTTACACCCTGAGAGGAGTCCTCGAAATTAATTAAAGGTTGATCAGCGAATATAATGGTGGTACTGAACGCTTTCAATGCTTCAAATTAAAATACAAACTATCTAGATGCAAGAGCGACTCACAGTTGGGAAACAGTTGACACTGTGGGGCGCCGTATATTTAAGAAGCTCAATTCCGTGCTCTAAATGCATTGTGTGTCAATAAATAAACAATAGACAATAGGTGTGTCACACAATGCCCTCCGCCTCGTGAAACGGACTAACTCTATTTTACTTTTTCGTCCATGAAATGTAAACACTATTTTAAGTTCGTGGACGAAATGGAATTGCAGTTTAAATTTTGTGGAGGCTTAATGACTTTGTGGAAACGTAGTAGCCCGTACGAAATGTGCCTCTGTGGAACAAAAATGCATTCCATAACATATTTCTAATTAAAACAAATTACTTTCTCGAAATTTTGTCAACTGTTCGATACTTTCTGCCCCACTCCTTTCCTTTCCGATCTGCAGTAGTCTGTCTATTGGCACCACATTACCATAGCCTATAGGAGCGCTTGATGCGCTTGCTAATGCGGGCCGGTGCACTCCAGAACTCCAATAATTACCATAAAATGATATTAAGCCATATTATAGAGTGTTTTTAAATAGTTATTCGCCTGCACAAACATCTATGAATTTTAAAAAACTATTTCACGTTCTTCAAAAGTGTAACAGACTTTGTTTATAGACAAATGCTAAGTCACAACACAAATGCATGTTAAAGCATACGCACGCACGATGTAACTCTTTGCATGGCTTCATTCCCTCTTCCTCTGTAGCTTTGTATAGAAGAATGTGTGACCCCCCCACTCCAGTCATTATTTAGCGCTCTTGCATTTACGAAGCATCCACCGTCGCACCCACCCCCTCTTCTCTATTGTATTTGTTTTGGGGAAGGGACCGTTAACAAAATAGCCTAGTAGGTGATAATTGTGTTAATTTCCCCTTAATTTAAGGCTTGCAGCTACACGTGCATCGAAAGAAGCGATTGCGCTCATTCTGGCCGTTAACTGCAGAATTCTTAACGAACAAAAATCTGTGATCTTTTGCTAAAATACGTTTGGATTAATCCAGCAGACCCACCCACCCCCAACACGCGCATAGCACACACACACACACACGCACACGCGCGCGCGCGCGGTTTTGTTAAGGAATCCTCCCATCTGTGCCTTTACGTTTGTTTAAATCCGGACAGCGACGCCTCTGTGCGCTCTGTAGAATCCGAAACTAGCTTTACTTCTATAGAAAATTACTGAAACGAGGAAAAACACTTCTCAATTGGGAGAGGAGGGGGAGACTGAAGGGGGCAGCAAAACCTACTGCTTTTCATTGTTGAGAGAAGGTTGCCGACAGCATCACATTCTGTGGAGCATTCAGCCTTTCCAAGTGCCATAGCCCTGAACGAACCAGGTTTCACCCTACGCTTGGTCTTTTCTTAACTTCCCCACGCAGCGGCCGTTCGTGATCGAGCTTGATGTCCCCCCTCTTCATTATTTGTTGGATATGGAACGTTAAACATATCGGCTGTGCTTAATTGTAGAAGCTGATTGGGTAAATAGGAGAGGACCTTTCGAGACGCAGCGGCTATGGAGAAGAGCATGGAGGCGGGAGTCTAGACGTTGATGTTCATGCTAATAAAAATAAGACCTTTGGAGTTATATTTAATCGCAAAACACTTAAACTTAAATAGGAATTTCCATAATCCGTTTTTAGTTAGTTAAAGTCAAGCATGGAAATTAAGGTGATAAGGTTTTGCACAGGACGCTGGTGGATACTGATGCTGTCGAGCCTCCTGGTCCTACACTTGACTCCACTGTCAGTACATGGTAAGAAATGTGTATACTCTTCGTTACTTTTATAACACAAATGCTTATTTTGGAGGGCATAAGCAGTGTAAACCCAATGATTTGCGAAGTGAATGAGCATCACTCACAAAGAGTGCAGCCAAAAGTGGGTCAGCGAGGCGATGATGGCTGGAGCAGACTTAACGCTGTCTACTGCATCCAATGGTGCTATTGATGTATTTTGGCATTTTAATTGGTAAACTGGGACACAGTAGCCTATAGCCGACCTCAAATAGACTGATGGGAAACTACTGGCATATTATTATACAAGACATTGTAACATTATTTAATTTTGGCAAGTCAACATGGCACACATTATGTGTATGATAGCAATCGATGCATTCTTACAACATGGTAATATTGAATCTAATACAGTTAACACGGCCCCTTTGAGGCTTCTGCAGTCGCTATGACAATTGTGGAGGCCAAGCAACATAAAGGCATGCCTATGGCCTGGGATCCCTGTTGAATAATGTATGAGCCACTCTGAAGTGGCACCCTGATACCATTGAACTCTTAAAAAAAAAAGTGTTCAATTTACCCTGTTTCCCTGCTAAATGCAATACTGGGTTCTCAAAATGGCCGCTCTAGCCAAGAAGGGTGGTGAGTGGTCTCATACATGGGGGGATTTTGCAGCAAGAAATAGGCCTCCTTTCATGTGCTGTGCATGCCTGTAATGTCAAATTTGTCTGAAAAAACATGAATAGGGCTTTGATCATTTTTTCCCTCACAAACCAACAGAATTAAGGGCCATAAACTATATCTGTTTATGTTTCAGAATATTTAGGCCCATAAGTGGTGCTCAACGTATTAGGTTGAGGCTAATATTGTATAGAAGAGTGGTAGCCAAAGGAGAAGCACATGCCCTGTCACAACTGGGTGTGCATATTGACCACGAGTGACGCCATTTCTGTCTCTGATCGGACAGAATTGAAGCCTGTCTGAGATCACACAGGTAGTACACATTGTGTGATGCTCCTCGGTTTTCTGCAACAAAAGAAAACACGCTATAAACCAGTTCACCTTCATCTGTCCCTAAACATCTTGATGGTGAACTGTGACTGCAACTTGCTGTTTTTCTGTAAAAAAAAATGTTTGCAAACCAAATGATAGTACTGTCCATGAATAGCACAAGCTTCCTCTCCTCTCCTCTCCTCTCCTCTCCTCTCCTCTCCTCTCCTCTCTTCTCCTCTCCTCTCCTCTCCTCTCCTCTCCTCTCCTCTCCTCTTCTCTCCTCTTCCCTCCTCTCCTCTCCTCTCCTCTCCTCTCCTCTCCTCTCCTCTCCTGTCCTCTCCTCTCCTCTCCTCTCCGGCCTGCTGTCACACATCTGCCGTGGGTAGATTATCTTTGATATGCACTGTGTTAATCTGCAGGCTAAACCCCCACCAGCCTTTTTTTACTGCGGTTGAGGGAAAACAAATCTATATTGAGATTTATATCAATGATGTGGTCCTCAGCCTAGAAAAGTCTAGAAGTTCCTTGTATAGGAATGCAAAATTCTGTAATGTTTTTGAGTATTAAACTCTGTGGGAAGGGACAGGGAAAACTGGGCAGCGATGTGTTTCAGTCAGTACCTGCAAAAAGAAACAAACACACACCTCTCAATTTGTGTTCGGAAAGCCCTGTTGCCTCACAGCAATAAGGTCCTGGGTTCTCATAAAGACAGGGTTAATACTCCGTCAGTGCCCTGTCCAAGGCAAAGGCAAAAAAATGGAGATGGTCATCACCCCCTCATGGGGCCATGCCATCCTTTTAAATGAGAACATTTTCTTAATTACCTTACCTAGTCAAATCAAATTAAATAAAAATAACCAACAAATGTGTTTTGCCACCCACTCGCAAACCTCTTTCAATGTGTGTTTGTAGGTAGGCCTATCTACAGAGGACCTGAGTCGATAAATAAATACAGAAATAAATACATTTATTTATTGATTTAATTATATATTTCTGTGTTTATCTATTCCCTTGATTTCGTTTTTTTTCAAGTGATTTATTTCTTTATTCCAGTGTTTTATTTTTTTCTGTATTTTTTGTTTCTTGCTTCATTCTTTTCCATATTTATTTTTGTCCATTTTTTCCCCTTCCCTGTATGCTAATGAGAGGGTGTGGCCTGACAGAACAGGTATGATTTTAGTAGTCTTTTTAAAGTTCCTTCCTAGGGACTCAGCATTACGGATCTCCATGGGGAGAGAGTTCCAGAGGGTAGGGGCAGCCACGCTGAATGCTCGGTCCCCAGAAGTCCATAATCTGGAGTGGGGGATGGAGAGCAGTCCCATGTCAGCAGACCAGAGATTCTGTGAGGGGATGTAGATGAGTTGGAGGTCAGAGAGATTTCGTGGGGCTTGGGTGTGAAGGGATTTGTTTGTGAGGAGGAGGATTTTGTAAGTGACACGGACTTGGCTGGAAGCCAGAGTAGGTGCATGAGTTTGGGGGTGATGTGCTGCAAGGGTTTGGTGCGTGTAAAAAAAAACCTAGCAGCTGAGGTCTGGACATATTGAAACCTATAAAGGGTTTTGCTGGGCACCCCAAATAGAACTCTGTTCTAGTAGTGTGGTGGGAATTCACAGTAGTAGTCCAGATGGGAGGTGACAAAGGCATGAATGAGGGTCTCCGCCACTGGGTGGATAAATGAAGGCCGGACTCTGGAGATGTTACTGAGGTGACAGAAGGCCAGTTTGATGACGGATTTGATCTGGGGTTCAAAGGACAGGGTGGAATCGAGGATGACTCCCAGGTTTCAGACTTCGGCGGAGGGGCACATGTTGTCGCAGTCAACGGTGAGGAGAAGGTCCCCAGCCTTCCGGAGCAGTGCCTTAGAGGCCACAACCACGAGCTCTGTTTCATTGCTGTTGAGTTTGAGAAGGTTAGAGGACATCCAGGATTTTATATTACGGAGGCAATTGACAAGGGACTGGGGTGGGAGATGGGGCGAGGGTTTGGTGCTGGGGGTAAAGGTGGGTGTCATCAGTGTGGCAGCTAAGACTGTTGTGGAAGATCTGACTGAAGGGGAGCTTATAAATGGTGAATAGGAAAGGTCCCAGCACTGAACCAGACAGAGTAGAATTAGGAGTTAGACAGAGGAGTGATAGAACAAAAAAAGACAAAAACAGGCTAATGAGATACTGATAGATGGATTCATTTGGCCTGATGAATTTCTCCTTTACAGCCTGCAGTCTTTTAGAATCGAGAATTAAACCCCCACAGTCATGTGTGGGCACACAGCGGCACTTCATTTGTCACTCAATGCAATGGAAGCAGAGGAACTGCAGTTTGTTTTAACAAACCTTCATATAAACCAAGAACAACATGCCCACAATCCAAAATGACAGACAAATAACTACATAAATTAATGTATTTCTTTATCAGCTTCTGATCGACGTGTTTCTATGGGTGACTTTGTTTAGCAACCAAAATCCAATGCAACAGTTGTTTAAGCGTGTTTCCATGGCAACACCTTTGTCACTTGTTCAGCATAGCAATAAAGGAATTAGTGGTGAGCCCAAAACAGACAGATTAACGGAATCTAGGCGTACAAACGTAACTCTGGTATAAACGCAGAGGGTCAGACAATTTCGATATTTTCAGAAAAGTTTCAAATTGAAAAGCAAATATCAGTCAGTAACCATCATTCAAAATGTATTCACCAACCACCAGAGATTATTCTTTTCCAGGGCATGATGATTGTTTCTATTGCTCTAAATGTTCACTGTGTACAAAGTGGAAGCCTCAAAGGGGACAGGTTCCCAGCCACAACCTCAGCTGCAGGAGTTACCCCATTAGTAGTACCTTACACACACACACGCACACATACTGTATCTCACTACATCCTACTGGCTGGGCATAAAGTCAATTTTGTTCTCTGGATATTGCAATTCAGATTTGATTTGCAATCTGATAAATATTCTAAGATTAAAAGATTAACTCTATTGTCCCACAAGTGGGAAATATGGCATGTGCTTCCACCCATGCGACAAATTTCTACAGATAAAACACAGATGTTAAAAAGAAAACACATACTGTGGCAGTTTGATGTTGGAGGGTTGGAATAACATTTTGGGACTGGTAGATTAATACAAAGTATTTATTGAATATTGGGGAAGGGAAAATGTGAGTGGAAATAAATGAGGTTCTTCCCGACTGGGGGGGGGGGGGGGGGGGGGGGGGGGGGGGTAGGTCTGGTCCTCCTGGGGTGTCCCCTGCTACACAGCTGTTGGGCTCCAGATTCCTGCCCAGTCCTGGGAGAGAGATAGGAAGAGAGTTAAGCAAGGAAAGGGAGGACAACAAAGCAGATTCCCTTCGGTTAGCTTCAAAGACTAGCGGCAGGTTAGCTAGCTTGGCCTTCTCCACAGCGTCCTTCTTCCATGTTGCTCACAGAGTCTTTCTCCCTGGTCTGGTGTGGCCTGCCTGTATTTATACCCACCTGGGCATGGTTCGTTAGGACTGATTCCCTCAAGTCCTCAGCAGGCAATTAGTGAATTACCGCCTTTCCACAACTTGGCCCCGCTGTGGTACAGGTCTGTCACAATACAACATGTAGTAAAAACACACAACAAAGCAATAAACATAACAAAAAACACATCTGCACACTCCCCTATCTGCTGCTATTTAAACGTTTTATCGATACAGGAATAAATGCATTTTAACGTCTATTTAGTCTACACCAGGGGACAGGAATGGGTAATTACGATGTTATTAGCTCGCCTAAGAGTAGCCTGTTCGTAGGTAGATTGCCATGATGGGTGCTGTCTTATGCCTGTCATCTTCCATGACGTCAGCAACAATTGGACCAGTTTGGATTTTAGCTCTACGGAGAGACTACCAAACCAAGCTGTGATGCCCTATCTGTAAAGGACTAACATACATTTTTGTTCAACACCATGAACCCTGAGTCGACGCAGGAAGTCCAGTCGATGTAGTCTGCGACAGAGACTGTCCACATGGGTGTTCCAGGTTAATGAGTTGTCAATAAAACATTAAGGTTAAAAGGCTTTTGACTGTGGAGGCAGTGCAAACTAAATTGGTGGGAGTAGGATTTAAAAAAAAAGAATTTAAACACTTTCCTCCATTTTTGTATCAGGTTTGTTTGTTTTTTGACAATGTATATTGTAAAGTACTACCTGGTGGCCTGGGTGTTATATATATACAGTATTTAACAAGTTGAAGTAAAAGGAAATATATGTAAGAAGGAAAGAAGTGATCTATTGATTGCCTCTTCAAGTGTCTTGTTTCTTTTCCCCTGCCTCTGAACTATGTACATGCATAGCTTGAATACATATGTTTAAGGTGCGCGTGCCTGTGCATTTGTTTACAGCACCTTTAAAAATGTGAATAATTGTAAAAAACTACAAAAGAAATTATGAAGCCTTCCTTACCTGAGCATTCATGAAAGGGCCAGTATCTGTATCTTATGACATAGTGTGTTTTTCCCCTGACAGAGAAGATTCCCTTGTTTCAAATGTTTGGGAGTGTTTTCCTTAACTTCTTGATAGTGACTGGCATGTTGTTCTGACGTGAAGGTTACAATTTCATACAATCATAATGACACCAGTTCTGGTTACCCATATTGAATATGACAAATCTGAGTGCATGCTTTTTAACCATGAGCACCAACGTTGCTGTTTGCATTTGCAGGGAATGTTGCTGGAAACGCCACAGAGGGGAAGCTAACGGCAAACGAGACCTTCCTGCTCAGTGAGGAGGAGAAGCCGGCCAAGGTAAACCAGGTCATTGTCACCACGGCAACTGGGGTCAGCAGCTCAGCAAGCCCTGCCGACGAAGTCACTCCGAGCGTGGGTCAGCTGACCCGCACCGGCGAGCAGGAACAGGGCAGTGGCATGCTGGCAGAGGGAGCTGTGGAGAGCGTGGCAGCGCCACCTCAGCTCAGCCCTGACTCAGCGGAGACGGAGCTGCTGCTACCCAGCAACCCTCTGGGGCGGGGAGAGGTGGAGGAGGAGAAGGAGGAGAAGGAGGAGCCCGAGGAGGAGGAGCTCGACACTGACCTAAAGTGGCTTAACGCCAAGGACACGGCTGTGTTTGATCTAGACCGCTTTGTCTCCATGACCTCGGCGCCCCCCTCGTCCACCGCCAGCCCCTCCCACTCCGACGTCCTCCACGTGGACTTCTTCGACCCGGCGTCCCGCGGCCGCTCCCTGGACCTGACGCCGTCCTCCCAGTCCTCCCTGGCCCACGAGCTGCAGGCCGGCGACCCCACCTCCTGGGCCATGCCGGACAACTACGACTACCTCACCCCCTACGAGGACAGCGTCTCCCCCACGGCGGACGAGTACAGCTACAGCACCACCACCGAGACCTACGACCCCGACGACGACCTGAAGCTGTCGGCGGGCTCCCCCGCCCGTTCCAAACCCAGGCTCCCAGGGTCCGGCTCCTTCACCCTGGACGTGGCACCACCGCCCGGCAGAGGAGCAGCCATGCCCGACGGCGCCGATGGGATGGGGGGCTGCCGCGTGGGCTACCAGAGGCAGAACGGGAGCTGCCGCTCGCCCTGTGACACGCTGCCCAGTTACTGCTTCAACGGAGGACAGTGCTACTTACTGGAGAACATGGGAATCTTCTGCAGGTAGGAGATGTGGAATCAACACAAACCATATCTCTCTTTCTCACACCCACTCAAAAATGAACTATAGCTGTCGGTTAACCCCAAAAGGCCTTCCAAATGTACATTTTATTTGAGTATTGTAATATTAATTCTGCTCTAATTTACAAAATGAATAAACAACAAAGGTGTCATAGTGTAGGTTTACCGTGACATGGCCGGCTAGTTTCGTTGTGACCAGCAGAAAAAGGAGAAGGACTCAAAGGTTTGGTAACACATTTGATTTAGTACAATACATTGTATTTGGTACTGAAGCTTTACAATTCCCAAAAGAATCCCACTAAGGTTAGCCAACTATTAGGCTATAATCCTGTCAGACGAAGGGTGCTTGCATGTGGGTGCATTTGCTTTTTCTCTGTGGTAGTTTGACTCTACTTTCATAACAACCACCAGCAGAGCGCCAACACTCCCAATCCCTTTTATTGAGGGGAAGTAAACTTGTCTTTTCTGTCATTCTGAAAGTAGGCTGTGAAATGTGTCCATGTTTTTTATACGTTCAGGAAATGTTACCTATTATAAGTTTAGCTTTCTCTGCCCTGATTGTCCAGCGATGATCCAGCCTAATCTGAGTGACTGAGGGCTAGACCGGTTTGAAGGCTAGCCATGGAAACAGTCTTCAGTGGGGCTCAAGCATAGCTGAGTGTTACAGTGTTCACAATATATGGCTTGTTGAACTCCATGTGTACACTTGTTTGTAATTATATGTATGCTTTTATATGTGACTGTGTCTCTGTGTTTCTGTCTAGGTTTTTGTTTATGAATGCTGGCGTGTGTGTGTGTGTGTGTGTGTGTGTGTGTGTGTGTGTGTGTGTGTCTGTGTGTAGATGACTGTGTGTTTTAGTGAACTGAGGCAGACTCATACAATGGCCAAACGGCATTACATTGCTGAATGCAAAGGGCTCTGTCTTGTTGTAATAGCATACTCTTCATACTTAGAAGGGAGCAAAAGTGAGAGACTGATTCAACTCAGGACTGCCATGCCAGGACGCAAAGACCTCAGATTCAGCCATGCAGCAGCGTGTCTCTCCATGCATGATTGTTTGCTTTTGTGCGTGTGCCCTCCAGCTAGATATAATTATGCAACACGAGAAGCACCACGCCACAATTATAGCA
This sequence comes from Aplochiton taeniatus, assembly GCA_017639675.1. Classification (NCBI taxonomy): domain Eukaryota; kingdom Metazoa; phylum Chordata; class Actinopteri; order Galaxiiformes; family Galaxiidae; genus Aplochiton; species Aplochiton taeniatus. The sequence goes on along the minus strand of CM030178.1, from coordinate 16,273,600 downwards.
ATTTCACATTGTATAGCCACATTATGGAAACACTCACACACTGGATTACGGAACTACTATTAGGCTGTGTCTCTATTATGTCTACAGATAATTCAAAGGGCATACGTTTTATCGAATCAGCCCATAGCATAGCTTCTCACTGTGTCCCTCTCTTGCATTCTGTGTCTGTCTTATCCTTGTCTCTTATTCACACACACACACACACACACACACACACACACACCTTGTAAAAAAGAGCTTGAGAGCATGACTGTCAGCTTGAATGGAGGCACTCTGTTCAAACCCACCTAACAGTTAGACTAGAGGACAGTTCCAATATGGAGCTATAATGGCCGCCTCTATTGAATTGTGTCCTGTTTAATTACACTTAAAAGTATTTGTAAGATGGGGTGGGTGGACCTGGCGTGTGGTTTTCAGGGGTTTTGTATTCAGACAGTATATACAGTCCGTACCATACAAAACCTCACAGTAGTCAGTCCGCTTCATGGGGCCTTAGCGCACAGGGAATCTTGTCCGTCAAATTCAACCATGTTGCCTTTGGATAGATGAGCAAGTGTGATGGATGGATGGATGGATGGATGGATGGATGGGTGGATGGATGGATGGGTGGGTGGGTGGATGGATGGATGGATGGATGGATGGATGGATGAGAAAATCCTAGAGGCAGGTGGGTAGAAAAGACGTATGCATGGCGCAGTCTTATGGTGGCTGTGTGTGTGAGGTCATACATGTTTCATGGTAGCGTGGGTGACGGAGTAGGAGACATGACCACACGGCTTTTTAAAATCTTAACCAACACACCCGCTGTAACTGACTGCCAATGTAGTTAAAGGACCAACAGCTGTTTGGGGACTTCTTTGGACTTTGTGTTTAGTTTTGGCAGACGTAAACCTGAACAATGGCTAGCCAAAACCCCAACTCTGTTCACCATGCCAGCGACATAGAGAAGCAACACCGAATCCTCGAAGTGTGCTCTTCCCAGTTTGTGCAGCCATTCCCAGAAAGCCTTACAACAGATTGGAGACTGGGAGAGAAGGGGAATGAGAGTGTGAATGTATGCTTAGAATAAATTACAACTATTAACTTTCAAATAATTCAGCTATTGATAGTAGTCAAAGCTATATGATGAATATATATCATATGTATGTCTATGTCAAATGAAAGACGGTATAATTTCGGGGAGTTTTTGTAGATTTGACCTGCAGGCGGATCTCTTTTTTCGCAGTGCAGCAGGAATTGCATCTCTGTCTGTAGCTCTTTTGTCCTCACCTGCTGTGACTGAGACAGACCAACACGCTGCATTTCAGAGATACCACAAGTATATCACAACACACTGTAACAAGGACATCAGCCTGCTGCGGCTGTGATATGATAGATCAGCACAGCATGTTTGAAATGCAGTGTTCGTCCCACTCAGTCACCAGCCCTGCCAGATGTCCACTTCCCTTCTATCGTTTTGCCAAAAAGGAGGTTTTAGTTCCGTCTCCATCTTGTATTTAGCACTTCTTTGTATTACAACCCAGAGCCTAGCGAATCCGAGCATTCAAGTTGACTTACATGTGTTTGTCCTCTTTTTGTCATTTGCCTTATTCGACTCACACCCACTTTTTTATGTGTCATGAATGCTTCCTGGCATGGTGTTAATAGCCCTGTTTGTTTGGTGCACACATAAAGAGTAGAATACAGGAAGTATGTGTGAAAATAGCCCCCCCGGTGTCTAGGTTTTTATGTGTTTATGTGTTCATGTGTATGCATGTATCAGACTCATAGACTTTTGAACTGTCTGCCTGACGATATACGACTTGCTAATTCTGTAATTTATTTGAAATCCCTCTTTAAAATGTTATCTTACTTGTTTAAATATTATTCATTTTAAATCAAATATAGTAAAATGAAGAGTTAAACAAGGAGACAAATGATTCGAGTGGTAACATAAGAAAAATATCCCTCCTGCCAATAATTTAAACAGGGTGATAACTGTTGTTGAATGAACCAGGGAGATATGACAAAGTGAATGTAGAGTAGTGTTTACAGTAATATAAGTGTTGATGTGCACAGGGCTCATTTGGGGCAACAACATTAGACTGTTAATATAAAGGGTCTTAGGATATTTTTTGTTGTTTTGTTTTAAATGTTTTAAACTAGGTCATTTTGATGGAAACCCAAAGGTTTACCACGCACCAGAAGTAGTCTAAAGATGGTGTGCCAAGCTCAAAATAATATCACCCCCTGCTGTTTTTAAAATTAGCAAAAAAAATTCAATGGTAAACTTTGAACATTTATAGAACGAACAGGTACCTTTTTTTAAACTTTCAGTTGTGATGGGATTAATAATACAAATATTTTAAGATGTATGATTTAAATAGAATTATTATTATTTTCACACTACAACAGTCATCCTCACCCAGTTCTTTTTCTCATCTATAACTTGGTTTGTTCATTAATTATATAGTCTGTGACGTTTAGAGTTTGCAGGTTTGAAAGTCTTTTTGCGTTTGGTCAGAGATATGTAAAACAGTTCGATAAATTTGCTTAAATGTTTTCTAGTGTGTGAGGTCTCTAGGCAGATTCTGTGCTTTCCTCTGCCAGCCAGTCTGTAGATAAAACGCTCGGCCCATGTCCTCAGGCTGAAAATCCCTGCTGCCAAATTGGAGCTCTATACGGGCCCTAGAGAAAGCAACACTTGGTGTGTGTGTGTGTGTGTGTGTGAGAGAGAGAGAGAGAAATGGAGAGAGAGTGAGTACATGTGTAGCCTGTCCAAGTTTGTTTATCTGTGTTGGCAAAAATATGAGTATATGAGTGTTTGCATGTACAATGCCAACCCTAAGTATTTGGCCAGCCACATATATTGTGCAGTTGTTGCTCTGTACTCAAGCACGTTGGATTTTGAATAGAAAACAATGACTAGTATGAGCTTAAAGTGCCAATCGTCTCTGATCGAGTCACTTAGTGCTGTCATTAGGGTGGTCAATGTTTCATGCTGACCCTTCTATGAGTTTTTATGGGCTTTAGAAGCTAAACTTAACAAACGTCTGAGGACTTTTCTGAAATTGAATCTTTCTCAGTTATTTGCTGTAATCATAATTCGAATGCAGCAAAAGCATTCCCAACCTGTTATAGAACCAACCCAATGCCCGACAGGTAAACCCTGTTTCTGATGCAGCAAAGCATAACTTGTGAGAGAACCACCCGCAGACAAACAGGTAAACGCTAGTAATCACGACTAAACGGAATTTTTGGATGGATTTCTATGGAGTTTGAGTATATCCCTTCACTCTTAGCATGTCTGTATCTGGTGCCCAGGCCATCGTAGTCTCAGGGTTTGGAGATACTGCGCTGAACAAGGTCCCTAACTAGTGGTCTTGATTCAGAGTTGCAAAAAAGCGAATCCTTAAACTAGCTTAATTATTACGCTGTATGCGGAACCTCCAAAGTCTGAATTCAGCCCCGGACCCGTCTTAACGATCGATTTAAGAATCCAAATTTCGAATCCATCCTTTTTTTAATTTATCACACTGTCTTCATCCGACCAACGCCTTCCCTTCATTTCCTCCTGTCCCTCCTCCAGATGCAATGTTCAGGACTACATCTGGCACAAGGGCGCCCGCTGTGAGGCGGTGGTGACGGAGTTCCAGGTCCTGTGCTTGGCCGTGGGCGCCTCGGCCCTCGTCCTGCTGCTGCTCTTCATGATCGTCGTCTGCTTCGCCAAGAAACTTCACACGCTCAAAACCGAGAACCACAGCCTGCGCAAGCGGAGGTGAGACTGGCCAGGGAGGGGAGGGGAGGAGGGGGGTGGAGGGGGGAGGGGAGGGGTAGAGGTGGAGGGAGGAGGGGAGGGGTAGAGGGGGGAAAGGGAGATGAGGTGGAGATCATTGAGAGTTGGGAATGAAAAAAGAAAGAATGGATGGGTTTTCGTAGAAAACAGGAATGTAAAGTAAAGCAAAACCTTCTTTAAACGCTGAGTAGTTCCTTTGACAGGGTAACATAAAAATGTACTGATGTTGAGCCATCGACATCACAGCCAATGTACCCAGTAAGTGTGTCTTCACTATCAAGACTTCCAAAAGTTTCAAGTTGTGACAGGGCATAAACATGTCAATCAAAGGACAAAATAGAGGAAGATTCAGGCCCAGCCATTGTTCATACCGATGACTCTTGAGTCTGCATGCTGCTGAAGAGTAAGCCACACAAGACACACACATCACATTTACACTCATCACCAACCACCCATGTCAATGACAAGGACTCATTGAATGACCTGAAATCAGGATGAGGTACTGCTGCTTGAAGGTGAGGAAACACACCACAGATATGCCTCGCCACAACATAGAAGGGGCTAGAACCTCCTACGTTTGGTCTGCTGGTCTGTTCCAGAAGAGGAGTGATATGTTTGTGCTCCTTGCCTCTGAGTGGGGATCCGGAAATGTTACGACATCAGGGAGCTTCAAAATACATAGCAGGTCCAACTATTTCAAACTAGTTTGTTTCGATAAAAAAATGAAGACAGGCGAGTCATACTGAAAAAAATGTATATGCTAATAGCTCTTTGAGATTTGTGCTTACAATGGCTGAATAGTTTTGTATGACCCTTATATCAATTTTAGTATGCTTTATTTCCTATACTTACTCAATAGCTTGTTTTCAGCACAACTGTGCAAACAGTAACATCAGTAGCAGCTGAATAAATATAGAATATAAAACAACAGATGTTCAAAATAAACAGCTTATTAACAGTCGATTATGTGTTACAGTATCATGTGATACACGGACAAAATATCTTATCTTAATGCTATGAGTACAGGGATGCAAGTCGCACTAGCTTCAGATTACTATTTAATTCTCATTTCGAATACATCACTGTCAATGTGATTTGTAGAATTAGTATACAGCCATTGTCTGGAAGCCTCAAGAAGAGCATGGAGGAAGTTAAAAGAGATAAATTAAGGATGGGATTTGGAAAGGAATATGTGGGCAACGTGAAGGAGCCAAGAGACAAGGGGGGACCAAGAAAGAGGTGGTGGAACAAGGAGAGAGAAAGAGAGAGAGAGAGAGAGAGAGAGAGAGAGAGAGAGAGAGAGAGAGTGAACAGCCTCAAAAAAGAAAAGGGGGGGATGGGTGACAAACAGAAGGCAAGAGACAGTGCAGATGGGGTGGGGGCTTTGGATAAAGGGGGTGGCTGAGAAAATGAAATGAGGGAGGTAGACAATAAAGGAATTCGGAAGAGGAAGAGGGGAAATAGCGGACAGGACAGGAGAGAAAAAGAGTGCTGGTAATGTGTGGTTGGCCGGGGCAACCGGAAGAGGAGAAGGGTTGGTGGAGAAACGAGGAGTGGGATGGAATGTGTAAGCGTTGAAAGACAAAGGGAAGGGAAAAGTGACATAATGAAAGAAGATGCTGCATGTGTGCTTCCACCAACCACCACTAATCTTCTGCCTAGCAACAGTAGTCAAGTGTGGGCTTGGATGTCAACGCAGACGCTTGCGGTTGTCGACGGTGCACCACACGTACGTTTGGTTGGTGAAGATGGTGGTGATAGTCGAGTTTAAAACTAAAACGACGACGATAAAGATGGAGGATAATAGGATGATTGTAAATATTAGCGCAGTCAGTGAATACTTTTTCCAGACAGCGTCCTCGCTAGAGCTCGCTGCACAAAGGGATGATGTCATTGCTTCTCTAGCTAAAGCTGAAAAGTAGGGCAGTCTTATCAGAGGGGAGGGGTTTTCAGAGAGCAAAAGGGGGCTAGGAGAGAGAGGATGGCGACAGGGAGAGAGGATTGACCTACATACAGCAACCTGGGGGATGTTTAAGTGCAAAAGCGCCTATGTGAGAGGCACTGTTGGTGTATGTGCAAATGAATGTGACTTTTATTGATGTTTGATTGTCTTTGAATGGGAGCATTTGTTTGTCTTTGTGTGTACTCGGTGGCAGGAGGGGGGGGGGCGGTTGGCGGGAGGGGGGGGGGGGGGTGTTGGCGGGAGGGGTTTGGGGTTGCTGTGTCTGTGAGGATGTGCTCTGTGTGAGGAGGATGGACAACATATAAAACGCAGAGGAGTGGGCAGAGGAGTGAGCAGGGGATTGAGTAGAGGAGTGAGCATTGGAGTGAACAGGGGAGTGAGCAGAGGAGTGAACAGGGGAGTGATCAGAGGGGTGAACAGAGGAGTGAGCCGAGGAGTGAGCAGGGGAATGAACAGAGGAGTGAACAGGGGATTGAGCAGAGGAGTGAACAGAGGAGTGAGCAGAGGAGTCAACAGAGGAGTGAGCAGAGGAGTGAACAGGGGATTGAGCAGAGGAGTGAACAGAGGAGTGAGCAGAGGAGTGAGCAGAGGAGTGAGCAGGGGAATGAACAGAGGAGTGAACAGGGGATTGAGCAGAGGAGTGAACAGAAGAGTGAGCAGAGGAGTGAACAGGGGAGTGAGCAGAGGAATGAACAAGGGAAGGATTAGTGCGAGTAGGTAGGAGAGCAACAAAGCAAGGAGATTTAGTGAGGACAGGAACAGAAGAGAAAGTGAATGAGTAATGGTGACCGAGGGTGTGGGAGGGAGCCAAAGAGCAGAGAACACGAGACCTTTTACCGTTGAGACAAACACTCAGCATCCCACTGTAAGGAAGGCATGTTTGTGTGTGTGGGGCTGCCAACAAGCCTTTCACATAGGACACCCACTCCTCCATCTGCTAACACATCATGGCAGTTGAAGATGCAGTGTACATATGCATAATGCAGTCAAGATGGAGCCTGGAGAAAAAGAGAGAAAGGGTGGAGAAGAAGATGGAAAGAAGGAGGATGTTTCGCTAATGGACTAAGAGATGACAACACATAAAACCAAGTGCGGAAAAATGTATGATGAGGAAAGAAAAATATTGATTGACAGCCTCTGCACAGGATACGTACAGTGTTATGATATCCATCTGCATTGATCCAGAACCAAATTTTAAAGAAACGTTTTCATTCTGCAACCTATAAAAATCTGTTGAGAAATATTTGTTATTGAACATGCAAGTTTTAAAGGTTCAATACAATTTTTTGGTACAAATTTCGTTTTGTATGTGAAATTCTAAATGTGCTACTTTGGATTTAGATCAAACAAATATTTGCTATCATAACCTAAATAATTTCTTTGATGACTTTGCTAAAAAAAAAATATAGTCTGTATGTTTTTATGTATATATCTGTCCGCTGCTGGTTTTCACTTGCTTTGACTAATGCTATGTTTATTTTGCATTCTCTCCAATCTTATTGTCAATACTACAACTTTTGTAGTGTTTTTGACGATCTGACCTTTTTTCTGGATTTTGTCTTTTCTCACCTACTCTGTTCTTCTCCTTAACGCTACTTTTTTTTACATTTATCTCTTCCCTCTGCTCCAATTGTCTGTTCTTTCTCCATCCCTCATTAATATAATCTTTCCCTTTCTCCTCCTTACTACCTTTCTAAATCCTTACTACCCTCTCCCTCCTTACCACCCTCTCCCTCCTTACCACCCTCTCCCTCCTTACCACCCTCTAAATCCTTACCACCCTCTCCCTCCTTACCACCCTCTAAATCCTTACCACCCTCTCCCTCCTTACCATCCTCTCCCTCCTTACCACCCTCTAAATCCTTACCACCCTCTCCCTCCTTACCATCCTCTCCCTCCTTACCACCCTCTAAATCCTTACCACCCTCTCCCTCCTTACCACCCTCTCCCTCCTTACCACCCTCTCCCTCCTTACTACCCTCTCCCTCCTTACCACCCTCTCCCTCCTTACCACCCTCTCCCTCCTTACCACCCTCTCCCTCCTTACTACCCTCTAAATCCTTACCACCCTCTCCCTCCTTACCACCCTCTCCCTCCTTACCACCCTCTCCCTCCTTACCACCCTCTCCCTCCTTACTACCCTCTAAATCCTTACCACCCTCTCCCTCCTTACCACCCTCTCCCTCCTTACCACCCTCTAAATCCTTACCACCCTCTCCCACCTCTCTTTATTTGCATCCCCTAAAACTTCTGTTGTCTCTCCATCCCTCTCATCCTCCACCTCCCACCTGTCTCTCCATCCCTCTCTCTCCTCCATCTCCTTGTCTCTCCCTCCCTCTCTCTGCTTCATCTCCTTGTCTCTCCATCTCTCTCTCTCCTCCACCTCCCACCTGTCTCTCCATCCCTCTCCCTCCTCCATCTCCTTGTATCTCCACAAGCAGTAAGTACCGGCCCACTTCGGAGCAGCACAATGATAATTTCTCACTGTCCACCATCGCTGAGGGCTCCCACCCAAATGTAAGGAAACTGTGCGACACCCCTCCTAACGTCCCTCATGCCCGTGCTTTGGCTTACTATGATAACATTATTTGTCAGGTAACGTGGTTACTGTATCTCTCTCTCGCACCTATTTTTCATCATTCCCTTATTATCCTCCTCCGCATGAGCATGAAAGAGTCCCTTTATTAGGGGGAGGGGAGGGGTGGTGGGGTGGGGTGGGGTTGGGGGGGGTCAGTCTACACTGAGTGGGGAGCAGGCCCCTACGCTAAACCATGTTTCTTTGGTATTGGTCTCTGGTCTCTACGTTATTGAACACATTCAAAAGGGACACGTGGAGTGCCGTGATAAAATGCCTCTCAGTCAAATATTCCGTATTTTCTACGAAGACCTTGAATGGTCTCAAGAATGTTTGTCTGCCATATAAAGAATAGTTCTGGATGACACATAGTTCTGGAACGACGATCTATAGACAAACAATTTGAAAGTGGAACGTTGGGTCAAACTTGACGACCATTGATGTTAACTTCAGTGGCACTGATTTCTGCCCGGCCATGCTAGCATAGAGGCCATCTTACGCCCAGTGTCTTTCTGATGCCAGAGCTCTGGACACTGACCTTAGCAAGATGAGGAAGACACACATATGTTGTAGGATTCATGGATGTTACCTAAATTCCTTAAAAGAATAAATTAAATAAGTTTATAACCACATTTGGTATTGTTTGTTTGGCATAGGGTTCATTTGACCTATTATGAGATATTTCACGGGCACCTAACATATTTAAAAGCATACATGCATCATTTACAAACACAAATACCTTGACCAATGCAGGAGAAACGTCAATAGCAAGGCTTGGCTGGTCCACGTGTTGTATACTGACACCAATGAACCCATCGGAAACCCTGTCTTGATTTCCCTATGAAACCTGTCCCAAACACCTACTCCCCCCCACTCCCACCCCAGCCCCCCCCCCCCCCCCGTTATCCTCTGCTTCTCCCCTGATCCCTCTCTGCTTAGGGATATCATTGCATGCTTGCCTTGTCACTAATGTGTGCCTCCAAGTGTTCATGCTAGTGCCTGCATCTTCCCATAATATTTAACTGCATGTTTATAACACCGAATTATCCTGGCAAAAAAAGAAGTTGTTGAACTGGGGATATTTTGTATTTTTTAAATGGTTTGGAATGTCTGTGTTTTTAAGGTGAAGGGGGGTTCAGTATTCTAGTAACACATGGAAGCATGGTAGAGCCAAGGTTCAGTAAAAAACAAGGGGTAGCTAGTAACACTAAGGACCAGTAACAACCAGGGGGTAGCTAGTAACACTAAGGACCAGTAACAAACAGGGGGTAGCTAATCACACTAAGGACCAGTAACAACCATGGGCTAGCTAGTAACACCAAGGACCAGTAACAAACAGGGGGTAGCTAGTAACACTAAGGACCAGGAACAACCATGGGCTAGCTAGGAACACTAAGGACCAGTAACAACCATGGGCTAGCTAGGAACACTAAGGACCAGTAACAACCATGGGCTAGCTAGTAACACTAAGGACCAGTAACAACCAGGGGGTAGCCAGTAACACTAAGGACCAGTAATAACCATGGGCTAGCTAGTAACAGTAAGGACCAATAACAAACAGGGGGTAGCTAGTGACACTAAGGACCAGTAAAAACCATGGGCTAGCTAGTAACACTAAGGACCAGTAACAACCAGGGGGTAGCTAGTAACACTAAGGAACAGTAACAAACAGGGGGTAGCTAGTAACACTAAGGAACAGTAAGAAACAGGGGGTAGCTAGTCACACTAAGGACCAGTAACAAACAGGGGGTAGCTAGTCACACTAAGGACCAGTAACAAACAGGGGGTAGCTAGTCACTAAGGACCAGTAAGAAACGGGGTAGCTAGTCACACTAAGGACCAGTAACAAACAGGGGGTAGCTAGTAACACTAAGGACCAGTAACAAACAGGGGGTAGCTAGTAACACTAAGGACCAGTAACAAACAGGGGGTAGCTAGTAACACTAAGGACCAATAACAAACAGGGGGTAGCTAGTAACACTAAGGACCAGTAACAAACAGGGGGTACTCCTACAAGTTGTTTTGTAAATTAGACAAATAAGTTGTAATACCACCTTTTCGGAAAGACAATAAGTCGTTTTGGTTGTTTAAAAAGGCTAATGTCTGTTTATGCTCGTATTTGCCCTTTAAAGGTTGTACTAATATCATGAGTGATACCATTTAAACACTTTCATTTAAAAAAATTCTAACCTCTATAAATGTAAAATAAACCGTAATAACCATTAGTAGAACCATGCTAGTCTTTTCCACAACCAGGATAACTTGAATCATATGAACCAGTAACATAGTGCTAGCATTAACCATTAACCACAAATACAATAGAACAACTAAAACAATCTTAGCTGTCTTGAAGATGAATAAATCAAATGATAGATTATTAACAATGCCCACCTGTTTAGTACTACTTTATTATTAATGAGCTAGTAATGTAGTCACTTGTAAGGTTTCGGTACTAGTGCATTTAACCCCCCCTCCCCCCGAAAAAGAAAAAAATACCCATAAAACCCATTTTTTATAAACCTAACTCTAAAAACGCATATCGCATAACATATTAACAGCAACTCACTAATGCTCAAAATGTTTACATTGAAAATGAATAAGCTAGTGTGAGCAAGGTTTTAAAATCCCAAAGCAAACCAAAACAGTCAATGTTATTTTTATGGCGCTCAGGTAGGGTTTGAAAGGTTGGTCTAGAAGTTAACGGTATCTTTCAAAGATAGGTGTGCTAGCACTATCCATGTTTTTTCTACTGAGTTTAACTGTACATTCTGGACTGGTATATCCAACACTGCCCCCTAGCTAACCCGTTAATCTTACGGGGAAGCATGTAAGCAAACTGCTGTGCGAACACAAGGCATGTGAATGGTCGCAGACGCGCCAAGCTGAAACATAAAAAGCAGCCTTTAGATTTCACTCAGTCATAGGTTGTCTCTATCTTGGACTTACCCCCAGTCTCTCCTAAGTCCTAGCTTGGTGTCTCTCGTAGACTTCCCTCTGTCCTTCTGTCTTTCTCTCTATCTCTATTTATAATCTCTCTCCTCCTAAAATGAGTCTCACTTTCCATTCATTTATCTGTCGGGCCCCTTTTATTTCTGTTGCTCTAATTTCTGTAGTTGATCTGATCTGTCTTTTTCTTTTCCCCTACATTTGTTCCTATCTCTGGTCTCTCCAATCTTACATCTAAAATTATGTCTCCCTTATTTCTTTCAGGGAAAGTACTTCTCTCCCCTACCATCTCTCTCTCTCTCTCTCTCTCTCTCTCTGTTTGAGGATATTATAGTACTATATCTTTGAGGTGTATAACCCTCTGCCCCTGCCCCCCTCCCCTCAGAAAACCATGAGCAGATACACCTGGGAATGTAAGACCAAAGATGAGCCCGACAGTGAGGTAAGACAAACGTGCCCTTTAATGGTCCCAACCCTTACCTCCCTAATGGCTTTCTCATGGTATTGTGCCCCCCTTAGTCACCCACTGTTTGATCCACCGGACCAGACCACGCCCTCTCTCTTTCAAACAGTCAACCAAATTCTGTATTTATTGTTAGTTTTTAAATTTTGTTCAACCTTTATTTAACCAGGTCATTAAGAACAAATTCTTATTTGCAATGGCGACCTGGCACAAAGGCACAGCCTCTTGAGGGAAGGGGGTGTAGGGAGATTCACATGCACAGCGTTACCTGTAGGTCGTGAGCCAGGGTAAGTGTAGGAGATTAGGACACAGGTGACACAGAGTGTGCTGGTCCTGCAACCCTTTGGGTTCAGTATGCTGAAGCCTTCTGCTGCTGCCTTAACATGCAAACAAAGCATTAATGCAGATTTAACCTAAGCATCTTAAACCCAAAATATAAAAAAAACCTACTGTACATAAAAAATAAGTCTGGATAAATAACATTTTCTAAATGTGATAATTAAATTCCAAACTCTCAATAGCATGTTACAATTGTCAGCTATTTATTTTTTTATTTGTTTGTAAAATGTCTGAATATTTGAACATTTTACAACCTTTGAACTAAATAATATTTAATAAAATGAATTGACATGAGTCATTAACATGAATTCATCATTTAGTTAATTAATTAGTCAATTAAATCTTTTGTATTTCTCAAGAAGTGGTCCAAAGACCATCAAGACAAACCCACACATTGGTGTTCATGTTGTAAATCCTAACTTAAATAGTGCCTTTTCTTTAGTCAAACATAACTCAATATGTGTTAAAGTTCTCATAATTACTACTTTATTATATAATTGCAGTTTACCTTTGCTTTCAAATTGTCCATGTCCCAAACCACAGTCCCTGTGTCTTTTTTGGCTTAGGGGGGCATTCTGCAAACAGACGTTATCAGTGACCTGAACAACAGAACATTCAAGTTTTTTTTTATTTCTCGGTGGATGAGCCTATAACAATTTCCCCATGTTATAAAGTTAAGATGATTACACTAGGTAAATCCACATGAATGGAATTAAACAGAACATGTTTCTTTAGAAAGAAAAAAGAAAAAGTATTTCCATTGTCATTACAAGGCAAATGTAGCGTATGTCCAAATATTATCCTCTCTTAGACCACTGGAGAAAAGCAGCAGACGTTGAGGTGCCATCTGTCACTATTTTGGTACTAATAACGGATTTGATAGAGCTCCTACAGAACATCCTGTCGCCAGTCCTAGTTCTCAATGTACACATATATAAATAATGTCAATGAACATTTCCCTGAATTGTCCAGGGCATTCCCTGTCAGTTCTATTCTGTGAGAGAGGAGATCATTAGAACTGAGTTTCCCTCATTGGTCTCGGTCTGTACCAGGGGGCACTGCTGAGCAATGGGGCCCTCTCTGTCACAGCTCAGTATTGCCCCATCCTCTTTGTGTCCTTCCACACAGACACACACACACACACACACACACACACACACACACACTCACTCACCACATCCACACACACACACACACACACACAGATACACACACACTCACTCACTCACTCACCACATACACATACACATACACACACACACACACACAAACACACTCACTCACTCACCACATACACATCCACAAACCTTTACGTTATTCACGACCACAATGTATAAGGACACACACCAAGGGGCCAGCAGCATGCAAACATGACAGTACATTTATCAAATGTTCAGACAATTAAAGTAGTTCCACATTATCTCTCAATTCAATAGATAATAGTAGGGGACACTATGCATTTACACTCAGTTCATAAATTTGCATGATTCTATCAATATAACCCCACCTCAGGAAGGATACAAAGAGCTGTCAATATGTCGTCATCATCAGCACCCCACCGTATCTCTGTTACCCTCCAAACACACTTCCAAGTCCCCACTACTGTCCCCCCTCTCACCCGTTCCCCCATCCTGCAATAAAACCACAAAAGACAACAAAAAAAAACATTTTCCAGTTTCATGCTGACGGAAGGAAAGACGGCCCCTACCCTGTAACCATGGAAGTGACATATCCACACGTCCTACCCGAAGTTACTATCTAGGCCATCGGCCATTTGGGTAAATGCTCACACCATCATATTTTTTTTTTATTTGTTTTGTTTTTGGACAAGATAACCTTCAATAATGTGTTTATAACGGCACAACCCTCAGACGTGAAGTCTTGAGTGATGAGTCATCATTGAGTGTCAGAGACAGTATTCTGTATGTCCTTCAGGGTGAATGTGTGTGTGTGTGTGTGTGTGTGTGTGTGTGTGTGTGTGTGTGTGAGTGAGTAAGCGAGAATGCCAGTGAGCCATTTGACAAAGACAATAGATGAACAGAACATCAGGATCGATGCTGCAAAGCAATCTAAGACAGTGAGCTGACCATAGAGATAGAACCCTAGATAGGACACGTGATGCAACACACTCTAGTGTTCTATCTCTATGGAGCCGACATCCACGCTCCCAGTGCATTGTTTTCCCCATGCTTCAGCTTTGTAGAAGTTGCTTTGGTTTGTGTGAAGAAGGGCTTCAAAAACAACTGAATCATTCACTTAATCACAATGCTTTTTCCCACAAAATAATTCAGAAGAGATCAATTTTGAAAGACAGGGTTTGGGGGAGGGTTGTGTGTGTGTGTGTGTGTGTGTGTGTGTGTGTGTGTGTGTGTGTGTGGGGGGGGGGGGGGGTTTCTGGGTTTCTTTTTGAGCAACCTTGGGGAACTGCTGTATCAGGTGATGGGGATTGGGTTTATCAGGGTGATGGGTATAGGGTTTATCAGGGTGATGGGTACAGGGTTTATCAGGGTGATGGGTGTAGGGTTCACTGGGTGATGGGTATAGGGTTTATCAGGGTGATGGGTATAGGGTTTATCAGGGTGATGGGTGTAGGGTTCACTGGGTGATGGGTATAGGGTTTATCAGCGTGATGGGTATAGGGTTTATCAGGGTGATGGGTATTGGGGTGTTGCATGTGGATGTGCATGTTACTCCCTTTGCTGTGTGGGGGTCTGCGGGGGTGGGGGTGGGCCTCACCTTCATGCTCCTGCAGCCGTCATGCCATTTTCATTACTGTTTTATTTTAGCTACGTAACAGTATTGGTCTGGACTCTTTAATAGTCAACAGTGTGTGTTTATTGTAGGATTTAATAGCCACTAAAGTTAAGAAAATATAAAGATAATGGGAGATGAAATTACAGATACCATCGTCTTGTAGGGACCCCCTCTAGAAGTTAGTGCTAATCGTGGGGGGTAATTAAGGGAAAACGTCCCATTAGGTTACAATAGGTTCCCCATTGGAAGAGCTGGGCATGTCTGTGGGGCTTAACTGTGTTCCTATCTGCTTTAGGATGACCCTAATGCCCAGAGTAAGCTGGAGGAGTCGGTGAAAGCCCCCCCCCCCAAGGAGGAGGAGTCCCTCAACATCCATAACTCCCTGACTCCCAAACACGAGAACCACACGGTGCTGGGCGAGGAGAACTCCTCTGAGGTCAACTCTCTGCAGAACAACATGATGTGAACCACAACAGTCTGGGGTGTGCTAGCCACAGCCGCCAACCAACCAGCCGGACTCAGGCTGCTGCAAAAACCAGCACACCACCCAAGCTAAAAGTATTATCACCCTTCCTTCCAAGGTCTAGCCCTCACAGCCTAGTGGACTGCCTTACGTCCACTCCCCTTCCTGCCTTGCAGCCCTGTTTTATTAGTTGCTGTCACACCGCTCCCTCTTATCTACTTTCCCACAAAAACACATCAACAAAACACATTAAAATACACTCGTAACTCTCACACACACATTCACTTAAACACATACACTCCCTTGCCTGCATTGGTGTATTTTGTAAAGAGTGGTAAAAAAAAAAAAATGTATGGAAGTTAAAAGAAAAAAAAATTAAACATCATTGTAAAAAAGATAAAGCTACTGAGAGGTTTTAATGTTTGTCTGACTAATCGATTATGTAAACATATATGTAAAATGCTTGGATTGATATAAAGGAACACAATGTGTCTTCGTAATCATTGATGTGATTTCTAATCTTTTGGTGTACTTTATTTTGTACTTTTTTGGGAATACCGACTTCAAATCAGACATTTGTTGAAATAAACCTTTTTAACATGACCTCCTTTGTCCCTGTTTTTTTCTCCACCTTAGTCCCCTATTTTCCTCAGCTGGAAGAGCTCCTAAGATGTGTTTAAGGAGCTTGTAAGCTCGTTTATTGAGATGTGTTTAAGGAGCTTTCAAGCTCTTTTATTGAGATGTGTTTAAGTAGCTTGTAAGCTTGTTTATTGAGATGTGTTTAAGTAGCTTGTTAGGTATTGCACCTTGTTACTTGCATTCAGTTACATGCACATGGTCATGTTATCTTGAAGGGACACCCAATAGAGGAATCACTATACAGTGATTTTTACTAAACACTAGTTCTATTCAGGGAAACTCAACTTTATACAGCTGCTTCCATGTCTGTGCTGAAACTCACTGCCGCACATACGTATCTCGTTCAGTTCGCAGTCTTTTATAGAAGTTCTCTTTTTAATAAAGTGACCCCCATGTATAAAGTCACCCCCATGTTCTGAATTCTAAATTAGCCTAATGGATGATACATGCACGTACACAAATCTAATTAGGTTAACAGGTATGTGTATACCTTTGAACATAATGTAGATACAGACCAACGCTTAATTGTAATACATGTCTTAAAATAGCACTGTAAAGTAGAAAAAATTAGAAAGAGATGATTGCATTGGCAATGCTTGCAGATGGGCTAACAACAGCATCTGCAGATTATACCAGGCTAAGTATTGTCACATTACATACAATCTGAAAATATTAAACATAGGTTTAAATCATCACAGTGGAAGCTGCACAAATTACTTTGTTCAATGCAATAAAATAGCTCCAAATGGCTGCTGAAGCAATTGTGGGTGTTCAGTATCAATACAGTGGGAAATATTACATAAAGTAATGTATCATATTACGTAAAGTAATGTATCATGGTACAGATGAGGTGTGTACTGTGGGTTGACTTAGAACTGCCCTGCTCTGTGTCTCTCCTTCTTAAGAAGACTGCATGCATGGCTGTGTCGGCTCCAAACTAACATACATATTCAAGCCAGGGCTTTGTTCACCATCAAAGGACAGGCGCTATACAGTGGGGCCAAAAAGTATTTAGTCAGCCACTGATTGTGCAAGTTCTCCTACTTAGAAAGATGAGAGAGGTCTGTAATTTTCATCATAGGTACACTTCAACTATGAGAGACAAAAATGAGAAAAAAAAAATCCAGGAAATCACATTGTAGGATTTTTAAAGAATGTATTTGTAAATGATGGTGGAAAATAAGTATTTGGTCACCCACAAACAAGCAAGATTTCTGGCTCTCACAGACCTGTAACTTCTTCTTTAAGAAGCTCTTCTGTCCTCCACTCGTTACCTGTATTAAGGGAACCTGTTTGACCTCGTCATCTGTATAAAAGACACCTGTCCACAGCCTCAAACAGTCAGACTCCAAACTCAACCATGGCCAAGACCAAAGAGCTGTCGAAGGACACCAGGAAGAAAATTGTAGACCTGCACCAGGCTGGGAAGAGTGAATCTGCAATAGGCAAGCAGGGTGGTGTGAATAGATCAACTGTGGGAGCAATTGTAAGAAAATGGAAGACATACAAGACCATTGATAATATCCCTCGATCTGGGGCCCACGCAAGATCTCATCCCGTGGGGTCAAAATGATCATGAGAACGGTAAGCAAAAATCCCAGAACTACACGGAGGGACCTGATGAATGACCTGCAGAGAGCTGGGACCAAAGTAACAAAGGCTACCATCAGTAACACACTACGCCGAGAGGGACTCAAATCCTGCAGTGCCAGGCGTGTCCCCCTGCTTAAGCCAGTACATGTCCAGGCCCGTCTGAAGTTTGCCAGAGAGCATATGGATGATCCAGAAGAGGATTGGGAGAATATCATGTGGTCAGATGAAACCAAAATAGAACTTTTTGGTAAAAACTCAACTCGTCGTGTTTGGAGGAAGAAGAATGCTGAGTTGCATCCCAAGAACACCATACCTACTGTGAAGCATGGGGGTGGAAACATCATGCTTTGGGGCTGTTTTACTGCAAAGGGGACAGGACAACCGATCCGTGTTAAGGGAAGAATGAACGGGGCCATGTATCGTGAGATTTTAAGCCAAAACCGCCTTCCATCAGTGAGAGCATTGAAGATGGAACGTAGCTGGGTCTTCCAGGATGACAATGATCCCAAACACACCGCTCGGGCAACGAAGGAGTGGCTCCGTAAAAAGCATTTCAAGGTCCTGGAGTGGCCTAGCCAGTCTCCAGACCTCAACCCCATAGAAAATTTGTGGAGGGAGTTGAAAGTCCGTGTTGCCCAGCGACAGCCCCAACACATGACTGCTCTAGAGGAGATCTGCATGGAGGAATGGGCCAAAATACCAGCTACAGTGTGTGCAAACCTGGTGAAGACTTACAGGAAACGTTTGACCTCTGTCATTGCCAACAAAGGTTATGTTACAAAGTATTGAGTTTAACTTTTGTTATTGACCAAATACTTATTTTCCACCATCATCTACAAATAAATTCTTTAAAAATCCTACAATGTGATTTCCTGGATTTTTTTTCCTCATTTTTGTCTCTCATAGTTGAAGTGTACCTATGATGAAATTTACAGACCTCTCTCATCTTTCTAAGTAGGAGAACTTGCACAATCAGTGGCTGACTAAATACTTTTTGGCCCCACTGTATATATATATATTAATAAAAAAAATTGAAATCTGAAGCTGGAATCCATGCGTTCAAAAAGGCATATACATATATGTACAGTATATATTAAATGGGCGGACTGGATAGGTGTCGCTGAGTTCATCAGATTCTGGATTTTAAAATATCGTTGACTAGAGTACTCTGTCGCCGCCAGGTGTACATATTTACCATGAGAGACTCTATTTTTCTCTAAATCCATTATTTCTTTAAAATAAATCTAATAATGCGTTGGTCCTTCTACAAAGTCTCTTGAAATGTTTGTTTTGTGCCCTGATAACTAAATTAAGTTTGAACTTAACATTCTTAAAAATGCTTATTTCAGCCAATCCAGCTTTGCGATTGTGGGCCATGGTAGTTCTCAACCTATAAAGTCAGCATGGCTGTTTATAGTGCCTTTTCATGTCATGTACTGTCAGACCAACGTGGTTTTTCAGTGAACAGTAACTTAAAGTGTATTATTCAACATTCTTATTTTCTGTCAGGTGAGAAGATTGTTGCTGCAAGCAAAGGTTATAGTGAGATTAAGGGATAGGGGAAAAGATTGACACGGATACATGGAGGTCCGAACCCTGAGTTATTGAATTCACTAATTGCATGGACTATTTAGCGTCAGATATGCACATAATAAACGTAATACAAAATGCAGTGACTTGTCGTAGTCTTTGGGGCGGGGCTTGTAATGATACCAGTCTTCTTTGAGCTTCTGGGTCTTGTAGTTCATGTACAGGAAGTGATTCCCCAGCAATGTACGACTGTATCACCCGTTCGACTTCGCTTGTTTTTCAAGAAACCACTTGGATATACCACTCTAACCTGTGAGCGACAGCTTCTTGTAAATCATCCTCTAAAGACTGAATGAACGATGTTCACAGATTTTAACAGCATACTAAACACCAGTCCGCGCAGCGCACATCAGGTAACGCTAGGAGTAACATTTTAGCTAACGCTATGTAAAGCTGGATTTTTGTTGGGAACTTCTGTTCTAACGTACCTATATTTTCCCCTCTTGATAGGTTTTTTGATGGTACAGTTTTTAGTTTCCAGTCCTGGCCAGATGATTTTAGCATGATGTTATAGTTAACGTTACACCCATGTTAGCATGTTGATTTATTCGATTAACGTGCCTTAGGTCTCGTAAAAGAGACACTGGTATTGAAGAGAAGTTATCTGAAATTGTGCATTTGGGTAGCAGCACATATATTTAGCTTTCACTGCCTGTGATGTTTTTGCTATGGAAAGACCCTTTACATCGTTTGTCTACCCATTTTAGTTGGGTCTTACCTTGAGTCATATATTGAATATTAGTAAATAAAGTTAGGGATGCTGCTTGTCATTTTCTATTTAGAAATTGGAAATATTGTATCTTAAATTGGCTTATTTGGAATACAGGTGTAAGGAATCATGCTGTTGGAGAGTACCATTCAGTAGTCTGAACTAAACCAAGCTTTATTGAAGACTATTCATAGACGAGTGCTTAGAGAATCGTTACCACAAAACTGAGACTGCACATTCAAGTTGCCTAATATACTAGTATCGTATCCAATCTATTGAAAAATAGTATTTATATAGTTTTGAAAAGGGTGCATTTTGATGATTTGTTCTGAGTTCTGTGTCTATATAGTTTTGGAAAATGACCGCAATGTTTTGTTCCTAGTGCCAATTAAAGCGATTGTTTAAAAAAGAAAAATATATAGAATCTTTTTTCTTCTGTTCTTTGACAATCTAATACAGGCTGAGTACATCCTGGTGTCTGATAGAAAAACTGATGCCTCTTTTCTTATATACCATTACCTGTCCTTCTATCTCAGAGGTAGGTATTTTCTGATACAATTTCCTGTCTTTCATTCTCTGAGAGAACTCTTCTTGCATACCATTAACAATCATTCTATCTCTCAGGTATGTTTTTCAGAAAAACAGCCCATTTTATTGTTATTTATTAATTGGAATTAAACGTCTTGTTGGGATGAATAAACACAATGCACTTATGCTAAAATGGGATGAATGTTGTGCTATTCTTGTAGGCTTAGTTTACAAGACACTTATCCAAAAATGTGGTTGTTCTGGAAATTGTTAGACATTGAAAAATGATCACATTCCAAGATGACATAAATTTTAACTATATAAAGTACATTTTCCAACAGTAAACATAATATAGCTCAAAACTATACAAAAGCCTCTGACACAAAGTACATTATCTTATACTATCAAATTCTATTCTATTTGAACTTCCAATTTAAGAGTGCAGTTGTTGTATGTTGGATGTCAAACATTATTTAACACTGGTTTTATTGTGTTTATTTTCAGAGGGCTGCAAAGTGTGTTTTTTGGGTCTGGTGCAGTCCTTCAGCCACTACAGTGCTGTCAGCCAGAGATTGGTGAGTCTACTTGGTAAATTGTTAATGGACTGCGCTTTTATCAACTTTCACAGTTAACAAAGCGCTTTACAATTTAGGCCTCTCATTCGCCCATTCACACACACATTCACACACACATTCACACACACAATCACACACACAATCACACACCAATGCCGACAGAGCTGCCATGAAAGGATGCTATCAGGAGCACCTTAGGGTTCAGTGTCTTGCCGAAAGGCACTTTGACATGTGGTCAGGGGGAGCAGGGAATCGAACCACCAACCTCGTGGACGCCCCACTCCAAGCTTCACCTCCTGAGCCACAGCCACCCAAAACCAAAGCCTTTATTCTGCAACTATTGGTTCCAAATGTGACTGTGTGTTGTTTGTTTTTGTCTGTGAAGGGTGTAAATCTAGACCAAGCCAGAGAGAGTGGGCAGCTTCTGTTTCTGGAGGGACTAAAGGAATCTGTTGGAGTGTTTCTTGACAAGGAGTCCAACCCTAGGTCGTCAACATTTGACTTTTTAAGGTACTAATCAGATTTACTGATGATTGAAGCATCAATCTGACATTATTGTATCATCAGAGGGCATTAGAAGTAGAAGCAGGACTTGTGTTGCATAAAGGGATTCCTCATTATTTTAGATATAAATAAACATTACACACAAGCTACCTACAGTTGGAAAATACAACTTTTTCCCCCTTACATCTCAATGTAGAGATCCAAGTGTGGGTCTGCGAGGCCTGTATGAGTTTATAAGAGGCAGTTTGGTAAAGCCTGTGCCTGGAGCAGACCCACAGGCCTGGGGCCCCCCTGTCCTGCTGGTGGATGACCTCAGTGTCCTCTTGAGTCTGGGGCTCGATGTCGGAGCAGTGATTGACTTTAGCCACTACTGCAGAGCCACTGTCTGCTCTGAGCTTCAGGTTAGTCACACACACACACACACACACACACACACACACACACACACACACACACACACACACACACACACACACATAATAAACTACATTCAATGATCTGTAGGGTAGCATGGTGGTACTAGTGCGCTGTGAAGCCGAGGAAGAGAGCCTGGATAAAGAAAGTAGTGAGATGCTTCTGAAGGGCTTGACTCATCAATGCAGCCTCACACTCCTTGCCCAGGGGCTCCCAACTGGCTTCTGCAAAGATATCCATGGACAGGTTGGTCTGCAATTTAGAATATAATGTGTAGGTTTTTGAAATTAATCATCCATGAAAACAAATAAATAATAATAAATGAATGAATCGATGTCGCTGTAGAGGTCTGACTAACCTATTGTGAAAGGCATGAATGATGTTTTGAAACAAATATTTAGGGGTCTCAATTTACTGGCACAACTAGCATTCATCACAACTCCAATTGCATGACCTATGGTGAGAGCCCGCTAAAAAATGTTATGCAAATGTCTGCTAACAAATGCATACATCATACATCATTCATACATCAAAACGCACATTTTGTACCATAAAGGCAAAGGCAGGCTTTTCTCTTGTCATGTGACAAATGTCTGGAACTCTGGCAGATTTGTGAGATAACCTAAATTGCCCCAGGTAAACAAATGCACTTTTTTTTGCCCTCAGGTGGAGGTGTGCTGGCAGGGACATGGAGAAGGAAAGCAGACACAGAGAAAAGTATTTCAGTACAAGGTCCACGATAAGGGGGCCTCCTTTTTTGCTCCTGGGACATCCAGTGCTGCTCTTTAGCTCTCGACCTAAGCCAGTGCCTTGGACTCCCAGAGACACAGAGCTTATGGGGATCCTGCACCGTTACACAAGTGGCACTAGATCACTTCAGATTGTTTTCATTGTTTCAGGTATCATCGTAGCCAATGGCCTTGTCATATACGATCTTTTGTAATAAAGGTTTAAATGAAACCACACATGCCATCCCAGTACCCACTCTGGAACACATGTTTGTACTCTTCCCCCCCCCCCCCCCCCCCCCCCCACACACACACACACACACACACTTTGTATGTATGGAGCTGTATGAAGTCCCAAAGACAAGTTTTCTGCCCCTTGTTATGAGCGCATTTTGATAGTAAAAAAATAAAAAGCATGGACTCATTCTGGAAGTTGTTGTCTGAACAGAATCAAAGATCAGAACACATGTCTATAATTTGGGGGCAGGAAATGCAACTGGGGTGGGCAAAGGCCCCTCTTGCCCCCTCGTGGTGGAGGGCCTGCTATAAAGTAAACAACATTAAATGTATATATGTTTTCACATTACAACCTGAATATTTAGTCAAGGACAAAGTAGTGGCATGATAAGTCCAAGAAAAATATCATCATCATCATCATCATCATCTTCGTCCGCTTATCCGATCGGGTCGCGGAGGTAGTAGTTCCAGCAGAGAGCCCCATCCTTCCCTTTCCCGGGCCACATCCGCCAGCTCTGACTGGGGGATTCCAAGGCGCTCCCCGACCAGCATGGAGATATAATCCCTCCACCTGGTCCTTGGTCTGCCCCGTGGCCTCCGCCCAGCTGGACGTGCCTGGAACACCTCCCTAGGGAGGCGGCCAGGTGGCATCCTAACTAGATGCCCGAACCACCTCAACTGGCTCCTTTCTACGCAAAGAAGCAGCGGATCTACTCCGAGTCCCTCCCGGATGACTGAACTTCTCACCCTATCTCTAAGGGAGAAGCCAGCCACCCGCCGGAGGTGCAAGCAGACTTGCAAAAGATTTTAAGTAAGCTTTTCTCCAGGCTAGCACCGTGTTAGCTAACAGAATCTAAATCTAGAGTTAGAACTAAATCTGTTGAATTCCCTTACAATGTAAGAAAACTGTCATAGCGATTCTGGGCAGGTTGAGCCTATGTCCCCTCCACCTACATCCCCTCCACCAGCATTCAACCTACCAACATCCAATCCACCAACATCATCCTAAATTATATCCTCCCCCTTCCCAAATATCTTCCTTTTCCTCTTCTGCCCCATGTCAATCCAAAGTACCAAGTTTAGTCTGGTGATGGTTCTTTTTTTTTTTTTTTTTTTAGTATAGAAAGTATAAAAAAAGAACCTAAATAACTCTAAAAGTTTATACATGGTTTATACATATGTTGGATTGTATTATTGGACTTTGAGTGATTGAGTTTAAAAAAAAAAAGTAATATAAAGTTTAAAGAAATGACACTTGTTTTGATGACTGCACAAAATATTCCCAGAACTACCCAAAATGATAAGTACTTTGTTTTAGCCTGTGAAGAAACACCCTTACATTGTTTGTATAGATAACGCTGATAAATCCTCACTATACATGTTAGTGAGATAGGATTTCTATCAAATTGTTACCAGGGAATATTTTCACTTACCAGTTAAAGCTTTACTTTAGCGAACGGAATTCCGTGGAAGGAAAGCATAAAGTGAAGCTATTTTTTTATCAAGAAAAATATCAGATAATTTAATTTTTTTTAATAAAAAGTGCACGTTTAATCACCATTGTATGAATGTATTAGATTTGCAGCATCTTTTTTTTCTGTCAAACCAAACAATTGAAGAATGTTTAAAAAGTGTTTGATACTAACTGTAGAATTACATCATCAATCCACAAACAAAACATTGCTAGGAAGTAAAATAAATAAACAATACATCTATAATATCACATCACTGAAAAGCATGTAGTAACACCAGTGACTTCACACAAGACACTTTTCGCACATGGCAGTGTTCTTCATTTAATGTTGGTGTTTAAAACAATTTATCAAATAAAAATTCTATGTATCTAAATAACAGCATTTAGAAGTTGAAAACATTTGAGTGCCAAGATTCGAACAGTGTGTCAATGCAATTTACCATTACAGAACATCAGCATTATAAATAATTTAAAATTGAACTTATTTTCTCTGAGGCCAGTGAAAAACGTATAAACATCGTTCCCTATTACAACTTGTCACTTTAAAGTCCCAACTCTTCTTCTTTTTCATCCACCTAGTTGAATCTCTTTTTCAAAGCAACTGTCTCTGGCATTAATCAATCCCATGCATCCTCTGACAACTAATGTCTTTTTGAGGATTCCAGGTGTGATGCTCAACACTTGATGAATTTTCATAGTTCCCTTTTTTTGCCGAAAGAGGGACCTCTAGCATTTACTTTGCCCTCACCTCCACATCTTTGTTGCTTACATAGAATTAGTTTCACTTGTGCCTGACTCTGAAAGCACCTGATTAAGAGTCTTATTAATTCAGGGACGTCTCTTCCGTGGCGGACCAAGTCATCAGCAGACCTCTTCATAGCCGCTCCTACCCGGTCCGAGTGAATGAGTCATTCAAGGTCAGGCTTTCTCGTAAGTTTCTGTAGGCAGGTTTTTATGAGTATGGTTCCACCTCTATCCCATGTATATCAAAGTGACAAGACAATTCCTTGAACTTGGCATTTTAAATAAACTGCACAGTAAACAAGTGCTGTCTTTATTTATTGAACATATAAAATGTATGTGATTATTAGGTCAACATAAAGGATTTTGGTGTCTGCAAAAATAAGCGACACAACTTCAGCCGTTTTTGTAGAATGACCTTATTGAATAATAATGAAGCCTACTTCTGTTGGTGCATGTGAAGGACGCATGTTGGCGCTTTGCGACCAGTAAAGCGGGAAAAAGGGCACAGTGAAAAAGCCATGAGGTGGACTTTACTTCTGAGTATGTTGCCTAGCAGCACCTTCTCTCCTCCGTGATAGCCTAAACCGCATTGCTTGCAAGCAGTCGGACTGGCAGAACTGTTGGTTATTTATTCCCGCATTTAAATATGACATTTCATGACGTTTCTGATAGGAACTTGTGTTGATTTCAATTAAACTGCGGGTATATTAATTTTACGGGGAAAAGGATTATATATGTGATGCTGCCTTAGCAATGATTACTAGGCAGGCTATACGTATGGCTTGGTAAGTCACACTATTTCTATTCATATTATTATCGTTATTATTGGGCCTGTTTGTTATTAAAAGATATTTAGAGATGCGCTAAAGCTTGCGAAAAAGTTGTGTTCAAAGTTAAGTGCTTGATAGCCCATAATCAGTGCATTATTGAATAAAGGCTATGTATCCACTTGTATCATAGATTTAAAATACAAACAGAATGATCTGTCCTTTTTTGCATATCCCTTTGCATGCATTTCAAGGCCTATCCCATATGCAAAACCTCTGTTGGGAAGTTATGAGTTTACTCTCTAGTGTTAAAGCAAATTAGAAACATCCATTGGCAGATAAGGTGTTCACATTACAAAACATGTTAACCACATGGATTTTTCCATCATTATTGTAAATAAATATTGTATGAGCTATTGTGAATCTATTAGTTAAAGCTTGCTGGGATGTATGGAAATGTGTGTTTGTTCAAATCCTTAAATCTGTCACTCCCACGCTTTATAAAATAAGAAATGGTCTAAGTACTACACACTTGATTGTCTTGGACTCACGATTGTCTTGGTCTAACAATCCCAAGAGAATTGTTCAGACTGTCTCATTAAAAATGTATTGATGTAAAACTGCAACCACGGCAATGTCAGACAAATTGACTTCATTATAACAGGAATCGTAAGAACAAATCAATTCAATAGGCCATCTAAAATATTAAAATACCGAAATTAGATGTTGAAGGGGAGAGAGCGGTACTGGTGAGGGGCGGGGGTGGAGGGGGAAGCAACCAGTTCAAACTGGAGGGGACCGTACCGGACTGTGCATGTCTCTGCCTTCCTTAATTCTCTCCTGCTTAAAAGCAGATCGTTTTTAACATATCTTCCCAAACTTGTCTTAAATTCCCTTTGCTCTTCCCCCTCTGTTTATTTTTCTTTCAATCTGTCTTGGCTCCCCACCTCTTGGTCTTTTTGTCATAATAATCGTCGCATGACAGGCTGGAAGCAAGCAAGGAAACTTCAGATGTAATCCAATAATTTAAAAACGAGGACTTTGGCAACTCAGTATACACTTTGAAATGTTTATACATTTCTATGTTTGCACAGAATAATTTACCTCATTTACATGTTGACGTCGAAGCCAAATAAATCTAATGATAATGTTACAGAACTTGAGAAAACTACAATTATCAAATAATTTACTTATGTAGAGAAACCAGCCGGGTCGCTGCACAATATATTTGCTTTTTCTATAACATATTTCCCCTTATGGTTAAATATTACAACAAAAGCATTTGTGAATGATAGTAAAATAGTTTAAAGTCGGTCAAAGGTGACAAACTGTCATTAGTAACAGCCTTCTCTCTCAACCTCATCCTGCCTGTAGACTTTAACCACAGGTCTGAACCATGACGAGGTGCTTATCCACTTCAGCGACAGAGCTCTACCAGGACAGCGTCTCCTTCCTGTCCCTGGACTCCAGTGTCTTCTGCGACGGACCTCCACCCCTCTGTGACGACCTGCTGGACTTCTTCATCGTTAATGTGGGGGGCAGCCGCTACGTCCTCTCCCAGGACCTGCTGGTGTCCTACCCAGAGACTCGGCTTGGGAAGCTGGCCAGCGCCTCCCGAGATTCCGTCTTGGAGCTGTGTGATGATGCCAACTTCCTGGAGAACGAGTTCTTCTTTGATCGCAGCGCGCAGACTTTCCAGTATGTGATGCACTTATGAATCGGTATTCTGTTCTGCCTTATTTTCTGCTCTTATTGGGGATTGTGTTTATTTATGTGTGTTTGGGGTTGGTGGGTAACTGGGGCAGGGGAGGGGAAAGGATGAGAGGGAGTTAGGATTTTGTGGGGGGAAGGATGACAATTCTAAATTATTGTGGAGAACATGGGAGTAAAACTTGAGGTTTTTTTTACTTGTATGTGTGCTGCTAAATTGTGTTTTTAATACTCAGAGTGAGCTCTGTAACAAAGGTCATACAATACTTGTGCAAAGACGATTACCCAGCAATTAAAGATGCTTACAAGTCTGCTAATACGTAAAATGTTTACATCTGTGTCTTTTTATAAAGGACCTTCTCTTTTTTTTTTAACAACAGATATGTGATGAACTACTACAGGACGGGCCACTTACACTTGAGAGAGGAGCTGTGTGTGGTCTCTTTCCTCCAGGAGATCGAGTACTGGGGTATCGATGAGCACTGCATCAACGCTTGCTGCCGGGATCGCTACTACCGGCAGAAGGAGCTTAAGGAAAGCTGGGAGCTTTGCCGCGAGGCCCAGGTGGGCGATGACGAAGACGAGGACTTCTCTGGGGCCGTCTTCCCGGCACTGCGGCGATGCCTATGGGACCTGCTGGAGAAACCTGACTCCTCACGCTCTGCCCGGACCTTTGGCACGTTCTCCATCTTTTTCATTGTGCTGTCCATCGTCAACATGGCGCTCCTCTCTTTGGACATGGGGGAGCAAGGCGGCGGCGGGGGCAGGGATTCGAACGGCATGCCCCGTCTGCTGGACACGCTGGAATACCTGTGCGTGGTGTGGTTCACAGGCGAGCTGGCACTGCGCTTCCTGTGTGTGCGGGACAAGTGGCGTTTCAGCCGCCGAGTGGCTAACCTGGTTGACCTGCTGGCCGTCCTGCCCTTCTATGTGACGCTGGCGGTGGAGAGTCTCCACGGGGGTTCCAGTGAGCTGGAAAACATGGGCCGCGTGGTGTCGGTGCTGAGGCTTATGAGGTCCCTACGCATGCTCAAGCTAGGACGACACTCCACAGGTAAAACAACTCCACAGGTAAAACAACTCCACAGGTAAAATAACTTCACAGGTAAAACAACTCCACAGGTCAAACACTCCAATGATTTTCACTCCCTAATTATAATGACACATTTTACACATCACGTTATCACCACTAATGTGTTTTAAGTAATGCATTTAGACCGTGCTACACTGTGGTGATTGGGCTTGTCTGGGTTTGCTATTGGACATGTTTTGATTCTGCTACCTATACAACAGTTCCCATGTTTAAAGGTAATTTTTCCAAGCCCACATTAAGTGTTAACATGCCTAAATGTATTGTTTTTAAATACTCCTCAAAGACATATTTAATGCTGACATGTTGGGTTGCCATGCAACAGCTAATAGTTTTTTATGAAAGATACAGTAGGACAGACAGAATGGCAATCATTCTGGGCAACTAAACCTCATTGTCTTTCAGGTAACGATTGTTCTCTTAATATACCTCCTCTTTTATAACAAAGTGCTTGAATTGTTATGTTCTGCTGTTAATGTTTTAAGATCTACTGTTTATGAAGTCGTGATATAGTATGTGGCCATAGGCTGTGGGAACAGGGTCTGTTGATCGGATATGAGATTTGTTAATTGGGGAAATTGGTGAACCGCATCCAATAATGTCCAATAGTATTGCATGGTCTGAACTTACTAGTGAATTATATTATCTCACGAGCTACAGTAAAGAACTATAAACAGCTTATTTCTACTGTCTCTACCTGCCCCTACCCCCCCCACCCCCCTTTCTACTGTCTCTACCCCCCCCCCCCCTTTCTGCTGTCTCTACCCCCCCCTTTTCTACTTTATCTACCCCCCCACCCCCCTTTCTACTGTCTCTACCCCCCCACCCACCCTTCTACTGTCTCTACCTGCCCCTACCACCACCCACCCACCCCTTTCCACTGTCTCTACCTGCCCCCCCCCAATTTCTACTGTCTCTACCTACCCCTACCACCCCCACTCCCCCCCCCCCCCTTTCTATTGTCTCTCCCCCCACCCCCCACCTTTCTACTTTCACGACCCCCCCCCCCCTTTCTACTGTCTCTACCCCCCCCTCCCCTTTCTACTGTCTCTACCCCCCCCCCCCCCCCCCCCCCCCCCTTTCTACTGTCTCTACCTACCCCTACCACCCCCCCCCCTCTGTTGTTTAGGTCTCAAGTCTCTTGGCCTGACCATTGCTCAGTGCTACGAAGAAGTGGGCCTCCTCCTCCTCTTCCTCTCCGTGGGCATCTCTATCTTCTCCACGCTAGTGTTTGCCCTCGAGCACGACATGCCCGGCACCACCTTCTCCAGCGTGCCCGCCGCCTGGTGGTGGGCCACCACTTCCATGACCACGGTGGGTTATGGCGACATCCGCCCTGACACAGCCTCAGGCAAGGGGCTGGCCTTCCTCTGCATCCTCTCGGGCATCCTCATCCTGGCGCTGCCCATCGCCGTCATCAACGACCGCTTCTCCGCTTGCTACTTCACCCTCAAGATGAAAGACGCGGCAGAGCGCCACAGCGAGGCCCTCAAGAGGCTGGCGGGCGGCTCGCCAAGCACAGAGGGCATGGCAGGTGGGGGAGGTTTGAACCTGAGGGACGCCTACGCCAGGAGTGTGTTGGAGATGCTGAGGCTGCAGGGTAGGGAGAGGACCAGCACACGGAGCAGTGGTGGGGGGGAGCTGTGCTTGTGACCCAACGGCCCCGGAGTCTAACACAGCTAGCTCTAACCGAGTCTAACACAGCTAGCTCTAACCGAGTCTAACACAGCTAGCTCTAACCGAGTCTAACACAGCTAGCTCTAACCGAGTCTAACACAGCTAGCTCTAACCTAGTCTAACACTAGGCATTTCAGCTCAGCTGTCATGTTCCTAATCAGTTTGATTGATTGAGGTGATCAACGATGGTGCCACGAGGGTTTGTTGGAAAGTAAAAATTTGCTTATACAATGTGACAAAATGACTCACACAGTCAAAAATATTTATGGCCACAACCTTGTTCTTGTCAGTACGAGGCGTGTATATTAGAGTTCAATGGTGTGTGTGCTGAGGCTATTAGCCTAAGCATTAATAATTCAATTAATTTGGGGAGGATGCTTGTCGATAGGGTCAGTAAATGCTTAAAAGGTATCTTATCAAACCTCTCAATAAACACACACAGATTATTCAACCATTTTGACAAAATTGACATATCTTATTTGTTCCGCTATGGGTTGGCCTACTACACTTATTCAATGCATACGGATTGGTCGGCTCATCGTTGGCGCCCTAACTCCAGTGTAGTCATTTGCTTAATACACTAACGTTTCCTAACTAATCATGTGGAGCATATCAGAAATAAAACACAATGGATCTGAAACAAAGATGTTTTGACACTAGTGCCATGTTTGATTCAGCATCAGCTGAGTTACATCAGATCCACCATGTTTACATCACTCATCAAGCACACACACAAAACGTATGATATTTCTCTGAGGTCAGGAGTTGTTGATTAAAAACCAGTACGATTTTAGTTGGTGTGCTAGTTCTAATTATCAAGCATCCTAAAATAAGCCATCTTAGAATAGTTTTGCAACATTGATGGAGAGCTGCAATCAGTGTTGCCCCTGAAGGCGATAGAAATAGCTTTCATTTGAAGGTGGCGTGTTTTTCTCACGGATGGAAGCTCTGTGGATGTCCCAGTTGGACCTGTAGTCCCAGTCCTCACAAACACACACACACACACACACACACACACACACACACACACACATACACACATTCGAAAACAACAATGATGGGTGTGTATTTAACAGCAAACAGTCAAACGCAATGCCCGTTATAATCTGCCTACTGATATGTCTGTATGTGTGTGTGTGTGTGTGTGTGTAAGTGTTTGTGTGTGTGTGTGTGTGTGTGAGAGAGAGAGAGAGAGTGAGAAGAGGATGAAAGTAAAAGAGAAAGTTGGTATGAGCATGCAGGGAGCCAGTGAGGATTGTTTGAACAAGTTATCAGACAGACACCATTTTCGTCTCAGCTTGTCATAACAGTTTGCCTTTGGTTGTTCGATGTCCAGAATGGTTTCTTTAACTACATCCTGTCCCCACATACTTCTAAGAGAGATGTCTGGCTTTCCTAAACAGATCTGGCGAATCTCAAATGGTGGCCCCAACATGAACCAGATACTGGCTATTAAACGGCAATTCGCTTTTACAGGATAACCATCTGAGTCTAATCTAATAATGCGGCCAGAGATTTCAGACAGAACGCTGATAGCATGGTGGAATGAAAATAGTTCTGAATTCCAGTGCAGTGACTTGTAGGCACCTATGGGGTTATTTATTGTAACAGTTTATTTTCAAATAGTGCGTATTAGCGAGTATGATATCCTGAGTGTAGCAAGTGTTAACCACTTTATCGTGGGATAAATAGCTGCTGTAACATAACAAATCCTTGCCTTGAAATGTTTTATCAGTTACTGATTGTTTCTTTTGTCCAAACAATTCAATAGTCCATATACTGTATGCATTAGGTGTGAAGGTGTTTAAAATGTGCCAGCTGACTTTAAATGAATGTTTCAATCAAACTAACAACTGTTTCTACACAATAAATGCTTGTTTTGGCTTTTTCCCTCAGTAAAGATTTGCTCCCAAACCTGATTGTATAGACAATAACATGCAGTCAAGGGCTTTTGTAATTTATTACAAACAAGTACATCACGATTTATTATTTACAAGCGAAGAGAATGAACAGTGCTAATAAAGAGAATCTAGAAGACAAGCCAATAGAATTTAACCAGATTGAAGCAGGTGCCATGAAGCTAGATGTATCAGATAGGATCTGAGAAATAAAATGAAGTAGGGTCTCTGGCACACATATGCACACACATCATAGGAATGCACAACATACAACTCAAGGACAGATTGAAACAGTCCTTTTTCCCCAAGTTCCAGCCTAGATGTGTCAAGGCAGACATTATAAATAGTCTGATATTGGATTTACAAAGGCATTGTTCAAAGGCCTACTTTCCATGTGAACAGTCCACCTGTCACACCACTAACTTACTATTCTGCACTGCATCTCTGAGTATCTTTTGTAAATCATATTTTGGTGCACATGGTAACACTAAGCCTGCCTTAATCTAGATCTGTCTCTTCAAGATAGTCTTTGTACAGCACAGTAACTCTCCATTAAAGGCAACTGCTAGGGTCAAATATTGGGCAGGACCTGCTAAACATAATAAAAAAGGATGTTATGATGGCTTTCTATGATCCATGGTTGCTAATATTGTGTATGGTATTGTACTGTGTTCGGTTACTAAGGGGGCCTCTGTTGCTACCTGGTCATCCCACATTGCAGAGACCCAGAACAAAAACTCTTCATCCCCAAATTTAAACATAGTCTCATTAAACATGCACTTAACAGCAGACTTCCATTCCAGTCTTCAAACTATGTAGGCAAATAATCCCCCTGGCAACATGATTCCACTGTTTGTTTTTATATATGTGTATCTCAAAATCATAGTGGGTCAACAATGTTCATCAGTATTGTCATATTCCTTAAGCCATATTTTTGTGAATTTGAGTAGAGAGACCAAGCGGCTGATTATAAAATAAAATCTTAATAATTTGATGTCTACAACAAACTATATGCCACTTAGTATGGGGTTGTGAAGTAAGAAGAGGTTTTGTTGCTTTACTGTCCTCCTTTTACTCGTGTGAGACCTTAGGACTCACTCCACAAGGAATTTCCACTGCTTGTCCTTGGAAGACCTAAAGCTTTTTTTATATCTCACTCTTGATGTATCTGGGCCATTAAGGTATCCAAAAATAGGAATACTGAAATCGGAAATGATAACACACCAACGGCACACGATTACCCTTTCCTTTCAGACAAAACGTATTTAGCACTAATATGATTTCTTGGATATTTGATTTGGTTTTTCATTTGAGAACTACTGTATAGGTTCAGTGGTCTTTTTTTTTTTTACGCGAAGGTACAACCATTTATGCCCCGATACAAACACAGAAGAAGCATTTGTATTGCTACCAATTTTAGAGCTCATTTCTAGAACCTTTTTTTTTTTTTTATGTTTACAGGATAAATCGATAATCAACACTCCTGCACAGTTTACATGGCGGATTGCAACAGTGTTCTGACACTTAAGTGAGCCGGACCCAGTCAGATATCTGGAATACGCTCCTTGTGTCAGATTCCCTCAAGCCAGCCCCTGTCCTTGGATGATCCATATTGAATTGCTAATGCTGGACATTTTTGTTCAAATGTAATCTTTAAGCATGCAATATTGATGTAGAGTTTTACTTCCTACCATCTGTGAAGCAGTTTATTGGTAATAGACCAGTGTTTTCTAAATACTAGATTTCTAAATACTTGACAGTTTCACACATTAACCATGAATGTTCAAAAGTATTACAATTGTATTGTAGCAATGATAACAATTACTATAATAATATGTACCAGTCATTATTTCTTGTATTACTTTGGGCTGAAAGGTGAACAAAACCCAAGTCAGGAACTAAAACAACCACATCAAAAACATGCACCATATATTCATACAAGTTTTATGGATTTTTAGGTTGATGAACCAACATGAACACACATGCCCTATACATTGCATTCACTGTACTCAGTGAATCATGTTCAACTGGATTAATACAAATAAAAAATCCTCAATAACAGATCTTATCTGCAATCTTGCCTATTTGTATATTACAGTATTTTCCTCTGGAACTGTGCTGCATCAACCTTTTCTGAGATAATTCACAGAAGGTACATAGAGATTGATGATGAATGATTAAAGGTTGTTTGTGTAAAGATCTTTATCAGTATGTTTTCCAAATGATACATGATCTAAATAAGTCATATGTTACCAGACTATAAAAAGTGTTGGTTATACAAGGTTTTACAGTAAAATATATTAAATTACCGAGACAAATTGTGCGTCTTCAATTGTGCTTTTGACTTGTCTACTGTATGAATTTAAAAGAGTGCCCCCTTGTGGACACTTGATTATGTTTTTATATAATGTGAAATATAAAACATTTGTTTCTATATTTAACATATTCTCTACATCTAAATCATGAAGCAGCTTCTTTCTCATTTTCATTTTTAAGGGTTGTATTTCATGAAAACCTAAAAGGAGCATCGGCCTTAGTTTACAATGTTTTCCTGCCATTTACAGGGAATAATCCGGTGGTAGATTATATGCCAATTCAATTGGAAAACCCTAAGCTATTTTCCCCCCCAAAATAAGTCCCCACCTGATATAGTCCTAGACAACCATTCCCTAACCATGCTGATATGCAAAAAATGCTTGTCTTGGTGTAACAATATTTACATTTTATTTTTACTAAATATTCTACTACTGAAAATGAATAACCATGAATAGTTTTGTATTGTGGTAAAGTATGATGGACACTATTATTTGAATGGGCAGATAGGCACAATTACTTAACATCCTTATCTTCAGAGAGGCTCTTTCAAGCTAGGAGTGGAGGGAGCTGAAGAGTCCCAAGAAGAGCAAACATATTGGGAGATAAACAAACAAGATAATCTTAAGAGTTTAGAGTTATTTTCTATTTGATCCATTCGTTTCTGAATAAAACTTCACTCAAAACCATGTTGACTGACAATAGTATAAAGTATTTTTACCAGTGTGTGATCATCAATTCATCTTGCCGATTAATTCTAATGGCTTTCCATGTAAAAATATTAAATACATCTGAATCCTAAATCAAAGGGTAGTGTACATTATTCAGCCACTCAGCTCAATAATCCAATAAATAAAACCACGAGAATTGAAAAAACAAGTGTTTATTAAGACACCAAGAACAAAAAAAAACCTGAATACTCAGGCACATTAAAAAATGCTTCGTTACGAAGCGGTCATTGTAATTCACAACAGGGTGGAAAAAAGAAAATAACATCACAGAACTCCCAGAGGGAATTAAACGGTACTGCACCAGAAACAACAGTGTACAATGTGATGTCTCGACCATCTCTTGGTAATATTAGTGTGCTACCTACCCCAACCCCCTCTAAAATAGTCTGGACAGACAGATTTCATAGTTCATGGTAAGTAATATACCATGTGTACCCCTCACACAGTTCGGTGGTCATTAACCCCATCATGTGTAAGGAAAACGCCAAGCTGCTTACGACAATGTCACAGTGTGTTGACTTGACGGACGTGGTAAAAACGATCTGCAGCCTCCTTCTATTGAATGAATGAATGAATGAAGGGTACAACTAACATAGCAAAAACGACTCTACTCCAAAATCCTAACGCTACATTGTAAACAAATATATGACTAACAAAGACTGGTGTTTGGCCACCGAGTTAAGGCCTGCAGCTCCTTTTCTCACATACAAAAACATATGATTCAACACAGGAATGAGATTAACCCAACAATGAGCTTAACACAAACAGTTTTGTGCTAGTTAGCTA
Source organism: Aplochiton taeniatus (assembly GCA_017639675.1). Lineage (NCBI taxonomy): Eukaryota > Metazoa > Chordata > Actinopteri > Galaxiiformes > Galaxiidae > Aplochiton > Aplochiton taeniatus. Next base: position 16,237,615 of record CM030178.1, on the reverse strand, counting down.
ACGTTAAAACTGAGAGAAAACGTCAACTACTTAGCAAGCCAAGTTGAGATCAGATGCACAATAAACTATTCAAAAGGGTTTAATGGTTTAGCCAGTCTTTTTTTCCAATGTTTTTTTTTTTCTTTTCTGAGGCCGGGGTGAGACATGAAACATGGTTCTCATTTCTGATGGACGCAAAGGCTAACACTGCTGCAGATTGTCCATGTTTGAAATATCCCCATAGTCTGTCGGCGAAAACGGCAACCTCCTTACAGCTTCTTTGATGAGGTTTCCGGATAATAATAATTCCTGAAGCAATTGATGTGGGTCGTCCTCCTCGACATTAATTATCTTTCTGTTCCAAGGTTTAATGTGGTCCCATTCCTGGTCACTTGTTCCTGGAATATTGTATGGACTAGAGCGGCTTCTTTTATGACCCCGGTTTCGAAGCCGTAAACAGCACCCGGTACGTTTATGAAGCGTAGCAGCATTGTTGTTGTTGTTAGCTTGTTTGGCGTTGCTACTGCCGTTGCTGCTCAAGCCATGGTGGAGACACGATGACATCGTCTTCTGATTAGTAACGTTACCATTGTTATTGTGGAGCTGCAAAACCTCACCAATTTTTGTGACTAGAGCGTCCACTTCTTTCGAGTCCACGGTGACAGACTGTTCCAATAGAATATAGTTCTCCTTTCGACAAGGCATTTTAACTGCTGTATTTTGAGAGTGTTTGATATTTTGTCGAAATGAATGAGAGCAACCGTCGCCTGTTCCCTCTCACCACGCTGCTCGGCAAGAAAGCAACTCCCCCGAGTTGATTTGTAAACAATGGGTGACGTATACTTTCGGGACATACCATGTCTTTGGGGGTGTGCTCGATATAGAAATACTGTTAGAAAGTAATATAAAAACAAATTAAAGCATTCTTTTCTAAAACAACGAATCGCTGAAATTATATTTCACCAATAAATTATGGAAATTTACATTGATGTTTAGTTGATTTAGACTGACATAATACACTGATCAATACGATCTCCCCAATTACACACGCTCTTGTCAAATTCCAGCCAACTGAAGATTACATAACTAGTCTGATGCTGTAGTTTAAGGAAAAATAACAAAGGGCAAGCAATAGCTCAGTCCTAACGTCGCGTTGTACTGTCAAACCGGATGGTGGTTTGCTTTATAAAACACCCATCAACTTGCCACATCAAAAAAAATCCCAAATTTAGACAATCAGTTTAATTATATAAATTGGGTTGATAACGTGTAATGGGACAATTCATTTAATGTCAACTAATTTGTCAAAAATCAAGACATTCATGTTTGAAAATATGCTGCATCTGTTTTGAGTGGCTGACGAGAGGGGGGCGCGCATCTGTGGTAGAACATAGTATGCCTACAATGCCATTTCTCAGAACCTCACACTAAACCCAAACAACTAGAGAGCGCTCATGTGTCCAAATAAGGAAACTACTATCATATGCACATGGTGTCTAGCCTATCAGAAACCGAGTGGAGCAACCCATACCGCCTCGTGCACATGTTGTGCTCTGGAAGAAAAAGTGCCACATGGTTGAAATGGTAATTTTATAAACATGATCAATTAATTACATTTGAAATGTGGAAGCTAAACTATTTTCGCTTGCAGTAAGAATTGCAAAAACGGAGGCACACTTCCTCGTTTTCTTCCTGCAATGAGTCACCAGGGTGATAAACAGATGCAACTGCTCAACAACAATTCCTGTTTGTCTCTCATGGTAGCTGGTTATTCATACTTCCTTGTTGACGGTTGCCGGAATGTTCCTATTACAAATGTGTGACCTTACCTCCCGTGTGTGTTGTAAGAGATAGGGAGAGAGAGAGAGAGACCCACAGAGAGCGAGAGCTGTAGGGGGAGGGGACGCTAGGAAACTGTTTTCAACGTGTCTATTCAAAGGCAGAATAAACTTTGATAGGACTTGGAGCTCTGCCATGGCAAAGGGAGTTCAGTGAGTTGATTCCCTCCATTGAGAGGGTTGGCTTGTCATCATTTGTATGTTCCCTCGGAGGAATGTGAAGAAGTTAATGTATCCGAGAAACAATAACAGAGGAACTGTTTGTGAGAAGTGTTTTCGCATATAATTTGAAAGCATGAGGTGCTAAGCATAATAACAATTATATTGAAAAGTTGCCATAAACAAAAATCCAAACACAGCCAAATTAAGCAAACTAGCTCTACAGTTCTTGCAAATCTAATCTAAAAAGGAAAATGCAGTTCAGTCTTTTATTAGAGTAAGTTCAATAAAAAAAATGTCTTTTTATTTATTTTATTTATTTTATTTTATTTGTATACTCTATCTTTTTACGAATTAAAACTAACACTGCTTTGCTAGGTTGCTCGTGTTATAATCAAATTTCTTTCCAGAAATAACCATTCTCTCGCAGTTAGTTATACTGTATGAGTTGATGCCAAAATAATGAAGAACTTTGCTATCACATTGCAATACTTGGTAAATATCTTTGTAATATTGCAATGTGAACTCACGTGTGTAAGCAGCAGGGTGGGTCTTGAGGGGAATGTTACATAATAATGGTTCTGTTGCAGTTGCAACTGTGTTCAAGTGCTAAACGTGCATTGCCGGTTGTGAAATTCTGTACAGTAGCGCTCCATTCAACGTAGATAGACTCTTAACAACGTAGAGTTGCAATATGGACGCCCTTACAAGATTTAAATGTAATTCCCACCCAACTGACCCTTCAAAACCACACCCAAACGTTTAAAAACTGGAACTCCACAAAACTGTTATGCCATCTGGTCTCAATATGGTATTTGTCCTGCTATACGGTTGCTATCGTCCTCTTTGGAACCTAAACCCTCTTATGCTCTGTGTTATCACTTCCCAAATAGCTTTTACAAAGGTAAACAACCTTGCTTGTTCCAAACTCGCAATTAGGGTACATGAATGTCAATTTCCTTTAGAACACGAGGAAGAGCAGAGACCTAATTTAGCCATTAAGCAACTCCTCTAAGGCAAGGAGGCAGCCATGTTATTTTGTGTCTGCTTTGCAGCCATCAAATGCAGCTCAAAGGCCCATTCGGGCTGTTTGTTTAAGTGAGCTGTTGGATGGGATCCGAAATCCTGGCCCAGTGTGTAAATATAACCTCTCCAGCTAATGAGTCAGCAACTTACAGTGACACGTGGAGGGTATTTCTGGCCAGCAACACTTAAGACATATTTGATTACAGGAGATGCAATTGAGCCCATCGACCACTTTGAAATGCTCTAATGCTCAATTTCTTATTGAAAGACGCGTAGGTTGATCTGTGTTTGAAACTACTGCCCTGGTCCCCTGCAAACCGGACTTAGTGAGTGCTTAGTCTAAAACGTCCAAGTCCAGTTATAGTTCTTTATGGCCATAGTTAGTTATTGCAGATCTGCAGCAGTCTACTGTAACTGAAAGAGTAATATTAGACAGCAGTGAGTGCAAAGTCTGATACCGTTGAAAGAGTACAAAGAAGCAGAGTACCAAAATGAAGGTAACTGTGACTACTAAAGCTATTTCAGCAATGGCTTACAAGCACATGGTGTAAGACAACTCTAAAACCTTTTTATTATATTAAACCACTCCAACAATCTCAGATTAGTCAAATTAAAGGTGAACTATATTTTAAAATGAGTATAAGGTAATCTCAGAATGAATGAATAGCAGTTTTGGTCTATTGATTGAAAGCTAATAGTCACAATTTCTTTCTCCTCTCCATCGTACTCAAATGTTCTAGGAAAGGTAACCAAGCATTGACATGGCCTATTATTGGTGTAACTGACTTTAACAAAGCCTATGTTTTATTGGTGTAACTGACTTTAACAGCCTATGTTTTATTGTGGTCAAAACACCGACTTCACAATTCTGGCTCCCGTGAGCAAGATTATGAACAGTGAAGTGAGGAGATGTGATTTATTGAGACCATGATGTGTACAGTATGTACTCCTACGACTATGCAGATTAACACAGACTGTAGATTAGCTAACCGTTTCCTATCGCTTTCTGTAAACAGTACGGAGGCATATCCTGGTGGTGAGGCCAACACACCGTAAACAAACACAGAACACAAAGTCTTCCAGATTAAAGTTAAACCAAACCATTACTCACAGCCAAGGCTTCTTCCCTACAGCCCATGTATTCATTTTTTTAATTGTTGTATCATTTGACCCCTACATTTATGTTTAATTATACCGCAGATTTAAAAGTTAGAGACAGAGAAGCTAAGAAAAGATGTTATGACTGCAAATCTTTTAGTGAGCATGGTTTTTTTTATTGTACAGAACTTGAGAATGAGGAGAAGGTTGAAGATGAGGTAAAATCCAGACTACTTCTATATTTCTCAAACCATGACTAGTGGACATCCTATGTTACTTTTATTTGAGTGACATTAATACTTTCTCCTTTTCTTTAGGCTCTCTTTATTCTTTGTCTCTGGGGCTTCTTTGAAATCAATAGGATTGGTACCGTGGTTGCTATTTAGCCTTTTGGACTGATTAAAAACAATCCTCCTGTTTGTGTCTCTCTGTTTTTGTGTTTTGCTTATATGTGTTCCAGAAGCTTCTCTTAATAATGCTTTGAGATCAGTGGATTGGGGTCGCAGCGGGGAGCTCCCTGTTGCCATGGTACATAGAGGGAGATTTAAACCAATCATTTAGACTCTGTTCTAATACATGTGTGTGTGTGTGTGTGTGTGTGTGTGTGTGTGTGTGTGTTTGCGCTTGTATAGTTTTCCTTATAGATTTTTTCAATCCAAGGGCTTATGTGTCTATAAATGGCCCACAGCTGTAAATCACCCAATATATGAACAAATGTATACTATCCATACAACGAAACAATAAGTAGGACCAGAATAACTGGAATTGCTGGAAGTAGGAAAAAAACAAGTTCTGTTCAGCCCTATCACAACAAACACCAAGAGCAGCCTGGGAAACATCTAAGAAAAGGAAAGGTGAGCTGGTGTGGGGGAGGTTGGATGGAATACCAGGCCTGCCTCCAGGATGTTTGTGTGTGTTTATTATCTTTCCTTCCCTCCACCTGGACAGACTTCTTCCTTGGCTAGACGCAAGTGATCTGATCTAATGGGAGGGTGTGTGACATTACCCAATGTTAGGTGACGACAGCCACGGCAGCCTGCTTGAATCTGATAGTGGGTTTGTGTTTACAGTCCTGCCTACAGTGTCTGAATCTCATCAGCAAGCAACATTTGAATTTCTTGGTGTATCTAGTTTAGAAAGTTATGACTAATGATTCAAAGGTCAACGGTAATATACAGTGTTATCTTCAGTAAATAAGTAATAGTATATAATGTTATCAAAATATCTCTTAGGTAATGATTCTTTTTTTGGTTAACTTTAATAAACAGGATGCAGCTACAAAAGCTGCGTTTGTATGTTTACTGCTTTTGTTTGAGGACTTAAAAAGGTGCCTTGGTTTATTTGGGTAAAAATGTAAATAAACCCATGTCACTGAGTAAAAACAAAAGGTGACAAATCAAAAATCAACTTGACATTATCACGACATGTCCGATCCATACCACAGCACTATGAAAGAGTTCCTCAGGCAAGGATGCTTGCCCACAGTGCTGGCTCCAGCTTTGTTTTTCACATTTGTTTTTGGTGCTTGGCCACACTTGTCGCAGTCAGTTACTATTTCCAAGAATCCCCCCTCCCTCTTGCCCTATCGCTCTCCCGCTCCAGCTGCCCCCAGCCCCCCCTCCGCCTGTCTTTTCATGGGTGTATGTGTAGTAGTGAGGGCCAAGGGCTCGCGTAGCTGGCCTGGTGGGGGAACACGTGTATGGCGGCCACAAGCAAGTGATGGAGGGAGGGGGAGGGAGGGAGGGAGGGAGGGAGGGGGAGAACGCACTGGCTGCCCTCTGATCATTGAGTCGCTGCCAACTCATGAGCCAATCGGCTATGTTTACTCTGCTGGAGTTCTCGCCTTCCCTCCTGTTCCCTTTCTCTGGGGCTACTGCTGATCTCTCTCTCTCTCTCTCTCTCTCTCTCTCTCTCTCTCTCTCTCTCTCTCTCTCTCTCTCTCTCTCCCTCCTTCTCTTATTCTCTCTCTCCCTCTATTTTCACTCACTACTTTCTCTCGCCCACTTGTTTTATAGGCAAACAGTTTATTGTGTACTCCTTCTTTCCACTGTTTTGCCCTTTGCTCCCTCTCTTTCCTTGAATTCCAATTGCAAATGAAGGCTAATTATGGCCTGGTGGTTTTCAGACAACCTCATTTCTTGGCAAACCTGACAGGCAAGTCTAATTCAGTAGGTAGAACTCCAGGAGAGGTTCATGCAGGAAAGTTTACTAACGCAGTGTTCACATTTGGACTCTAAGCTGAGAGAGGAGCTGTGTTTGGCCCTTTGATCTGAGTGTTTCTGCATTGACATTAAAAGAACATATCTGTGAACTGTACTGAACTCTTTGTTGTGAGTTATTAATCTGCTTAGTAGCTCTCCTTTTAAGCTGTGGATGTGCATCATTTATTTTTCATGCTATGCTTCATCACGTCTGGTTTTCTTATTACACACCATTTACAAAACATCTACTGATTCGAAAAATTGTTGTGGGACCTTGCACATTTTTTTTTTATCCCTGACATCCAAGATTTGATCAACTCTTACCTTTGACTTTTGCAAATGAAAAACAAATATTGAATTTACAGTGCTAAGTAATTCCAAGAGTTGACCCAGTTCCCCCTTTTAAAACACTGAACTCTGACACATTCTCTCCAGACCTGTCTGCACTCTTCTAATGATAGCATTGGGACACAGCTGGCCTGAGAGAGACATTGTCAACAGCATGTCTGGAGACTGATGACACAAGGTCAAAGGTCACCTGTATTTAGATGTGCAGGTCAATGTTACTGGCATAGAACAAGGTTTGATTGCGACATTAGCTGGCCATAGCTGTCGTGTTGAGCAGATGGGTGCATCGTGTTGGCAGAGCCTGCTGAGTGGCAGCATGAGTTTGTCATATTTGACCATGCAGGGCAGAACAGGCAAAGGTCTAAAATCAATTGGTTGGAGAACTCGTTCTCACTAACAAAACCCTTCTACCATAATGTACATACAATAGCTTTATACAAGTCAAATGAATGTATCTGAGAAACCACACACTGTTCTTACTGTGAGTGAGAAAGCATTCCTTAGTATTATTAATTATAGTTATAGGCACTTAGAGGGCTTGCTTGTTTCCAAAAGAAATAGACAAAAATCTCTATTCTTGTCAAAATATTGTGTAAATGTGAGTTTGTAAATACATATTATTAAAAAAAAATTGTTATTGTGGTTACTAGTTTATAGCATGGGTTTCTTAACCTTTATAACTATATTGTGAAGTGATATTTCCTCTTTCAGAATTAGCTTGTCTCCTAGATTAGAACTATATTGTGAAGTTATATTTCCTCTTTCAGAATGAGCTTGTCTCCTAGATTATAACTATACTGTGAAGTGAAAACATGTTTAGGTAGGTGCTACGTGTCAAAGTAACATCCACATTGAATGCCAGGACCCAAGGTTTCCCAGCAGAACATTGCCCAGAGCATCACACTGTCTCCGCCGGCTAGCCTTCCTCCCATAGTGCATCCTGGTGCCATCTCCTCCCCAGGTACAATGAAGCACATTCACGTGATGGTCATCCATGCGATGGAAAAGAAAACGATATCTTGAATTTTTTGTTTTGTCACCAACGGGGTTGCGCCATCCTTTGATAGCAATAACAATACAGCAGTGGACCAATGGAACCCAGTAAGAAAGACATTACTATACAACCTGCGGTGTGTGTTCATACCAGTAAAAAGGTTTACTCTCTATTTTAGTAGCTCCAAATGGGTCACAGAGATTGCATTTCATTCTGTTATTTATCCTAAGGTGAACTGGGTAGGAAGGTGAATATGACAACCACCGATGTGTATTACACAGGCTGGAATTTACATCTTGTGAAATCAACATCCGGAAGTTGCCATCAGAACAAACAAACAAGTGAATCTTGCCGGGCAAAGCAGGTTGGCAGGTGAAGTGAGGTTCTGATGGGGACTGACTCCACTCCCCAGTGACACACACCACTGGAACACGTATGGCAGAGAACAGAACATGGGCCCGAGTCAAAGCATGGACTAAGCGTGTGTATGTATAGTTCCTGCCTTGAGGTGGTTGAATAGATAGTACAACCCACCCAAAAATAAATGTACAATATGTGCGGAGTGTATGTGTGACCTTCTGGATAGTGGTTGTTGCAGTGCGTCCATGACAGTGCATTACAGACACAGTGAGTAAGCTAGGCATGTTAGGACAAGCTGAAGACCTGTGCTCGCGTTAGTGGGACCCCGATAGACACATGCATGCACAATCCTAACCACATGTGAAACAGTGACAGTGCATTACAGACACAGTGAGTAAGCTAGGCGTGTTAGGACAAGCTGAAGGCCTGTGCTCGCGTTAGTGGGACCCTGATAGACACATGCATGCACAATCCTAACCACATGTTAAACAGTGACAGTGCATTACAGACACAGTGAGTAAGCTAGGCGTGTTAGGACAAGCTGAAGGCCTGTGCTCACGTTAGTGGGACCCTGATAGACACATGCATGCACAATCCTAACCTCATGTGAAACAGCATGAGACTCTCTCCTTCATGATTCAGAGCCCAGCTTTAGTAAGGTTGCAAAAGTGTTTACGTCTGTGAGTTACCAAGGAGTCAAGGGAGAATATATGCTACATGTGTAACATATCATTTTGCTTGTAGCCAGGACAAGGTTTGCAGAGTGAATGTGCTTTGTGCCGCACTACTCAAGCCAGGGGAGCAAATTCAGTTTGTACCACAAGAGGGCGATATCACCATGAGTCAGTTTAAGGAATAAATATTCAACAGAAAGGCCTAATTATTTGAATTATAGCATTCACCCTCTTATGATTTCACTTCAATTTGAAATGGCAGACAACATTACAAATCAGTACCTGGGTATTTAATAATAAAACAGCCATAATACTCTTTTTCGGTTGCAAACTCCACTCTTTGCAGAGAGAGTTCTTTCTTTAAAAACGTAGGACATAACCAGAAAGTAAATATTTGACATTTTTCATACTAAAGGGGTTGTTTGTGTTTCCAATGTTGCAGCGATGTTGCGTGGATGTTTGTTGGCTGGCTGTGAGTAGTTAACAGTTCAGGAGACGCCAATGGGTTCTTGCATATTTGATGAGCTTACATCTCTGTGTCTTTATGATTCCTGCTGTGTATGCACTTTTCAGTGTTTTATCTAACACATATTGAGCAAGCAATTAGAGCTTTGCAATACTGCAAAAACTATAATAAGCATTAAAGTAAATTCATAAAATATACAAACATTCAATTCCACTCCCCTAATCTATCTGATGATAGAAACAAATGTACTCAATCCAACACACCACATTTTCCCAGCTTTTCCACAAAATCCGTTGGTATTTCCAAGTGCGTGTGTGTGCACGTGGGTGTGTGTGTGTGTGTGTGCACGTGTGCGTTTTCCAGGAACCTTTCGGCAGCCGTGAGCCGTGACAGCACAAGGGCCTCTGTTGGAGTCAAGTCCCTCACTTATGTAACATGTCATGCCACAGATAGAAGTTACTGCCTTCTCACTCGCATCTCCCTCCCTCTTCATTCCATTAGGAATGTGACATGTGTGGTTCCTCCCTCTGACCATGTGTGGATTCAGACCGCATGGAGAACACACCTATTCTTTTGCTGCACGTGTGTTCATTGCTGCTGAGGGAGGACATGAGGAAGTGGGCACGTGCGTTCTGTGTTGCGTCATTCTGTGGGTTTATGGTTAAGGGTATGTTGGCCCACGTTTGAGAGAGGGCCTGTGTGAGTGATTTGCTACCTCAGTGTGAGTGTGTGTGTGTGTGTGTGTGTGTGTGTGTGTGTGTGTGTGTGTGTGTGTGTGTGTGTGTGTGAGGCTGTAGGCCTTGTGCTGTTCGACCACAGTGCTTTACGGGTATGTCTCTGGTTCGACTACTTTGCTGGAGGCCACCATGTCTAAACATTAGGAGCATAAATAACCAGGCGCAACATCCCTGACATCTGTCCCACGCCACACGACCTCCCTTCAATCATACATACACACACACACACACACACACACACACACACACACACACACACACACACACACACACACACACACACACACACCAGACCAGGCTGCAATACTCATAGTATATGAATGTGTACACTGCAGCAACCTCCTTTTGTTTTATAATATGCTTCTCTAGACGTCTAGATTCTTTTTTTATGTCATCTATTTGAAAACCTTCGCCATAAATCGGCCTAAAAACAAAATGTCTTGGTGGAGCCTGGAGGAGTGGAAGCAAGTCCCCCATTTTTTTCTTTACTGTCCCCCATCTTTGTAAACCCCTGACCCCGTCAAGACACTGGGATGACCCTCCGCTGAGAGTCACTTCCCATCACGCTCAAAGCCAACAATTAGCCTAACAGGCGTGTGATAGGTCGGGAGAGCGAGTACAGCGAGCGGGGGCGTGACAGGTCATGAGGATCAGTGTGACAGCAAACCACACACACACACACACAAACACGCACACACACACACACACACACACACACACACACACACACACACACACACACACACACACACACGCACACACACACACACACACAAGTAAGATTGTGCTTGATGTGACAAATTCCGCCTGATTTCCCTTTGTTTGCTTGCATGTGTCCCATGGGTAGTCATCCGGATGTGTTTGGGATGGCAGGATTGCCTGGGGTGAAGAGGGAGGGGGCCTTTGCTGCTGTTTCTCACCTCGCTGGGGCTGACGTTACACACTCATGGCTGATCTCCAGCTCCCCGTCTACGCTGTCTAAGACGCCCTACCTATCTATTTGAAAGTGATCTTGTCCCTGACTAGAGGCGCGGATACTCCATGTGACACCCAGAGGACAGGCAACCCTTCGTCCCTGTTTCCTGGAGGCGTTGTGGGACAGATTCAAGTGTCAGTCAAACAAACACACAATAATAATGTGATCTCTCTCTCTCTCTCTCTCTCTCTCTCTCTCTCTCTCTCTCTCTCTCGCTCTCTCTCACTCTCTCTCAGTCCCCCTCTCTCTTTCTCTTTCTCTGTCCCTTGCTGTCTCTCTCTCTCTCTCTCTCTCTCTCTCTCTCTCTCTCTCTCTCTCTCTCTCTCTCTCTCTCTCTCTCTCTCTCTCTGTCCCCCTCTCTCTTTCTCTTTCTCTGTCCCTTGCTGTCTCTCTCTCTCTCTCTCTCTCTCTCTCTCTCTCTCTCTCTCTCTCTCTCTCTCTCTCTCTCTCTCTCTCTCTCTCTCTCTCTCTCTCTCTCTCTCTCTCTCTCTCTCTCTCTCTCTCACTCTTTCCCTTTCTCACTTTCTCTCTCTCTCTCTAGCTAACTGTACAGCCACATACAACTTTCCTTTCAAACACTTTTCCCCTTAAATCCTTTTTATTTCATGGAGCTTTACAAACATTAAACATATCTCATGGTCTATGCAACCTAAGCACATTCGTTTAAGAGGCAATTTTATTACGTAGAATACATGTGGAAACGGATTCACATGAGATGGCCGTTAGTCAGAAGATGAGATGAGCTGGACTTTGGAATGATTGTGACCTTTGTCCCTCTAGAGGGAGCCACTGCACCAACAGGTAATTCCATGAAGCCAATTCCATCAACAGAAGTAGAAACTCCTTCTTCCACCCTCCCTGTCTTATCCTGTAACATGTACTTCTGCAGAGCATGATTGTTCTATTCTACTCTCTTCAACCTTATCTGCTCTTCACATGCACGTATTGTATGCACACACACACACAGACACGGTGAAGATGGCTAGGGGCACACACACACACACACACACACACACACACACACACACACACACACACACACACACACACACACACACACACACACAGACTGACCCTCAGATCCCTGATATTCCTGTAGGTATAGCACAAGCCTCTAAAAAGAAGAGTTATAACTTCATAAACATTTCATGCTAGGATATCGGTGAAGATGGTTAGGGGCACACAGACACACACACACACACACACACACACACACACACACACACACACACACAGTGACTCAAACCCTCTGTTGCTGATTTACCAAAGGCGAAAGCCAGGGTGTGTGGATGGAGCCAGCATGATAGTGTCAGTAACAAAGATGAGCATATCTGCACCACAGAGCAAGAGCAACACATCATCTGAGATGTGGCTGAGCCTCCAAAAGGCGATTAGAGTTTGGGTTTGAAATGTGTTAACCTCATTTGAGATGAAAGGGAGTTGGGAGTCAACAAGTCGATCACAGTCTCATTCATTTTCCTGAAAGTTATTTAAAAATCGCCTTTCTGAAAAAACACCCTTTGACACAAAAGCTGGTGATGGCAGTTAATACCTGATCCCAAACTAGTTGTAGTTATCTTAAATCTCCGAAAAGGGCATCGTTTAGGATTTATACTTAATAGTTCAAACTGTTAACATAATCATTCGTTTTTCTGTGCCAAATATTTGCAGTGCCATTCCAGTAAATACTTTGACTCACATTGTGTGCGTGTTCATACGTGTCCATTCCGTGAGACCTGCAGGATGACACGCCTCCTTCACGTTGACAGCTGGGGATCCGTAGCCAAGGAGCCATCATTTTTCAGCAGGCATTTTGATAGCCCCAAAAGTGCATCCCTCATTAAAGAGTGTAAGTCATGGCCTTCTGTTGACCTGCCTTTTAGCTCTGATTATCTCTAAAGCCCCCCCCCCAAAATTACTTCCCTTGTCCTCCTAGCTCTCTTTTATGCCACCTACCTAACAGAAATTCTACAGATTCTCCCTTAAAAAAATGTATTTAATTTTTTCTGTTTACCAGATATGAATGTAATTTTAAAGTAATATGAATGTAATATGAATGTAATGTGAATGTAATGTGATGTATGAAGAGGGTAGACCAAGGTGAACCAGGCTGTGATTTGGGAGCTGAGGTTGGACTCATGTCCGTGGCGAATTGGACCATGGTATTCAACGGCAGGTTGAATTTCTTCAGCTGCCGCAGGAAGAAGAGCCTCCTCTGTTGGGTCTTCTTGGTGGTGAGGCTTACGTTCTCCTCCCACCTGAGGTCCCCTGAGTCCCCAGAAATCTGACTCCATTGGGCTGACGGGAGAGTCACACATGATGCAGCTAGGGCTGGGCTCCTCCTGACCTCCACTGCCGTGTCCAGGGTCTCTGAGCGTTCAGCTCCAAGTTGTTCTGGCTGCACCAGGGAGCCAGGCAGTCGTCTTCCCCTCTGTTGGTTGGCTGCTTGCCCAGCCACACGTGGCTCACCTACAAGTGGGTTCAGGCACGCTCCGCTGGGAGACTGGGTCCAGGAGGATGATGGCCATGCACACTTATGATGAAGTTGTCTCAAAACAATAGAAGTACTGAAGGTATTATTGGACAAGGTATGATATGACTGACCGACTTTTTAATATAGATTATTCACAAGCCCCATGTCCCAGCTATTTAACATTTGTTTTGAACAAAATTTGGGGAAGATAATGTCAATGTTGCTACAGTTTCTCTTAAATAGGCAGGTCTATTACCAGGCATTCAAGGGGCTGTCCATGGCCATGGTACACACCTACTATATACAGACAACGAGTTTCAAAAGAAGATAGCTGTTTAGGAAAATATGTCTAACTTTGAATCAATCAATCAACATGTTTTAAAAATACACACAGAGATCTGCCTATAAGATAATAGAAAAAACACTGAACATTCAATCAATGACCGCTTTCATTTTCTCCTCGTGGTGCAGCTCATGCAAGGCTGCTGACTGGATTGTGGATTATTAAGGCTCTATCTATGCAACACAAAGACCATTGCTTATGAATGAGGTTGGAGAATACATGACGCTGATCCTAACTGTCCATTTGAAAAGAGAATAACAAGTGCAGTCCATGGATGTAAGACACCGTCTGGCAGACAGTACTGTAGCTTACATGTTATGTCAACGGTTGTAAGTCTGAACATGACCCTGTACAGACAGCTTGGGACAGTGCCTTGTTTCATTAATGCCTTGAAAAAGTAATTGTCGCAGAAAGTTCTGTCCACATGAAGACAAAAACCAGTCAAGAAGATTTTCCTTTTACAGGGAGACGCACACACACACACACACACACACACACATACACACACACACACACACACACACACACACACACACACACACACACACACACACACACACACACACACACACACACACACACACACACATACACACACACACGATAGCGCACTCCTAATAAATTGTATTTGAAGGCAAATAAATCAAACACACTGACAAAAATTTGACAGACATCTGCACAGACATGCAATAGATCCTGTATGGGCTCACAAACAAACACAATCACGTTAAAACAGGCTATGGCATTATGAAATGAAATGGACAGAATTCACTTTTTTTTAAAGCTTGCAATACTCACTAGGTTCCGTTTTTCCAAGATCATTTGCATGTTGAAACTGCCCGACATGTTTAGTGACACACACACACACACACACACACACACACACACACACACACACACACACACACACACACACACACACACACACACACACACTCCCATGGTCCCCTCTTGATGCCCTCTCTGCCTCTCATCACACACTCTGACAGCCCTGAATATTTTATGTTAATTGGACATTTCAGGATGACTCCATCATGGCTTAGAGACGTCAGCGTTGCCAGATACATTATTAAAACGTTCTATTCTTCCTTCTTTCCCCCTCTCATTCTCTATTTTCTCTCTTCTCTTTTGTCCTCTTTTCTGTTCTCTTTTGTGCTCTCCCTCTCTTCGTAGACCGTGTTCTCGGCTACTCCAAAACCCGTCGGTGTGTTTGATCAGAGTGGTGAGTGTGTGGTACTCGACCCCAGCCTTGTTCTGTTTACGTCCAACAAACATAACAAAGCAAAAAGAGAAAACCAGAGACACTGCAGCAACCAATCATAGCCATGTATAATCTGGACCATATCATCACTAAAGTTTGTACTGACCAATCATAGCCACGTCTAATCTGGACCATATCATCACTAAAGTTTGTACTGACCAATCATAGCCACGTCTAATCTGGACCATATCATCACTAAAGTTTGTACTGACCAATCATAGCCACGTCTAATCTGGACCATATCATCACTAAAGTTTGTACTGACCAATCATAGCCACGTATAATCTGGACCATATCATCACTAAAGTTTGTACTGACCAATCATAGCCACGTCTAATCTGGACCATATCATCACTAAAGTTTGTACTGACCAATCATAGCCACATCTAATCTGGACCATATCATCACTAAAGTTTGTACTGACCAATCATAGCCACATCTAATCTGGACCATATCCTCACTAAAGTTTGTACTGACCAATCATAGCCACGTCTAATCTGGACCATATCGTCACTAAAGTTTGTACTGACCGATCATAGCCACGTCTAATGTGGACCATATCATCACTAAAGTTATTTTAGCATCATTGCTCAGCCAAGGCAAAGCTTTGGCAGCAGCATTTGTTCAGTGCGTTTTCAGGCAATATGTGTAGGTGGGTTTTATGTATGTGTGTGAGTAGGCCCTGGAATAACCACAATTCTAGTGTACATGAAAACAGACCAGTTTTGTCTCTCTCTCTGACACACGCATGCTGCAGTCTCCAGGCGAACAAAGGGCAGCCCATCCCTCACTGGGGCTGGTGTGTGTTCTGGTGGAAAGACAAAGAAGGGAATGTGCGTGTCTCTGAAGGCCAGTCCAACACGAGCAAGGGCAAGATGGAGGAGGGTGTCACATGGCAAGAGGAGAAAGTAGAGGACAGATGAGGTAGGGGTAGGAGGAAGGTCAAGAGGAGAAAGTAGAGGACAGATGAGGTCGGGATAGGAGGAAGGTGAAGAGAACAGGGGGACAAGGTGAAAAAAAACGAACAAGAAAAACAAAAGAGGTATAACATGATGGAAGAGGACAACCCAGAGGAGAGGGGGGGGGGGGAGGGTTGGATGGATGGAGGTTCATGTACAATGGAGAAACAACCACTGTGCAAAGCAGCAAAATACATCCAGGATGCAGAAAAGGCGACAGCAACCAGAGCTGGGCCTGCCAAGATCCAAATGAGATACGTTGGCATTTAGAATGTGGGGCGCACGCCCCAAAACTGAAGAGAGGCTGTATGAATAATGAACCCATGGAAACTGTGTGTGTGTGTGTGTGTTAATACATTGACTTTGAGAAGTGTGTGTGTGTGTGTTCGTGTCTTTTCTGAGATGTGTGTGTGTGTGTGTGTGTATGTGTGTGTGTGTTCGTGCCTTCTCTGAGACGTGTGTGTCTGTGCGTGTGTGTGTCTCTGTGTGTGTGTGTGTGTGTGTGTGTGTGTGTGTATTCATGCCTTCTCTGAGACGTGTGTATGAGTGTACTACACAATGCCCCGAGTTCCCTTTTGTCATTCTACCAGGCAAGGTCATGCTTTCAACTCGGGGCTGGCAGCCATCGCTATCTCTGAGTCTCCAGCACGCTCGCCTTCCCTTTCTCATTAAGTTCTTTCCATTTCTTCCGGGGGGGGGGGGGGGGTTCCTCCCTCTTCTGTTTTATCCTCTCTTTCCTTGCTCCCACCCCACCCCCGCTCTCTGATGCTTTCCGCCTCCTTCTCTTCTATGAAAGTCTGGGTTGTTTTGATGCTTTCACTATGTTTCATGTATGTGTCTCCTCCATAGACTTCCTCTCTTAACCTGGGCTGTGTTTCAGTCTCCTCCATAGACTTCCTCTCTTAACCTGGGCTGTGTTTCAGTCTCCTCCATAGACTTCCTCTCGTAACCTGGGCTGTGTTTCAGTCTCCTCCATAGACTTCCTCTCGTAACCTGGGCTGTGTTTCAGTCTGCTCCATAGACTTCCTCTCGTAACCTGGGCTGTGTTTCAGTCTCCTCCATAGACTTCCTCTCGTAACCTGGGCTGTGTTTCAGTCTCCTCCATAGACTTCCTCTCGTAACCTGGGCTGTGTTTCAGTCTGCTCCATAGACTTCCTCTCGTAACCTGGGCTGTGTTTCAGTCTGCTCCATAGACTTCCTCTCTTAACCTGGGCTGTGTTTCAGTCTGCTCCATAGACTTCCTCTCTTAACCTGGGCTGTGTTTCAGTCTGCTCCACAGACTTCCTCTTAACCTGATTTATTCCAAATTGTCAGTTTGTCTCCTCCCTCCAACGTGAGTAAAGACAGTTGAAAGGAAGTAAAAAGAGAGAGATGATCACCAATTTAAAATAAATAATAATAATAAATAGCAATAAAAATAATGTTGATAATGTTATCATGTAATAATAATAATAATAATCAACTTTAGTAAAGTCAACTGTGGCTAATTCTATGGTAAGATTAAGATCTTACAGAATGCATACTTGACCTGCTAGTCAATAGTCTAACAAAGTGTTTGCATAGTATGCTATTTTATATTTAAAGATGAGCATATCTGCTCTATTATATGCATTATTGCGTTTGTCAATTGATGGTGGTATTTTATCATGCAACGCCATTATAGTAATGTAGAAAGTGTGCAAAAATAATTTCATAATTTAGGTTTCAATTGATACCCAGGATGCCTAAATAATATTTATCATTAAGTATTTTCCGGCTGAGAACTTTTTTTGTTATATTTGCCTTGGATAATTCAACTTGAATTCAATTGCATAAATACAATCAGACATTAATTATGGCTAAAAACTTCCTGGTGATCTAAGCAAGATTCAAATGACAAAGTTGTCAACTGTGTGCAACCAATTCACACCAAGAAGTTTAATATCCATGCTTGTACACAAAGTTCCGCCATCAGCAGCATTATAGCGTTTAAAAACATTACCCACAGGCTGTCCCGAGGTTGTCCTCATCAGGCTCTGGCCGTAATGTGCTGATGGAGGGGGATCGCTGGGTGAACCAGACACAACCAAGCTCCAAGGGGACAGCGGAAGAGGCCCACTTATTGCTGACGCGCAGTTTTAATCAGCAGACGTGGCTGCTTGGGTCTAAATGGAGAAGTCAACAGCTGTTAGCTGAGCTTCTCTGTCTGACTCAGGGTTTTTTCACAAAGCCCCGCGCCGGAACCAGGCTTGAGGCCGCCAGGAGATCCCAGAGGAGACTTAGGGACAGAGGCAGCTGTGCATACCTGAGGAGAGACGAACCTGCTGCCTGCGCACCCTACCTGCTTGTCTGTGTTGAACTGGCCTTCGGTTATATCCTGCCTGTGGTGCAAATACATCAGACCAAGGAAAGTAGGGGGAGGTGAAGCTGACTCAATCGCTTTTGGTAAATTCAAGTGGTCAACTATTTAGAAACAAAGTGGTCACAGCACGTGTCCTGGGGAGTAAGGCAAGTTTACTCCTGGGGAGTAAGGCAAGTTTAGGACATTGTTTTCATAGTTCTCACCCCCAAAAAACTTTGATTACAAACTTTAGATGTATAGAAATTACTCTCAAATTAATTATTAACATTTAACAAAGTCGTACTTTCTGTAAACTGCATTAAGAGCGGATAACGTATGATTGAACAAATTCGTAAAACATTACCCAAAACATGTTTTGTCAGATTCCAATTAAGTATGGCCTCAGCACATGTTTGCTTTAAAAAAAGCTTTTGGCTGTTTATTTAATCCACTTTGACAGGTGTAGAATTTGGTAGCAAACAATTAACTTCCTATCCGTAACTCTAACACCAGGAACTTTGGCTGATTTATCATTCTACCCCATGATAATCTTTACGTTGTGTGTGTGTTTGAGTGTGTGTGTCTGTGTGTGCCTGTGCCTGTGCGTGTGCGTGTGCGTGTGTGTGTGCACTCTGACTCTGAATGTGTTCAAATCCCATCCCCTACTGTCATCTGTTTCCTAATTTTGGATGTACTTATTGTCCTCAACTGTTGGTGGGGAGAAATCTGACAACTGGCAAAATACAGTGGGGCCAAAAAGTATTTAGTCAGACACTGATTGTGCAAGTTCTCCTACTTAGAAAGATGAGAGAGGTCTGTAATTTTCATCATATGTACACTTCAACTATGAGAGACAAAAATGAGAAAAAAAATCCAGGAAATCACATTGTAGGATTTTTAAAGAATGTATTTGTAAATGATGGTGGAAAATAAGTATTTGGTCACCCACAAACAAGCAAGATTTCTGGCTCTCACAGACCTGTAACTTCTTCTTTAAGAAGCTCTTCTGTCCTCCACTCGTTACCTGTATTCATTGAACCTGTTTGACCTCGTCATCTGTATAAAAGACACCGGTCCACAGCCTCAAACAGTCAGACTCCAAACTCAACCATGGCCAAGACCAAAGAGCTTTCGAAGGACACCAGGAAGAAAATTGTAGACCTGCATCAGGCTGGGAAGAGTGAATCTGCAATAGGCAAGCAGGTTGGTGTGAATAGATCAACTGCGGGAGCAATTGTAAGAAAATTGAAGACATACAAGACCATTGATAATATCCCTCGATCTGGGGCCCCACGCAAGATCTCATCCCGTGGGGTCAAAATGATCATGAGAACGGTGAGCAAAAATCCCAGAACTACACGGAGGGACCTGATGAATGACCTGCAGAGAGCTGGGACCAAAGTAACAAAGGCTACCATCAGTAACACACAACGCCGAGAGGCACTCAAATCCTGCAGTGCCAGGCGTGTCCCCCTGCTTAAGCCAGTACATGTCCAGGCCCGTCTGAAGTTTGCCAGAGAGCATATGGATGATCCAGAAGAGGATTGGGAGAATATCATGTGGTCAGATGAAACCAAAATAGAACTTTTTGGTAAAAACTCAACTCGTCGTGTTTGGAGGAAGAAGAATGCTGAGTTGCATCCCAAGAACACCATACCTACTGTGAAGCATGGGGGTGGAAACATCATGCTTTGGGGCTGTTTTACTGCAAAGGGGACAGGACGACTGATCCGTGTTAAGGGAAGAATGAACGGGGCCATGTATCGTGAGATTTTAAGCCAAAACCTCCTTCCATCAGTGAGAGCATTGAAGATGGAACGTGGCTGGGTCTTCCAGCATGACAATGATCCCAAACACACCGCTCGGGCAACGAAGGAGTGGCTCCGTAAAAAGCATTTCAAGGTCCTGGAGTGGCCTAGCCAGTCTCCAGACCTCAACCCCATAGAAAATTTGTGGAGGGAGTTGAAAGTCCGTGTTGCCCAGCGACAGCCCCAAAACATGACTGCTCTAGAGGAGATCTGCATTGGAGGAATGGGCCAAAATACCAGCTACAGTGTGTGCAAACCTGATGAAGACTTACAGGAAACATTTGACCTCTGTCATTGCCAACAAAGGTTATGTTACAAAGTATTGAGTTGAACTTTTGTTATTGACCAAATACTTATTTTCCACCACCATTTACAAATAAATTCTTTAAAAATCCTACAATGTGATTTCCTGGATTTTTTTTTCTCATTTTTGTCTCACATAGTTGAAGTGTACCTATGATGAAAATTACAGACCTCTCTCATCTTTCTAAGTAGGAGAACTTGCACAATCAGTGTCTGACTAAATACTTTTTGGCCCCACTGTAGGTGGAACCATTAGAATGGGAGGGGAAATGGCAGGGTTGAGAAAATAAATGTTTTAAAAAATATCTTTATTATCTGCTGAATTCGAGGACACTTAAAGTATAAAACCGTCTATAGTAGATTGGGTTTTCGATGTACTCACTAATTTGTGTAAACACCATTGGTAACTTTCTCTCCTTGTGAGAGAGCAACAATGATTTGCTAAATTAATAATCTACATTGGCTTTGATTTCAATCCCATCGTTCACTACAAGGTTAGGGCAGTGGTACGGCAACCCCCATTGCTTTGCCTTTACATTCTTATCATTTCACTGCAAGTGTTGGATAATACCAAACTGGGATTAAGCCTACATTTGTTGCGACAGACAGAGACCGCACAGGGACTTGAGATGGTTTAGTCGGCTGTCAGTTGTAAAGAGTGTGAATTTTTTGTGTTTATTTGGTGATTTTTCTTTGTTTCTGTCAATCTGGCATAATCACAGTCAGATCATTTTATTTTCCCTGGGATTGTAGGTTAGGGACCGCGCGACTGTGTGTGTGTGTGTGTGTGCGTGTGTGTGTGTGTGTGTGTGTGTGTGTGCGTGTGTAAGTGCGGGTGTGTGTGCGTGTGTGTGTGCGTGTGTTTGTGTGCGTGCAGAGAGAGACAGGGAAGGAAACAGAGGAAGAATGCTTGTGTGTTTTGTGTGTTTTGTGTGTTAGTGTGAATGTTAGAGCACACGATTGAGTAAGTGTGTGCTCGTGCGTGCGTGTGTGTGTGTGTGTGTGAGTGAGTGTGTGTGTGTGTGTGTGTGTGTGTGTGTGTGTGTGTGTGTGTGTGTGTGTGTGAGAGTGAGTGAGTGTGTGAGTGAGTGTGTGTGGGAGTGTGACTGTGTGTGTGCGTGTGTGTGTGTGTGTGTGTGTGAGTGTGTGTGCAGACAGGGCCGATGACATGCACAGAGCTGTCGTCTGGGATTTGCCTCTGGATTGAGCTATCGAGGGGTGTGATGTGAGAAAGGTTAGGCAGCGTGTGTTTTGGTGCAATTCTGCCTCTGACCCAATTTATGATACTTCTGCAAGGTGAACACCATTTCAGTCCGAGAAACTCATCCGTCTTAAACATTTACTGAATACGAATACAACATCAGTTTTGGCATGGTTGGGTCTACTAAATATTTGAAGCTCCCCGCTGTACGTATCCGTGACAGCATCCAGAGGCAGGGAGCACACATACATCAATCCCCCTTCGGAGCAGATTAGCAGAGCCAAGGTGGCAGGCGGAGTGGAGGCGGGATCATTCCCCATCACCTCCTCCGACAAGCACAGAACCTACTTTGACTTCAGGTCATTGAAATTCCTCCCCCCTCCCATGTGACATGGCATTTGATTGTGAACAGGTGTGTCAGGTGATTAGTGTGTATAGCACTCGTAGTATGACGGCTTACGTGAACAGCGCAGACACGTCGAGTTATCTGCCTGAACCTTCGTTGAAGCTCCACTTCAGTTAGGCAAACCTTTCTGTCTTAAACATATGTATGTATGTTACACTAAAGTAGTGTAAATGGCTGCAGAGTAAGTTGCTGGTAACTTAATTGATAAAAGGGAAGGTCAGATTTATTTTTGTCTTTTTATATGATTCTACGAAGAGTGGAGAATTATGAGCAGGACGTGGACGAAACAGTTTGCTTTTCACTTTTAATTTGGAGTATTGTTTAGTAGGTAGCCCATTCCTAGCTTGCTTAATCACCAGACATGGCCCTGACAGTAGCCTACTCAATCCAAATCCCATAACTTGAATCCTATACTGTTTGACCTGGTCAGCCTCATCATCTAACACCCCTCATTCTTTAAAACTTCTATCCTGTAAGCTCTAAGCACATAGACATTGTATTGATACGAATGCATTAACACACGCTTTGGGAATGACTGTTAAATTAATAGCATAAATACCTCAAGGGAATTTTTCGCAATTTTGAAATACTGATAACAGATTGCTGGATTAGATCTACGGATTCATAGTTTCTTGTCAGCATTGATAGTGGGACTTGATTTTGTCTCTCCAGACTGCCGAAGGTATGAATGAATGAGAACGTTATTTTCATCCTCTTCCTATTGCCAGGCCCACTGATCCATATCTCAAGAAGACAGTTACATGCGGTATGAATAATTACTAACGAGTCATGGAGTGGGTCTACCAGCCCTGGACGTTCCCTGGTGATAGCCGGTAACACCAGGGAGCCAAGCCCAGAGATTTAGGCTCAGTGAACTCACCCCAGCTCATTACGTTTGAATGCTAGCCAGATGGCATGAAGCCACAATAGTGGTGACATCCCATTCCAAGCCCCTAATGTATAACGCATGCCTTTCCTTGTCTCCTTTCCCTGCTCTTCATAGGTTCTAGGGCTGGACTGCAGAACACATTGATTCATATTGGTGGTGTCAGGCTGTATCCTCGAGACACCTTTTAGCCCCGTTGTGGTGTTGGAAGCACTTTCTGTGGACGATGGTCACGATCCTGTAGAAAGATGTTTTTTTCGTTCACCAGTTTTCCTGTTGTGGTCTGTTTCTGATCGGATGTTCCATGTTCCATTCCATCTACTTTTCCCCCTATCCCCTCCACCCTTCCATTCAAAGTAGCTTTATTGTCAATTACTTCACATGTCGAGACATACAAAGGAATCGAAAAGACGTTTCCCATGCTCTTGCGGTAAACATATAAAGTGCACATTCAAACACAGATAAGACATATATACTAAAGCTAAAAGATGTCCAATAAAAATTATATATATATATGGATGCCACTATAGCTTGCTTAGTGGTACGAAACGGGTAACAGATTTGAAGACGCAACTTTGTTGACATGGCAGAGCTTACAATATTCATAATGCATAGACTTGCTAAGCCTCTGGTGAGGTCTGGCCAAATCTTGCATCATTATTAGTGTGAAGCAGAGTATACTAAAGCTTGCTCTGTATGAAGTAGTAATGCATGAAAGTTAGTGCAGACATTAGTTACTGTTTGTGAAAATCCTTCAACAAAAAATAGCACATGCATGGACACAAATAAATCCTTTTGTCATCCAGAAACTAAGAGAACTAGGAGCGGGTGACTTTCCCTCCAGCCAGCCTGATCCCCCCCCCCCTCCACTCCCCCCTCCTTTACTTTCCCTTCATCTTCTCCCGGCCCCTCTCTCTGTTATCCTGCCCCTACTGATAATTCATAAAAGAGATCTCATGTCTGGGCAGTGAAGTTTCTCCCATAACCTTGGACGCACAATGGGAACTCTGCGCCTCAGCATCTAAGTCTCCGCAGGGCTTTACATGGCTTTATGGAAAGGCTGGGAGCCTTATGATGATCACATGCCCCTTTGTACATGGACTCATAGACTTCCACCAAAGATCTGTATTAGACATACATTAGAAACACAGAGGAATGATGAGGATCGTGGAAAAGTAACATCATGGGAAAGTTCTCAAGGTTTCTGAGTTCAGTTCAGGTGTTGAAGCCCCTCCACCCCTCCCTCCTGGCCTTGCCAATGGAACCTGAATATAACTTTGTGGGAGCAAATGGTGCAAACACGGCCTGAGAAATAGGTCCCAATATCTACTGTTTGTTCCTCTAGCTCTCCTGTCGGTTTCCCTTTAAGTAACATAGTCTATTAAATGTCTATTAAAGATAAAGTCTATTGCACATGCAAGTTCACAGACCCCCACCAACTCTTTACAGCCTGTCACGTTTGAGGAAAGACCAGTTCTGATAAGGCATGATGAGCATAACAACGCTGATTGTCTTTGTTGAACTCTCTGTGCCTATCATCCCCGTTTAACTCTCTATGGGTATCATCCCTGTTTAACTCTCTATGCCTATCATCCCGGTTTAACTCTGTGCCTATCATCCCTGTTTAACTCTATGCCTATCATCCCTGTTTAACTCTATGCCTATCATCCCTGTTTAACTCTCTATGCCTATCATCCCTGTTTAACTCTCTATGCCTATCATCCCTGTTTAACTCTATGCCTATCATCCCTGTTTAACTCTCTATGCCTATCATCCCTGTTTAACTCTCTATGCCTATCAACCCTTGTTTAACTCTCTTGTTCTCTCCAGGGAAAGAGGGAAAGGGATCTTATGAGTCACCGGTGTTAACAACCAGCAGCGGCTCAGTCACTCTTCCTCTGCTTTCTTTCTTTCTTTCTTCTTCCTCCTCCTTCACCACAGAATGGGAAATTAGAGATAGCTGTTTACTTCTGTTCCTCTGCACTTTGTTGTATTTCTTAGTGTGAGCGTGTGAACATGCCTGTGCACTCTGACGGTCCTACGGAGACCTGGGGAGCCCATGTGTTCAGGGACCGGCTGTCAGAGCGTTGAAGACAGACATTTCCTCCTGTCCCCACGCTGGCCCAGCCAGATGAAAGAGCCCTCATAAAACAGACTGGCTGAGTGGTGGCAGCATGCTCACGCACAGGAAGACACGCATGACTGGATGGAGAATATCCAACCATACACACACACACACACACACACACACACACACACACACACACACACACACGCATGCACACACACTAACACACACCAACACACATACACACACACACACACACACACACACACACACACACACACACACACACACATACACACACACACACACACACACACATGGGAAGATGCGTGTTAGTCTGGACAGGCCATCGCAAATATGCAGACTTGCAGGAGGGAGTCAATAAAACAATTAAAATCTCATAAATATTATGACAATATTGATCCCACAATATGTGACTATGCACCCAGATACCATGAGCAGGCCCTTCCCATGAAAGGCACAGCATAGACAGAAACTATGACTTATTATTATAAAAAATGAATAGTGGTGAACTTTGCTCATGTTTAATGATCGCGTGTGTGACCTACAAACACAGCCAAACTGTCCTCAAACCTAGGACTGAAGTTCATTGATTGCCCCATCATTTGGCAGTGAACTGTAAACCTTCCCAACTCTACCGGTGGCCACTGGCCAGACATCTCCCCTAAAACATAAACTCCACCTCCAGTTCCCCCACTTAGCAATCAATTTGTGTGTTGGATGGCTTAATGGAGCCAAAAGGCTAGACTTTATTTTTCTTCTGCACTGGCTATTTTTAAGTAAACAGAATCAGGCTTTCCCTGCCACATTGTGGCCAGGTTGTTTTGCAGATATTTGTGCAAGTGCTTTATTTTTTTTCGGTGCTAAAATGGCACTTTGTACGCAGGCAACTGACAGGCAAAAGTTTTCTGTTTTCAGGAGTCTATCGAAGTATTTTTCTCTCTCTCTCTTTCTCTCTCTCTCTCTCTCTCTCTCTCTCTCTCTTTCTCTCTCTCTCTCTCTCTCTCTCTCTCTCTCTCTCTCTCTCTCTCTCTCTCTCTCTTTTTTGTATTTGTATTTCTCTCTGTGGTTAGCAAACAACTTCAGTAATTTCATTTGATTTGCATGTGTGCATATTGACCTACAGGGTATTAAGTGTGTTCTTTGTCTCAGCCAGTCATGTGGGTGTCTGGGCTGCACTCACTGAGCTCTACACACAAGCTGCTGACAAACATGTTTGCTAATTTCTCAATTTTTAATTAATCTCTTTGATTAGCAAACACCTGTCCGGTAATTTCTTTAAGTGCTAATTTATACAATTGTTTTTTCGTGGGAAGGTTGTTGTTCCTTTGAACTTAACATTGCTCTGCTTTACCCTGTAAACGTTGCCAATCATCATAAACATTTGTTGAAACTGAAATGTTCCCCGAGGTTGTGTCCAGAAATTGAATGTGTGGTAGGTGTGTTCACTCTAAAATGGCCTTCTTATGTATAGGGGTTTGGTTATGTTTTGTGACACAGTTTCTAGGTCTGGAGAGCAATAGAGTGTTTCACGGCAGGTGGCCATGACCTGGACCTGGCCATGAGGGAATGGACCGGACACTGGATGGAATGTTTTATCATGTTCATTTGATTATGGGCTCATGGGACAATATAACACACACACGAAAATAAACAAAACAAAATAATAAACAAACATGCGAAAGACCATTAGTTCCACACTTGGAATCTTTGTCAAACATTCCAAATAATAGATAATTTCTGCAGAGAGCACTGTGCCCTCCTGATGTAGTTATTTGACATAGAACAACAGAATGTGTTTGCCTGGAGTATGAGAGGAGTGTGACCAGCAGGAGGCAACATGGATGTGTTAGAGAGGGTGTTGTGTGCCTAATAATACGATGTGTGTGTGTGTGTGTGTGTGTGTGAACAAGAATGTGTGTATATTGACAATGTTAGTGTATTGTGTGTGTGTGTGTGTGTGTGGGTGCGTGTGTGTGTGTGCGTGCGTGCGTGCGTGCGAGTGTGTGTGTGTGTGTGCATGCATGCGCATGTGTGAGTGTGTGTGTGTGTGTATTGACCTACAGGATGTGAAGCGTGTTCTTTCAGCTGGTGTGTAATGTGGGTGTCTTGGCTGGGCTGCTCCTAGCCCCTGTGGCTGGGATAAGCGTTCTCACCCCTTTGAACCTGTTGAGACAACAGGTACTAAGATGTAATTTGCCAGCAAGCCTAATGGAGCTCAAATAACCAGGCCCTGAGCTGGTTCTTTGCTTGTCTCTCCCATCATGTCATGGTTAGCCTGGTAGCCCCTCTGTTCCACAGAGCCCACGCTACTAACCCCAACAGGACAACAGATTCCTTCCAACACGTGCTGGTGACCAGGCATCTCCAAACCGTTGTTGTCAGGATGTGTAAAAATGTTGACTGTCTTCCTACATTTGATAATTTGTGTTGGGTGTAATTAATGATAGGAAACTCATTGGAATTTCCCCAGCTTGCAATGTGTGAAAAAGGAGCTCCTGTTTCTCGCTTAAATTAATACATGAATAAAGACTTCACCTGCAATCTGAAGAAACGTGCTCCCCCTGCCCTAACCCTGCTTAATATGATACTATGTCAGATATGTTGCTAATCATTTAGGGGGGGGCTAAAAATCTCAAATGTTTAATTTCAGTTACTATCTAAGTTAACAATTTTAGCAATGATCGTTTGTGTGCCACGTATACAATGTTATTTACCAACCTTTAATATTTCCTTTCGCAGATGGGGCATTGAGTGTGTGCAAGCGTGTGCCAATGCAGAGTGCCGTGGTCAACGGCCTTTGACACCACCATTACCCCGTGATCGGCAGTCGTTCAGATAACTTGGCCAACCGCCAAACCCCCCGTATCATCCACACCTGTGTGCCGTTTCCCTGATGACACAATTCAACCCCGGTCAAAGACGAGAGGGGTCCTCTGTGCAGCTGGGGGTTGCAGCTGTGACACGGAGGAAGTGGTGCACTTCACTGGCTTGACAGATAGAGGCAGAGGCTGGGCCTCCCGATCACGGCACACTTTAGTAGTCATCAGGGGTGCCTGTCAGTCTAGCTGTCAATACCCTGACACACATGTGTTGGCTATGTAAGAGCATCTATGACCATACCACGGTAATTGTGTGAGTTATCCCTCCTGTGACTCCTAAATGGCGCCCGCATGCTATATGCCCCAACTGCTGAGGTCACAGGCTGTCAGTCATTTTCCTGTCGACCAGTGATAGTCTGAGTGCTTGCAAACTTTACTTTCGAACAAAGAGAAATCTTCCAACAAGTTTAAGAGTTACCAGCGGTCAAAACCGTGAATCCCGCTTCACCTTCAAAACCCAGTCAAGACGCTTCAATTAACAGTTTGTTTTGTTTTAAAAACCTCTGTGCTCATTTCAAAATGTCTCTTGTTAGCGAAGTCTTGAGCGATGGTCTTTTCTGACCTTCTTCCAGACATTTTGAACCAGTCTGGTCTCGTCTGTAGGGCCTCAGCCCTGCTCGACCCAATGTGTGAGTCATCAAAGACAATTGGAACATTTCTCTGTATGCCAAAAGAGTGCTTCCAGACAAATGACTGGTTCTTTTGACAGGTCCACCAGGCCCTTTCAGACACAATGGGAGGACAGTTTATCTTAGAACAACTTAAAAGCTTTCTTAGAAAAATATTCACAAATACAAAACAAGGTTGTGAGAGACCTTAGAGTCCCTGGCTTAAACTACCCCTGAGGAGTGCCAATTTGGGGATTTGGTTGGGTTACTTAGGTTGTCAAGCAATGAATGTGTCCCTGTCTAAAATGTAAGATTGTGAGAACAATTTGAAAGTGAACTTTTGCTGTAGGGGTGAAAAAATACACCGTTACATAACATTCATACGTTCTGACTTTTAAGACTTAGAAACACAAATCTTTTTTTAGACATATTAAGTAGTTATAACTTAGTCAGTTAGTAACTTTAGTCTTCCAGTGACTGAGCAGCTTGAATGATCATTATTCTTAGAGTCCTCTTGGTGTCTGGATTTGTCTGGAACAGCTCTTACGCCGGGATCAGACTCCACGATTTCAGACCGATTTTGACGCCATTTTGTCGTCCCAGGGGGCCGCGATGTGGCATCGGGACACTGATGCCCTACAACACGCAGAGAAGAAGTCCAGCATGTCAGATGCTTTTGTGTTTTTTCTGCCTAGTTTTACTCCTATGCATGTTCCTTGTCGCCATGGTTGATCATTTCTTGACCCCCCCTCCCCAACAACCTAAGAATTTGTGCAAGGTCGTGAAAGGCAGCATACGATGATTGGTTGGGGTCATACTTGTAGTGTAGCCACTCTCCAGGCCAGGACGCGGCAAGAATTTATGGCATGATCTGACATGGCGACCATCTTGAAAGACAAAATAAATTGCGTAAGCGTAATGGTGTGAAGCATCTTGATGTGATGAGATGTTGGCAATAAAAAATGTTGGGAAGATTCAAGGTTCCAAAGATGTAAATACCTAAGAAGAAATAATTCGCTTTTAAAGCCCCTTTGCTTCCATTATTAATATTCGACTTTCTCATCCCATTCTGTCAATTTTGGTAGAAGTTCATACCTTTCACTGCATGAACAGAGCTTTGTTCAAAATCACCAGATGACAATGGCCTTGAGTTCTACATGACAGATAGACAGACCAGTCATTTACTGACTATGGTTGATATCAAAGCCAAAGTAAGCGAGCGGATAAGCCCCATCTACAGTACCTCTATTCTGACAAACTGCAATAGCTGACAGAGCTTGATTAATGATGTCTACCACTATGGCGACCCTGAAACAAGTGGCATTCAGGCCTTGAGTGATTTAACCAGCAAACATTTTCCTTCCTGTGTGCCCCTCGCCACACACACAGAGACTAGCATTTACCCCAGCAGCACGCTACAGAGCTGAAGCTAGGGTCGGGGGGGGCAGGCAGAGGCTAAGCACACCACAGGAGGGCGTAGCTCACTTTGAATGAGCTAAGGACATTATCGGGGAAATAAACATGAAGGCTAAGCTAACGTTAAGTCAAGCTAACTCAGCCTGGTGCTCAGGAGCCGGACCAGAGCAGATGTTTCTAATAAGGGGGGGCCAAACAGAG
The DNA here is from genome assembly GCA_017639675.1 of Aplochiton taeniatus. Taxonomy (NCBI): domain Eukaryota; kingdom Metazoa; phylum Chordata; class Actinopteri; order Galaxiiformes; family Galaxiidae; genus Aplochiton; species Aplochiton taeniatus. The sequence goes on along the minus strand of CM030178.1, from coordinate 16,207,603 downwards.
CTAGGGGTGGGGTGGGAGGAGGGGGAGGTCAGCCATCCTCCAGACGTCTTTCCAAGATGTCAGCCCGCAATCTGAGAAGCATCAACTGTGTCAGCAGGGGTGGCAGGTGAGGGCCACATGTTTCAGCCAGGCTGTATCTGGCGGGGGATGGGGGTGATTGCTTGAGTGGCAGGACAGGCAACGAGTGTGTGTGTGTGTGTGTGTGTGTGTGTGTGTGTGTGTGTGTGTGTGTGTGTGTGTGTGTGTGTCCTTCTCTACCAGTTTGTCCCACAATGTTTGTGGAAAGTCATGGAGGAACTGGAGGAAACCTATGCCTGACCTTTGACCTATGACTGACACAAGTTGCGTGATTGGCCCTGCGTTCTCCCAAAGATTGCTCTGAAACAATGTGGCAGCCATGACAACGGTCTGTGCATGAAGACCACTGTATGCAGAAACATCTGATGCCCAGCGTCCTCACTGGAACACTTTCTGAAGCTATTTGTTTCCACTTGACCTCTTCTCATGATGTTTTCAAAGGCCTGTCAATCTCTGATGCCCGAGCTGCTCGCCTAGCAACAAGAGCACCAGGGAAAGTTATTTTCCAAGGGCTTGAGGGGGAAGAGAGAACGAGAGAACGAGAGAACGAGAGAACGAGTTAGCGAAGGATTTCGGAGTGGGAGAAACGAGAAAATCCTTTTAGAAAGTGAAAATTGTTGTTGTTTGTTTCTTTTTATGTCGGTGTGTTTTTGATTTCCTCCCAGGGTGAGGATTAAGTGGTAGTGCCATGCTGCCAGGCATGGGCTGTGTGTGATTCAGTGGATTCTCCCCACCGTTTACTCTGCTTGTCTGGGACTGACAAACAACATGGCAAGGCTACCTTAATGCCACTTAATCTGGAGTGATTTATGTGAATCATCACTTCTCTCTCTCTCTACCACCTCGTCCTACATGGCAGGATTTATTACCATGCCAACTCAAATCCCTGGCCGCTAAATGTCTGCTCTTGGATCGCAGTGTGAAGTTACATGTAGATTAGGCCAAACTGAATGTCTGGTCTCAGACTGACTGGTGTGCTAATGGCCGTATGCAGGGATCCAGGCTTTACCCACCTCTTTAGCGACCTGTTATCCAATGAAGCAGTATGTCCACCCTAATCTATATTATTTCAACAGATACTCATCGTTTTATGTTACTACCGTATGTAGATTTGAATGTTGATTCAATTAGATCTTCCTATAACATCACTTTACTGTTCTGAACATATATTTTGCTTTAGTTTTCAGTTTTACATGGACAACTTGCTACATGTCTCCAAGACAAGCTTTAAAATCGCTTTACTTCACAAAATAGCGTACAAATCCCAAATAGACACTTATAGACACATTCCCGCTAACAGTACACCTCCTCCGGACTCTTAAGCTTGCTAATCCCACACACACACACACACACACACACACACACACACACACACACACACAAACACACACAAACCGCCACTCCTTACCTGCAGAATGACGTTATGCTCAGTTGCTTTGAGGTGTCATATTGCCCCATTGCTACATTTAAGAGAAAGTATTTGGATATTCTGTTTGGTATGCTACCTTTCTAACCAACACCCTTGAAAAACAATTCAGACCAAACAATATGCAAACAAAGCTTCTTAATCAACTTACATGCAGTTCACTGACCGGAACGATATGATTACGTTTGTACACTCCCGTCAAAAATAAACTACTTCACAACCACCCACCAAAGAGGAAACAATGGCCTTGGGTGAGAGGAAGCCTGTACAAGAACATACATTAGAGGATACCAGGAACATTAACAAATACCAAGTGATTCAAACCCAGGAAGATAGCTGTTTATTCAAGCACACACACGCACACGCACACATACACGCACGCACGCACGCACGCACGCACGCACGCACGCACGCACGCACGCACGCACGCACGCACGCACGCACACACACACACACACACACACACACACGTGATTAAGGTAAGGCTCATAGAGTCGCTCCTTGGTGAATGCAACGTAAAATTGCCATGTCTTACAGAATTACGGCACATTCACTCTCACCCTCTGTGTGCCAGAGCCATGGTATAGGAGTGTGAGGAACAGCTAAGCTAAGGAGCCACTCAGCATTGGATAAACACTGAACCATGCACAATTCCATCGCTCCCGGCTCTGCTTCTGGAAAGCCAACCGTCAGGAGATTCTATAATAAGATCATCCCTTCCCCAGCTATAAGCATTTTTTCCTCTGACTTCTTTTGCTACCTTTTCAGGCTGTTCTGCTGTCACCCTAGCAGTTGTTGATAAAAAAAAGAAAAACCTCTGCGTGTGGCTTTGCGGGGTGACGGCCATCATCAGAAATGGGACATCTGGTAGGAAGTGAGGGCCCAGGAATGCTGGGAGTTTGTGCCAACGTGGCGCAAATTCTTTTTGGGTGGTTGTCGTCTGTTCATCATGTAGAGGGTTAGTGGAGGGGGTGTATCTGGGTCACAGTAAGTACAGGGGCTCACTGTACCCTGTTCAACCATAGTGTCAAACAATACTACAGGAGAACACAGAGAAAACACAATACTACAGGAAGACACAGAGATAACACAATACTACAGGACCACACAGAGATAACACAATACTACAGGAACACACAGAGAAAACACAATACTACAGGAACACACAGAGAAAACACAATACAACAGCAACACAGAAAACACTACTGTAGGAACACACAGAGAAACGCAATGCACAGGAACACACAGAAACATTTCCTTTTGAGTTTCCATGGGGACAGACAATAAAGATCTGTCTATCAGTACATCTGTCATCTGTCACCTCACTGAAGCCAAGGCCTAATTCCACCCCTTAAAAGTGGTAAAACAATGCCGTGCAGGCTAATGCGATAAGTCATGTTGGTTAGCAAGCTGTCAAACAGTGATCACAAGTTTGCGTGTATTTTTGTCCCACCTACCTTCAGCTAGAGGTGTAAACGACTGCCATGATGTCAAAGCCTTCGTGCAGCGCCAAGCGTCGAGGCACAGAACAAAGATGGATATATTTAACCCAACACATTAGTGGAAACAGAAGCCCATTTCCACACAGTCGACAGAGCAGACACATTGTTGCGTTCCATAACCAGATGTTGAATAACGGCCGTTTACGTCAACACATGCTCTCAGGTCTTGCCGTGTCTTACAGGTACCATTTAAACAACCAGCCCGGATCCCCACAGATGACACGCTCTGTCACAAAGAGTTAGCGGTGGCTCGGGGGGGGGGGGGGCCGGGAGAAACGGAGCGCACAGAGTGAGAATGAGCGAAGGCACTTTTCTTTTTCATTGATTGCAATCAGGGAGAGAGTTGTGTGATAGAAGTACACAGGGACGGGGGTTTGTGGGGGCCGACACTGTTTGAAGTGCAGAGGAGACACACGGGGAGGGGGGAGGGGGGGGGGGGGGGTATAATCATAGGATGTGCCGGAGGAAGACAAAGGGAGCTGTGATTACATCGTTAGCGACGGTGAGGGCGACAGCGCTGGCATGCTGGAGAGATTTCACAGCATAGCTGGAGACCAGGGGGGAGCTGGTCCTGTTCAGGTAGACCAAACCATCATATCACACACACACACACACACACACACACATACACACACACACACACACACACACACACACACACACACACACACACACACACACACACACACGCATACACACACACACATACACACACACTAAGACGGTAGATTACCCTCTGCTGGCCAGAAAGGGGAACTACTGTTACATTGAGAGATGGATTTGATAATAACAGTTCTGAACAAAATCAAAACTAACTTGATTAATTAACACTGCCTTAAGATTTTGAACATGCTTACAGATTTGAGTACGCACATGAAAATCAATGGGAACCACACACACCTCACGTTTGATGGTGTGTAATCTGTGTATACAAAATCCGGTGAAGTATCCCTTTAAAAGTGCCAAGGCCATTTACATGTCATAGACAAATAGCTGCTGCCGCCCAGTAGGAGCCGATAGAGCTCATTACCTGATAAGAAATCAAACCAATGGACTGTATCCCCGGCAGCCTCAAGCAGCCACCTAGCACGCAAGATGGAATGCCTGTCACGCCCGACGGCCATCGGTAAATTTGAGGGAGAGAGGGGGAGAGGGAGAGGGAGAGGGGGAGGGAGAGGGAGAGGGGGAGAAGTTAGGTAGAGGGGCGTGGTGCTGTAGGCCAGTGGGCGGAGCTCTGATAGAGGGTGTCCAGTTATCTGACAGTGATAGACAATGTCGTGAAATGTGATTGATGGGAAGGTCATCAGGACCCCCACCTCAAGAGATTGAAGTGATCTCTCTACATGGTCATCTCTCTCTCTCTGTCTCTCTCTCTCTCTCTCTCTCTCTCTGTCCTACAGTTATTTTTACATTTCCGCTCTGCTTCACTGTCTCTCTCTCTCTCTCTCTCTCTCTCTCTCTCTCTCTCTCTCTCTCTCTCTCTCTCTCTCTCTGTCCTACAGTTATTTTTACATTTCCGCTCTGCTTCACTGTCTCTCTCTCTCTCTCTCTCTCTCTCTCTCTCTCTCTCTCTCTCTCTCTCTCTCTGTCCTACAGTTATTTTTACATTTCCGCTCTGCTTCACTGTCTCTCTGTCTCTCCATCCGTCAGTCCAGTCTACGGCCTGCTTCCCTGCTGTTTCCCCGGGGAACGGCAGAGATCGCTCCATACGTGTCCTGCACAGACACCACCGGCAGGTCTTGCTGCCAGCCCTGTGAGCCACTGTGGGGCGTACCTGGGGAATGTGTTGAACACTCATCTTTTTTTTTATGCTCCTTGAGCTGTCATGACACGGGACTAGGGTTGGTGGGACCTGGACTGAGGTGAAGGAGGAGAGGTGTGTATGTGTGTGTGTGTGTGTGTGTGTGTGTGTGGGGGGGGGGAACCATGTTGAGTTCCCTCCCCGGAGTAGAGACAATAGCAACACGCTCACACACGCAGACAAACTGTCAACATCTGAATCCCTCTGTGTGTTCAGGAGAAGGGGTGAGTGCTCTGTCAGCCCTCGTTGTGTTCAGGAGAAGGGGTGAGTGCTCTGTCAGCCCTCGGTGTGTTCAGGAGAAGGGGTGAGTGCTCTGTCAGCCCTCGGTGTGTTCAGGAGAAGGGGTGAGTGCTCTGTCAGCCCTCGGTGTGTTCAGGAGAAGGGGTGAGTGCTCTGTCAGCCCTCGGTGTGTTCAGGAGAAGGGGTGAGTGCTCTGTCAGCCCTCGGTGTGTTCAGGAGAAGGGGTGAGTGCTCTGTCAGCCCTCTGTGGAGCGTTTGGATCTGGGCACGCTGCTGCAGCGAGTGATGGGAGGAGGGGAAGACAGAACAGGGCAGAGAGAACTACATGGGGTCCAGAAGCAAGGATGGAGACGATTTCAAATAAAAAATAAAATAATAAAGCACCGGTGCGTTGAAACGGCCCACAGTGCTTAGAGTCTTTGCGTCCATTTCCCTCACCTTAACAACGTGTATAGAGGGGGGCCTTGGTGAGCGAGAGGCAGAGAGCCTAATGATGAGTGACAGAAAAGGTGAGGCTGATGTCAGTGACAAAGGAATGAGCAGCAGGGGTAAAGACTCAGCGTGAGAAGAAAGGGAAGGCAGGAACGAGGGAGTGGAGGAAGGGAGGGAGGGAGGGAGGGAAAGAGGGAGGGAGGGGAGGGAGGGAGGGAAAGAGGGAGGGAGGCGTCGTGATGACAACAGAGAGAGAGAACCTCATAGAGAAAAGAGTACTTGTCAGTTGACCTTAGCTAGCAAAACTCAAGGTTCAGCTGATTGCCGTATTTGCCTCTCTTTCTCCCTGTCACTCCTAACCCCCCCCCCCCCCCTCCCCCTCGGAGAGGCGTGCCAAAATGGGATGAAAGAGAGGTCTGAGTGCCTGTGACACAACATTCGACACCGTCAACTCCAAACCCATTCCCCTGTCACACAGGCTGCCTTGCTGGGTAAATTGCTGTAATTTGAGTAACGGCTTCTCAAAGACATCCGAGGGTGGGGGTCTTATTTATAAATGTATTTCTGGAATTTCAAACGATCGTGCCATGACTAGTGTCTTCCTGCTCAACCTATTCCCCATTAACAGAATACGCAGGTACTTTTTGTCTTTGCACTTACTCAATCTCTTAATTATCTTTTGGGTGGTTTGAATGTGAACTCGGTGCGTTGTCTGTGAGATTGAACTAAACAGAGAAGTGTGTTTGAGGAAAATGTATTTAGACTTGATTCATAATGTTCTTTAAAGACAATATTCCCTTCGTAGTTAATGTCATTGACAATGGAAAAGGACAGTTGCCTGGCACCCCTTCTTTGAGACACTTTAGTCATACGCCAATGATAATAACTCATAAAGAGAAAAAACTAACATTGCTAAAGATATTTTCGGCTAGCATCTGGCTTTCCCCACAGAGTGGAGAAAGGAACCAGAGTTTTGTTGGCAGTGGTGGAGAACTGCCACAGTCAGTCTGAGGAGAATTGTAGCCGTTACCCATCAGAGCTCTGGTTCAGCTTGGCCTGGGCTGCCCACTTGCAGGAGCCATGTGCAGGGAGATAGGAGGACCATGACCGAGCGATTGGAGGCAGCGCCAAAGATGGCGCCTCCAAAACGAAGGCCTTTTCCTCGGGCGGTCGGAGATGTTTTGCAGAAGGCACAAACGGAACAAAGTCCTGAGGTGGGGTAGCCTCTGGAGCCACTGCTTTGGTTCAGACAACAACTGCAGCATGTGGAGCATGGGTTGTTGCATAAGCAAAAATCAATGTAACACACAAACAAACACACACACACACACACACACACACACACACACACACACACACACACACACAAACAAACAAACACAAATAAACACATGTACACAAACAAACGAACACACACGCACACACACACACACTCACACTAACACACACACACACACACAAAAAAACACACACAAACAAACACAAAACACGCCCCCACGCTTTTAAGAAGCACACAGTAAAATCTTGATTATTACAAATGGTCCATTTTGTGAGAAGATTCCTAGGAGCATTACACTAGTACAATCATTGCACTTGAATTAAAGGCAGAGATTTTAATTTCTTACTTGAAAGTAACATCATTGTTATCAAGACCAGGGTAAACTAATTGACTTTCAAAGCTACTATCAAGAAAACAATATTCTGCATTTGGATCACCCAATAAAAGGACATGAAGGAAACCTCCAAGGTATACACAAGCATTTACTACAGAAAATAGTTTTAAGGCAATTCATATTGAAAACATTATATATTAGGACAAGATTAGCGTTAATGATACAATTAATTGACAGTTATGTGACATGTCAGCAGAGCTTTCTAAGTAACGGTTTACAGGCTATAAACGTACAGAAGAGCCTTCAATGACAACGTTAGTCTTAGAAATAACCTTCTGAAAGGTAGTCAACAGTCAGGTGACTCTGTACTGATGATCACCCTTAACTAAAGCTAGACTCCTTGTCAAAAGTAAACTGTCCAACTTAAGTGTAACAGAATTATACTTTGTTTGGTTAGGAAAAGAAAGTGCTACTATTATTACCTATAGAAATGTGAAAATATAATGCGAACAATGAGAAACCCGTTTTCCAATGCCTTGAAATGTGGTTGTGTATCTTTTGATTCTTTTTATCCACACAACTTCAATTTTATTCTTTCCAAACCTGGAACATAGTTAATGCATCATAACGTTCAACATCCAAAGCACGCATAGCTTCTCATATTACTATAAAGTGTAGCAGTCTCCAACATGTGGCTAATGGAATAAGATGCCACAGATCAATATACTGTAGACCTTTGCTTATTTAATTATTTATTGGCTTTACTTTCAGTCTAAAACTAACATTGATGTAAATGCTAGTCCTCCTTCCCAAATGTAATTACTAAGGAATCAATATTAAATCTTTTTATTCATCAAATACTTTATTCATCAAATACTTTGACTAAGAAGAGTATCTTAAGAATCTAGGCACCATAGCAATTTAACAGAATCCTATTAAAAAATGTTTTGTTGAACTTTGAACTTGAAAGTTGAACTTTTCCAAGACAATATGTGTCTTGCAATTTTAACGAAAGGATTAAGTGTAGGTTCAAGTACTTACACTTACTTTCAGCTAAATAAATTGAAAAATTGAGTGGTACCTAGAGACAATAGCACTACAATGGGTAAAACCTTGAAGTTTAAGGCGGAGGATCTGAAAATGTCTCAAGTTGCCTTGAGACGGCTAATGTTTAGAATAGAGATAAGTGAATAGAGATATAGCCTTGAAAGTTACCAGCATCTTATAGACCATCTGTAGAAAGTATATTTCATGAGGTTACAGTCCTCCTCCAAGACAGCAAACAGAAGCATGTTCACTGTCTGTTTCTCCCTGTGCTCCAAGGGTGGGTCAGCCAATAACATAACAATATCAATCCACTCAGGCGCTGGCAAGCCAAAAAGATTGTGAAGCCTTTTGGAATTTCTGTGCTTTTGTACGCTTTTGACACCAAATTAAATCAGACCTTCTTCCAAACCTAGTTTAATCGGGGCCCCGAGTAAGCAAATAACACCTTATATTTATTTGTACATACTTCACTTTTCCTAAAAGTTATCCATGATGAAGTGAACTCTTTGAGTCAATAACTGGTTATGGCATACAGTATGTAAAATTACAACCAAACACAAACTGAAGTTATTGATTAATTTCTTTGGGGAATGACAAGGAATTTAGAGAACTATTAGAAAATGTACAATTGTTGTGTGAACAGAGAGATATTGGAGGAGAGGCCAGATTAGCACCCATACGCACACAGCAGCCCGTGAACAGAGAGATATTGGAGGAGTGGCCAGATTAGCACCCATACCCACACAACCAAACTCATTCAATGCTAATCCTACGAAAACAGCAGCCTCCCCTGCAGGGCATGTCCAGACCAGGGCCAGTAACATAGAGCAGATACCATTCATGTAACATAGAGCACATACCATTCATGTAACATAGAGCAGATACCATTCATGTAACATAGAGCACATACCATTCATGTAACATAGAGCAGATACCATTCATATAACATAGAGCACATACCATTCATGTAACATAGCGCACATACCATTCATGTAACATAGAGCAGATACCATTCATGTAACATAGAGCACATACCATTCATGTAACATAGAGCCGATACCATTCATGTAACATAGAGCACATACCATTCATGTAACATAGAGCACATACCATTCATGTAACATAAAGCAGATACCATTCATGTAACATAGAGCAGAAACCATTCATGCTTCATAAAAACACTGGGCATGTCCAGGCTAGGGCCAGTAACATAGAGCAGATACCATTCATGTTTCATAAAAACACTGGCCGCTGCTGGCAAATGATCTCCACAGGCATCACGAGGTCAAAGGGTCAAATTGATTTGGTCTTTGGTCAAAGTGAATAGCCAGGGCACTGAGGGAAGCACATACTCCTGCTTAGCACTGGAGTGGAAATGTGTCCTCATAGAGCCACCAAATAACCTGAAAGAAAGAGATGTAGCCCTCTGTAAAAAGCCCTCGGAGTAAACTCGCCCATCAATTCATATCGTCCGGGGGGTAGGATCATTTTTGATTCAGCTCAGTGATTGAGGATGGGCACGTTAGAGTAGAGTGGTCTTGTGTGTGTTATTGCTGCTTCAATTGGCAGTTTGTGCAACCCTCAAATCTCAGTCATGAAATAACTCTTTTAGTGTTGCTTTGGAGCTACTTTAGGTGTTAAATCTGAGTGTATTTAACACTGTGCAGTGAAGACACACACAGACACTTTGGGGTGTTCATTTAACAATGGTGATTTTGCTGTGCACCTTCCATAGACTGTGACTTTCAATATAGTCAGAAACAAAACTGTGTACCAGACAAAGCCTTCTAAGCCAGACTGTCACTTATAGTGACCTATGGCTGGTAGGGTGGGCTAGCTACAGCGGAGTGAAAGCAGAGGTTTTAGACAGTTGGGTTGTGGAAATTTGGTCAGTTGCTCTGACTATTGTTTCTTTCTTGTCAGTTAATAAATTATGGATATTTTATGCTTTCTTCCATGGTATTTGGAAGAGAGCAGATCTATAAATGTGATCTCTGCTGCACTTCCTCTATTTACAGTCTCCTTTCAGGTATCCAACTTGGCCTAACAAATAAGCACCTTATGAGAACACAAGCCCAAACATGTTCTGGCCCAAAGAGTCTGCTCAGGTCTCTAAAGATTCACCACGAGAAGACAAAAGAAGGACTGCTCAAATTAGTTTGTTAATTTATCAGTCACTTCCATCACAGGCCATTCTATGTTCATGTAGTCATACAATAGGCCCACCTGTGGGTTGTTCTAAGCTATACACATAGGATCATAACTAATTGTGTTAATTATGCTACCAAGTAAATAAAAGCCTTCCAAATACATTTCTGTCTAGCACACCGTCATTTGAATCAATTCCCATTCAGGAGAAGCTGAGAAAAGACAGCAAGTATTCTGGGAACGAGTCTCTTTCGTATAAATCACACATTCCTAGGAAACGGCATTTTGAATTGAGGACCACCAGAATACCAATGCTCCGTGTAACTGTCGCCTCCTGTGCTGCTAGATCTAATTTGTTTTAACTGGGCCACGGGGCTGTCAGTAAGCCCTATCCCGGTATCTGATTGGCCAGACTCCGAGGGGCGGGAATCATGGTACCACATGGAAAAACTGCGATGTCTGGGGCAAGCAGTGTAGCATCTATCGTTGGTGCGCTCCAGTGATGCTTCGCAGGAAAGCTTTACCCGAACTTAGTACTTTCATGCAGGTTGTTTAGAACTATTACTCTCTCTCTCTCTCTCTCTCTAAAGTCTACTAGGTTTGTTTAATTATACTTTTCTACTTACTCTTATTGATAATTCCCTTTTTGTTTTTTTACGCACAAAAGGAGCATTTATATTGAACTCGCTCATGGTAAATTGATTTGATGGAAAAATGACGAGAGCTATTACCGGACCGGGAGCCCTGGAAGCCTTTTTGCTTGTCACATTGGTCTCACTGTCTGTGACACATGGAAAACAGTCGGTGTATTATGGACACATTCCCGAAAATGCGCCAGCTGGAACTTTGGTGGATGCGGTGGCTATACCTGTTCATGGCTGTCGGGGTTTGAAACTAAACTTTAATTTAACAGGAAATTACGCATCTGATTTCCACCTAGTGTACCATCGACTAGAACAACATCTCACTTTAAAATCGTCAAAAACTTTGGACCGAGAGTTCATAGCGATGTATAAATTGATAGCGGTTGTGTTCGGTTGTTACAACATTTCTATGTCAATCCAAACTGAAGTGCTTGATCAAAACGACAACATACCCGAGTTCATTAGCGAGTCTAAAATTATAGAACCGGACCAATGGACTCCAATCGGTTATGAACTGGCTCATTTCCATGCAACGGACAAGGACAGCGGAAAAAATGGACAAATTACATATTACGCGTCTCCAAAATGTGAGTCTGTGCACATAGTTCCCCTGACAGGACAGGTCAAACTAATTAGTTCTCTAATGGGTATTACGAACATCACAGTCTATATATATGCTAAAGATAATGGAGATGTCGCGCTAATAAGCCACCCGGTGACGCTTCACCTTCATGTTCGGAGACATGCGGTGTCGAGGGTGAGGAGGCCCCGGGGGGTCTCCGAGAAGCTCTTCTACACCGTGACCGTCTCCGAGGACGTCAAAGTCGGGGACATGATTTTCACAGTCCCCGATCAAAAGTTTGAGAAGAAGTGGTTCGAAGTGATTTCAGAGGCCGACTCTCCTGTCCAGATTGAACGTGACTCGGGCCGTTTGTTCCTAGCGCACAGGTTACAGTCCACCGCCGAGGTAATGGTCAAGATCCAAAACCACCGAGGTAAGACCAAACGTTTGATTTCCATTGAATTTTTAAAAGTTCTATTGTTGTAGTGCATTACATGTGTAGGAACATAATTTTTTTAATCAGGACCACAGTTTAAATAAACGCCCATTCGAAAATAAATAAGAAGGACACGAGACAGTAGACACCGTATCACTCTATTAGGAGAATAACCCATTTTATTTTAGCCGAATCATGTAACAGCCCATGTACTAGTTTTCCGGGGTCCTCTGGCTTTTTGGTTCACACTTTTACATAATTGTGGCATAGATTGGCATAGATTCGGATGGGTAGCTGAGAGCGAACAGAGCTGTATATTGACTGAGGCTCATCTGGCTGCCTCGCTCGGCATTGGGATAGTTTTTCCGGAGGGTGGCAGACTTTGAACAAGCGTCGTATTCATTCAGAATCCCAAACGTTATTTAGTCTTTGGGGAAAGCTGATTTTCAAATAACAGGCCAGCTGTGGGAGATGTATAAGTTGACGTGCCTTTTCTTTGCACCTTTTTAGGACGTCTCACTCGTGTCCTTAACATCTTAACATTATGTTTATGGTCGCCGCGGGTCTGTAACTGGTCAAATATAGGTATTATAGCCTTGGCAATTATCAAGTGCGTGAGTCTGTTTGCGTGAAGTAGGTGTGTGTTGACAGTTGCGTGGAAGATGAGGCTTGACACAAGCTGGCCCACCGAGCCATATAATGCAGGCTAATTAAAGTCAGCCTTATATGTTGAGTGTAACGGCAGGTCCTCGTGCAGGTATTACAATTGAAAGCCTTCCTTTTGACTTTTGAGTGGAATTACAGAACTTTTTTTTTGTTTCCGTCCTAAACCTTGTTATAGGAGATGCAACTGGTTTAAAGTAAAGGGGAAAGATATTTTCACGCAAACCTTGAATGAAATATCCATGTTTCGATTCTAGAATGAGGAGCATTTTACATCGGCAGTGCATAACTACAGATATGTTTATCTCAATCTACAAACGCAGAAAGACTGTGCTCTCTAAGTTTTGCAACAGGGGTGCGATTTCTTTTTATTGTTCCTGAAATTTAAATCGAGTCTTTGAGTTGTTCATGCAGGTATCCATGTGATTGGCACCCAAAGTAAATGTTTAGCTAACCATCTCAATGAAGCCCGACAACATCTGTTTTAAGGTCTCGTCTGATGAGCCAGTCAGATCCTAGTAATCAGTTTATCCAAACGATCACGCGCCTGTTTATTTAGAGTAATTAACTTTATTGACTCACCTGCACATTCCAGGCCCCAGCTCATGTAGTTAAAGCCTCAAACAACTGACTTCACAGCAGACGGTTTATTTGTGGAAGGGAATTTGGAGGTCTGGTTTGTTCAACGCTGGCCTGCTGTTGGTCTTGTATGTAAACTTAAATCCAGAATTTATTTAACCGTGCTAATTACATCGACACGGCAGTGGTGGCAGTCTTAACTCTGCCTGATTAGTGTGCTTGTTTTCCCAATGTTTCCTGGTAATTATGCCCCGTTGTTCACTTTGAATTCATTGAGCTAGGTTGAGAGAAAGCCATGTTCGATTTGCATGTAACACACGGGTCACCCCGTGAAATAGGTCAACATTATGTCTATATCATTTATATGTTCTGTGCCTTGTTCCTTCTCAAAGAAACACCAGATTCATTAATAAAAACCTCCCAGCCAGTTAGAGAATGGTGGATTTCTTCCCCTCTGAAGTCAGTGTCATCTTGCATCTGGCGGAATTCGTCATTTTGGATCGGAGGAGAGATCTAATATTGATGTGGTGCCACTCGGAGACATTTGCTTGCTCCAGGCTGCTGAGATGAGAGAAAACGTTTTCTTGTTAGATGTGTGTGTGAGCTGTGATAGAACAAGAGCAGGATTTGACTGCGTGTGGAATTGACCAAACAAACCAGCGGTGCTTTTCTCCATGGCCTTTTCATCAAAGCGGCTGCACAGAGCCCGTCTCTACTCAGGGCATCTACTCCGTTATGAGCCCAGGATCCCTGTCGTGCTACCAGGACACCACTCCCGGCTCTCACCCAGAGACTTTTACTTTGACACCGATAGCAAACATTTGCTTTCATTCAAATGAATAATAATAAAGTGCCTTCATGTCAGAACTCGTAGCTGTGTTCACTTGCAGCGTAGGGTTGGATAGCTATCCATCCGTCTATCTGGTGGGAAAGCACAAGTGATCTGGGAGCGTTGCTGTTCCTCTTAAAGCTGGGAGAAACTCCAGTGCTGGGCTCTGTGGGGACGCAATGCTTTGTCTGTGTGTGCATGTGTGTCTTTGCAGGATGCCCATTCGGAAGCACCCCTTAACGTGTACACCCAAACAAACACAAACACCCCTCCAACGAATAAAGAGTCAAACTTAGGGGGGGTCTACAAAAATGAACTACGTCAATATGTTTTACTATTTTTAAATGCATGTAACTACAACTTAAGTGGTTAGTTTAAACACACAATACCCAATCCAACACAACACCCCACCAACCTGCCACCTCTCCCTCCATCTTTGCTGTCTGCCAACTCTTTATTTGAGCTGGCAGCCTCTCTCTGGTCCCACAGCACATACTAGTGTTAATGGAACCCACCACACATCTGGCCTTCATACTCATCCTTAGCTTTGGCACTGTTCATTAGGCATGGCTTTTATGTACCTAAAGGGACACACACGCACGCACGCACACACACACACACACACACACACACACACACACACACACACACACAGACTCACACACACACACACACACACGCACACACACACACACACACGCAGTAGTTGTTTGTCCATGACACAGTGTGTGTTTCACTCCTGTGTTTGCACAGCCCCCTCTCTCCCTCTCTCTCATTAAACTGGTGTATCTGTGTGGATGGTCAGTGACTGCATGGTTGCCAGTGTGGGTGACTCAACCCTGGTGTCAGATGCCATCTAATTAACAAGTATATACCACACACACACACACACACACACACACACGCACACACACACACACACACACACACACACACACACACACACACACAAAGCCTGGTGGCTCTGCTGGCTTTCCTAAATGGAATTGTTTATACACTGCGTTTGGGCATTGTAGGGTGGTACACATTATAGGATGCCATGTGTATGAATTTTTCAGTGTGCATGCCAATATATTTTCTAAAGAAATAATTGTGGAGGCTTTCTTAGCATAACAATAATAATTTTCTGCACACGGTTGTCACACTGTTGCTATTGGTGATGAGCCATATCGTTATTCACTAAACTGATGTAGGGTCAGCTCCAGTTGTTCACTAAACTGATGTAGGATCAACTCCAGTTGTTCACTAAACTGTTGTAGGATCAGCTTCAGTTGTTCACTTAACTGATGTAGGATCAGCTCCAGTTGTTCACTAAACTGTTGTAGGATCAGCTCTAGTTGTTCACTTAACTGATGTAGGATCAGCTCCAGTTGTTCACTTAACTGATGTAGGATCAGCTCCAGTTGTTCACTAAACTGTTGTAGGATCAGCTCCAGTTGTTCACTAAACTGATGTGGGATCAGCTCCAGTTGTTCACTAAACTGTTGTAGGATCAGCTCCAGTTGTTCACTTAACTGATGTAGGATCAGCTCCAGTTGTTCGCTAAACTGTTGTAGGATCAGCTCCATTTGTTCACTAAACTGATGTGGGATCAGCTCCAGTTCTTCACTAAACTGATGTAGGATCAGCTCCAGTTTGTTTTAGTTAGCAACTCCTCCAGTCACTCCATGCCCTGAAAACTGTTTGGAGGTGTACAGAAAAAGTCTGACTTGCTAGGTTTGAACCTTACCGTCGGGACTGGAGGGCAATGTCTTCCAACCTTTTCAGTTGTATAGTTTTTTCAGCTAACTATATTAAAACCTTTCTAAGAGAATATATTTTGGAAAAGTAGTTCCAACCATTCCAAATCCAGGCTGGCTAAAGACTTAAGACTTTAAAGTGTGAGTGGGAGTCTGTCAATCTGTTTGTCCATCCAACATGCTGAGGGTTATTCAAAATACCCCAAATCAGTCTCTCCCACTTCTGGCCCAAGATGTCCATGTTTGTGTATATGTGTTCGGGTGTGTGTGTGTGTGTGTGTGTGTGTGTGTGTGTGTGTGTGTGTGCGCACGTGTGTGTGTACGTGTGTGTGTGTGTGTGTGTTTGGGTGCGCTTCCTACACCTCCCTCGGGGGTTAGAATGCTACAGCAGCACCCATGAAAGTCTGGAGACCCTTTGGCGAGGACCATCTTTATCTCTCCCCAAACACAGCAGGCCTGCCCAGCTCCAGGAGGGGGTGCAGGGAGGCAGGCAGAATAACGCCCACTCTGAAGGAAGAGTAAGAGAGACAAGCCCTGGGTGGGTTGCTTTCTGTCTTTGTCCAGTTGGTAGCATGGACTAGCCCAGGAACCGGGGAGGGTCATGCACGAGCGTGCCTGCTGGTAGAGTGGACCAAAGTGTTGAGATTTGAACGGTTAGAATGTGGTCCCACCGTCTGTGTGCCTGTGTGTGTAGTGATGACGAGCGTTTTATCATTTGTGCACCTTATCCTGTCATTCCATTGAAACCATGGAAACCTCCACATGGGCACAACCCACGATGGCCTGTCTATGCCTGCCTCCTCCTCAGCCCTCCTCCCCCTTTCTTTCTTTCTTTCTTTCTTTCTTTCTTTCTTTCTTTCTTTCTTTCTTACTTTCTTTCTTTCTTTCTTTCTTTCTTTCTTTCTTTCTTTCCTTCCTTCCTTCCTTCCTTCCTTCCTTCCTTCCTTCCTTCCTTCCTTCCTTCCTTCCTTCCTTCCTTCCTTCCTTCCTTCCTTCCTTCCTTCCTTTTCTTTTTGTGACAGTACACATTAAGGTTTAAGAGTGTGTGTGTGCCGGCCTGTGCATTGTAGATTTCTCTTATCTGTCTCATTATGCATGTTTGTATATTTTGTTGCAATGCCGGTGGGATTTATCTTTGTCCATGCTTTGGTGTGTGGCTTCTGCAGTGTGTGTGTGTGTGTGTGTGTGTGTGTGTGTGTGTGTATGTGTGTGTGTGTGAGAGAGTTGCCTGCAGGGCACATCTTGGTCAGAATGGTCTTTTTTTGGGACCAAATGAAGCCCTGCAGAAGTGTTTGGGTCTGCCTGAATCAGCGCTATGGTGAGAAGGCTACAGGGAGCACACACACACACACACACACACACACACACACACACACACACACACACACACACACACACACACACACACACAGACACACAGATGCTCGCCGGGCTTGGAACTACTAAGGGAGGTAGAGAGAGATAAAGGGTGACTGAATGTGTTGCCAGATAAATTCTCTCTCTCTCTCTCTCTCTCTCTCTCTCTCTCTCTCTCTCTCTCTCTCTCTCTCATTCTCTGTCTCTCTGTCTCTCTCTCTCTTCTTCCCCTTCTTTCTCCTCATCTCTGTCTTCTTCCAGGTCACTTCTGTTATTTCGTTATTAATCTGTCCCTTTTTCCTCACCTCTTCTCCTCTGTCGCTCGCCCCACCCCTCTCTCTCTGTTTTAATTGAACTCTGTGCCAGAGTCAGCCCTCACCAGTTTTAATAGCTTATTGACAGCCAATCGGCTGTAGCCCCGGGGTGCTGGGGGGTGCACATTCTGTAATGACAAACTAAGACAAGGTCACTCTGAACCTCCGCTGGCCCCGGACATCCCGAGCAGCCCCGCCCGAAAAGTACACACACACACACACACACACACACACACAGGGTGAGTGTGTGTGTGTGTGTGTGTGTGTGTGTGCTAACCTCCAGTACAGCACTGTGTACTGTACAGTTCCATCTATAGATCAATAATCTGAATGTCCCTATTCTTTCAGCCTGAGGCATTACAGAGTAGTACACAAATATCAGTACAGAGTGAAACGTTCGTTAGCTACTGGAGGTAGCATCTGGAAAAGGGTATGTGCGTGTCTGTGTGTGTGTGTGTGGGGGGGGGGGGGGGGGGGGGGGGCACGAAGAGAGTGTTGTGTTTGAGTGAGCGTCCCTGCGTGTGTGTTTGTTTGGGTTCATTGCAGGGAACAATTATGAATGAATAGAACATTCATTTGGTTTCATAACCATATTCATTCCCCGTTTGACGTGTTTTTTTTATTGTATCGCTTTGTTGGGGAATACCGATTAGAGTAAGCCTAGGGGAAGATCCTCAGACTGCTAGGACACCCCTGTCGCTATCCAAGCATCTTCAAATACCCTTTCAAAGCCCCCTCACGTCGACATTTCAGCTGATCTCAGTACAGCATTACAGCTGATCTCAGTGCAGCATTACACCCCTGTATTACTTTGGGGGTTGTGTGAGCAGGTCCTAGATCAGTGTATGAAGCTGACATAAGGCGTGGAGGTCCACTAAGGTGAGAGGGAGTAGATGGGAGATGGGTGGATGGGGGAGGGGAGGGGCTAGTTTGGTAAACTGACATGGTGTGTATGAGTGTGTGTTATGAGGGAGAGGGAAGGGGGGGTGCTCATTACTGAGGAGGCCCACTGGCCCAGACTCCAGGCGTCATGACCCACATAACCAGGCTGATGTTGAGGAACACCTGCGCCTCCTTGCACGCACACACACACACACACACACACACACACACACACACACACACACACACACACACACACATATACACACACACACACACAGACACACACTTCCTCACTCAGATGCTCACACACACATGTACACACACGCGCTGGAGGCACACCTGCACCATAATGGATGAGCTTGCATATGCATGTACACATAAGATTTAAATACGCAACACACTTCCACACACACACACACACACACACACAGTACTTTTTCCCATCAGAGGTTGAGCCTCAAACTTAGGGGTTGGGTTAGGGTCAGGGTCAGGGTCAGGGTTAGGGTTAGGGTTAGGGTTAGGGTCAGGGTGAGGTTCGGGGTCGGGTTCAGGGTTCAGGGTCAGGGTCAGGGTTAGGGGTTAGGGTTGGGGTCAGGGTTGGGGTCAGGGTCAGGGTAATGGTAAGAGAGAGATGGAACAGGAGAATGTTGGGGTTTCTACTATAATCATAATCTGTTTTTAGAAAGAACCCTGGCAGTCCAAACAGTCCACCATGAGTTGACTGGCAAATACCTTATTCCTCTCTCTCTGCGCACACACACACACACACACACACACACACACACACACACACACACACACACACACACACACACGGTGTAGTCATCGATTTGGAAGCGCTCACTCCCTCAGTCTACATTTGCATATGATATATATTTATTTATATATATATGACTCCCCAGCCCTCTCCTCTCCACCTCGGCTTCCCTCCGTTTGAAACACCGACATCAAAAGGGGCCGTGGAAATGAACTACCAGGGAAAAAAAGGAACTCGTTTAAAGATTTAAAGGCTCGCAGAAATCAATTAGGCAAATAGGGCTGTCCCGGGCGCTGCCGTGGCTGGCACGCCGCACAAAGTCAACAAACAGACACACTCGGGACGAGAGAAGTGGGAGATTTCATGTTCAATTTGGGGCAGGCATTTAAATGGAGAGTAAACTGTCCGTGTTAGAGGAGTAATATCCTACTTTATATCAGGCCATGGCTATTTGGAGGGTTTTACCGAAGTGTTAACTGGGCATTCAACTGCAACGTTAAGAAAATGAATACCAAGATTAGATTGGGTATGCCGAATGAGGCAGAGATCAGCACAGACTGACTGACTTAGAGACAGGCAGAGATCTACACAGACTGACTGACTTAGAGACAGGCAGAGATCTACACAGACTGACTGACTTAGAGACAGGCAGAGATCTACACAGACTGACTGACTTAGAGACAGGCAGAGAAAGACGTCTCAGTAGAATACATTGATTGCTGCAGAGGGACCTGGCCGTTTCTATAAATACCTCTGCTCAGTAATCAATTCTAACAGTGAGTTGATTAGAGATCCTAGTAGGACTGTGCTCTGCTGCTTTCAGAGGGTTCTGTGTGTAATCTCCAGTGGGCTTCAGTTCTAGTCATTGGACCCTGCTGGGACATACCTGCCACACACACACACACACACACACACACACACACACACACACACACACACACACACACACACACACACACACACACACACACACACAGATATTAGTTCACATTAACACACACAGCTACTGAAAGCAACACACAAAGGAGTCACCTCCATCTCACCTACCTTCTCTTTTCTTTCTCTTCTCTTTTCTTTCTCTACCTTCTTTCTCTTCTCTTTCTCTACCTTCTCTTTTCTCTACCTTCTCTTTTCTTTCTCTTTTCTTTCTCTACTTTCTCTTTTCTTTGTCTTCTCTTTTCTTTCTCTTCTCTTTTCTTTCTCTACCTTCTCTTTTCTTTCTCTTCTCTTCTCTTGTCTTTCTCTTTTCTTTCTCTACCTTCTCTTGTCTTTCTATTTTCTTTCTCTACCTTCTCTTTTCTCTACCTTCTCTTTTCTTTCTCTTTTCTTTCTCTTCTCTTTTCTTTCGCTACCGTTTCTTTTCTTTCTCTAATCTTTCTCTACCTTCTCTTGTCTTTCTATTTTCTTTCTCTACCTTCTCTTTTCGTTTCGGAGTTTCAGGCTTCGATTACATCACTTGGCAGTCCAGCGTTTGCTCTGAAATTCCTGTGAATTATTAATTAATTATGAATCCCTCACCCAGAGGTATCAATTATTCACCGTATTAAACAACACAATTAATTCACTTCTAAAATAAGACCAGCGCCGAGTTGGTCGTATTACCCTGGTGATAGCCAGACTATATGTGTGTGTGTGTATGTCGGAGCCTAGTCTGAGCCCAGCTCAATCCATAATGTAATGGGAGGCCCATCCACAGTAGAGCTATGCTTTGCTTGTATCCATCACTTGAAAGAGCATGTTGATGCGTCAGTCTGTGTGTGTTTGTGCTGAGTGCAGGTTATCAGTGGCTGCGTTTAGACGCCTTCAGGACTTGAAATGCCAGTTGATAAGGTTGTGTGTGTGTGTGTGTGTGGGTGTGTGTGAGAGAGTGTGTGTGAGAGTGTGTGTGAGAGTGTGTTCTCGGTGAGCTCCTGTGGGCCTGCTAGAGGTTGTGGAGTTGGCCCACTGGCAGATTGATAAACACAGCTAACCCAGAACCACCTAATTAGCCTGCTCTACCTCGGAAACACACACACACACACACACACACACACACACACACACACACACACACACAGTAAATCACTCTAACATGCTTCTATATCCACTTGCACACACGCTTACACACACTTACACACACACTCATGCACAGTACATCACTCTCACATGCTTCCATATCCACCTGCACACACAATGCACAGGCTCTTGTACACCCACATAACACAGGATGTGCTATTAAATGCCCATATATTAACCTGGTGAGTGTGTGTGTTTGTAGAAGTGGCTATGGTGAGTGTTTGTGTGTGTGTAGAAGTGGCTAGTGTGAATGTGTGTGTGTGTAGAAGTGGCTATGGTGAGTGTGTGTGTGTAGAAGTGGCTGTGGTGTGTGTGTGTGTGTGTGTGTAGAAGTGGCTATGGTGAGTGTGTGTGTGTGTGTAGAAGTGGCTATGGTGAGTGTGTGTGTGTGTAGAAGTGGCTATGGTGTGTATGTGTGTGTGTAGAAGTGGCTATGGTGAGTGTGTGTGTGTTTGTAGAAGTGCCTGTAGTCACAGTTTATTTAGGTTTAATCCCAGATTCCCATTTCATCCAATGGCACGCCTCATCACCTGTTCCCATACCCCCCCCCCCCCTCATCAGGGAGAGAGAGTGACAGAGCGCTTGGCCCTGTGGAGAGAGGAACAGAGAGGATGGGGGCGGGGCCGCGGGAGCGGATGGCACCAATCAAAGGCTATTCATGGCGGCGGCGCAGCCCTCTAATAATTGAAGCACGGCGTTGTCGCCGTTTGATGTCCCTTTTACATTACACAACGTTCCCCAGCATAACCCTAACCCTAACCCCAACCCCAACCCTAACCCTAACCCTAACCCTAACCCTTTTACATTACACAACGTTCCCCAGCATAACCCTAACCCTAACCCCAACCCTAACCCCAACCCTAACCCTAACCCTAACCCTAACCCTTTTACATTACACAACGTTCCCCAGCATAACCCTAACCCTAACCCCAACCCTAACCCTAACCCTAACCCTAACCCTTTTACATTACACAACGTTCCCCAGCATAACCCTAACCCCAACCCTAACCCTAACCCCAACCCTAACCCTAACCCTTTTACATTACACAACGTTCCCCAGCATAACCCTAACCCGAACCCTAACCCTAACCCTAACCCTAACCCTAACCCTAACCCTTTTACATTACACAACGTTCCCCAGCATAACCCTAACCCTAACCCCAACCCTAACCCCAACCCTAACCCTAACCCTAACCCTAACCCTTTTACATTACACAACGTTCCCCAGCATAACCCTAACCCTAACCCCAACCCTAACCCTAACCCTAACCCTAACCCTTTTACATTACACAACGTTCCCCAGCATAACCCTAACCCCAACCCTAACCCTAACCCCAACCCTAACCCTAACCCTTTTACATTACACAACGTTCTCCAGCATAACCCTAACCCGAACCCTAACCCTAACCCTAACCCTTTTACATTACACAACGTTCCCCAGCATAACCCTAACCCTAACCCTAACCCTTTTACATTACACAACGTTCCCCAGCATAACCCTAACCCCAACCCTAACCCTAACCCTAACCCTTTTACATTACACAACGTTCCCCAGCATAACCCTAACCCCAACCCTAACCCTAACCCTAACCCTTTTACATTACACAACGTTCCCCAGCATAACCCTAACCCCAACCCTAACCCTAACCCTAACCCTTTTACATTACACAACGTTCCCCAGCATAACCCTAACCCCAACCCTAACCCTACCCCTAACCCTTTTACATTACACAACGTTCCCCAGCATAACCCTAACCCGAACCCTAACCCTAACCCTTTTACATTACACAACGTTCCCCAGCATAACCCTAACTCTAACCCTAACCCTTTTACATTACACAACGTTCCCCAGCATAACCCTAACCCTAACCCTAACCCTAATCCTTTTACATTACACGACGTTCCCCACCATAACCCTAACCCTAACCCTAACCCTTTTACATTACACGACGTTCCCCAGCATAACCCTAACCCTAACCCTAACCCTTTTACATTACACAACGTTCCCCAGCATAACCCTAACCCTAACCCTAACCCTTTTACATTACACGACGTTCCCCAGCATAACCCTAACCCTAACCCTAACCCTAACCCCAACCCTAACCCTAACCCCAACCCTAACCCTAACCCTTTTACATTACACAACGTTCCCCAGCATAACCCTAACCCTAACCCCAACCCTAACCCTAACCCTTTTACGTTACACAACATTCCCCAGCATAACCCTAACCCTAACCCTAACCCCAACCCTAACCCTAACCCTTTTACATTACACAACGTTCCCCAGCATAACCCTAACCCTAACCCTAACCCTAATCCTTTTACATTACACAAAGTTCCCCAGCATAACCCTAACCCTAACCCTAACCCTTTTACATTACACAACGTTCCCCAGCATAACCCTAACCCTAACCCTTTTACATTAGACAACGTTCCCCAGCATCAATAATTAACCACTCCAATGACAGAGCGGCTTCATCTCTACCATGAGGGACTCACTCCTCTCTCTCTCTTTCTCTCTCTCTCTTTTGTGCTCTCCTTAATCTCATTGCTGTGTTAGGATTTACTCTCTTGATGTCCTTCTCTTTTGGTTTTTCGTTCTTTCCCTCCTCTTCTTCTCTCTTTTTCTTTGTCAGCTATCTCCTCAGTGTCCCTGTTTCTCCTTGATGTCCCCTCCCTCTCTTTTTAACCTCTCCATCTCTTTCTCCCTCTATCTCTCTCTCTCTCTCTCTCTCTCTCTCTCTCTCTCTCTCTCTCTCTCTCTCTCTCTCTCTCTCTCTCCTCTCTCTCTCTCTCTCTCTCCTCTCCTCTCCTCTCCTCTCCTCTCTCTCTCTTCTCTCGTGTCTCCTCTCTCTTCTCTGTCCGCCCTCTCTCTCCCTCGGTTCTTTGACCAGAGGGTTGGGGATATTAGCGTGGTGGCTAATCCACTTAGCGGGCTCAGGGTGGTGCATGCCGGGCCCCTTTAGGAGCTCTTTGAGGTCACCACGGCTGCCTTTGTCTCCGACCCGGCAGTCCAATCCCATTACCCCGCCCTCACGTCACAGTCTGGGGTGCGTGGCGGCTGGCCTTGGAAAGGTGGCTCCATACTGGAACATGATGTCACTCCTCTGCCTGCCCCATGATGCACCGGGGGGAGGGACCTTTGACCTTTGACCTTTGGCTCTTTGCGGTCATGACTCAGATAACCTCTGCCCTTTCTCCCTCACTAGCCTTTGGCTCCGCTTCTGTAACTCCACCTTTTCTCTCTCTCTCTCTCTCTCTCTCTCTCTTCCCCCCCCCCCCCCCCCCCCCCCTGTCTATCCCCTGGTCCATTAGGGAGAGGATGTGTCTGACCTGTCTGGGCCTCCAACAGGCAGAGCACTGGACAGCCCTTGAAGCTCCTTCACTGTCTACTCTCCTTATTGCACATAAAAGCACACACACACACAGACAGACAGACAGACAGCGCTTTGACACCTTGGGAACAATGTTGCTGTGGCTGTCCTGGATAGTCAACGTCCTGTCTGTTCTCTCTGACCATATAGAGCTTTCATGTGTGAAACAGAAACAGCTACTGAGTGTCTGGAATAGGACAGCTAAAAGACACACACACACACACACACACACACACACACACACACACACACACACACACACACACGGACACTCTGACGCCCTTACCTCTGCACATGGCCAAGCATTGTGATGATGGCAGGGTATGTTTTACTAGGCTGGCGTGCTAAGGCTTGCCTCCTTTGGGACGTTGTATTTAGCTTGTTCTGTCTATGGGGCTTGAAAATAATATATGACATGTCAAACTCTTAACGATTCTTTGGCAGGGACAAAGTGTTATATTTAGAATGAAACCACTGTTTAATATATTCAGTGTGTCACTACTAATACAGGCCATTGAAAAGTGCAGGACGCTTTGATGGCTGCCTCTTTGTACAGCGTTGTTAGTGGCATGCTTTGCTCTCTCTCTCTCTCTTTACACTCACAGACACACACACATGTACCCACGCACACACACACTTCTGGAGAGCAAACAACGCTATCTGGGTGTTATTGTGTGTGTGTGTGTGTGTGTGTGTGTGTGTGTGTGTGTGTGTCTGTGTGTGTGAAAAGCTGCACATCTGTGTCTGCCTCGTGTGTGCCATCCCCCAACACACACACACACACACACACACACACACACACACACACACACACACACACACACATCCCTTCAGGGTTAGGACCCAGAATCCCTGACCCGCAGCAGAACTATGGATGTGTTTGTTTGTCCTTGTGAGTGTGTGTCAAAGGGAGACGTGTGCTTGGTAATTGTGCCACACATTGCACTTTGCTGCGGTTCTCCTGCAGCTGGGGCAAAACCAGAGGACAGAGGGGGCGAGCAAAGGAGGGGATAAAGGGGAGAGGGAGGGGGAGGGAAGGAGGGAGGAAGGAGGGAGGAAGGAGGAGGGAGGGAGAGTGGAGGGGGGAGGGAGGGAAGGAGGAGGGAGGGAGTTTGTTGGGAACAGATGTGATACCACTCCAAACCATGTTTTAATTGAAATGACCCTTGAAGGCCATTTTGGCACATAATTGCTCTGTTGTTGATTTTAAAAATAGATGCATGTGTCAACCAGACAAAAAGCCAAACACATTCTATAATGTAACGATAACAAATACATATCAGAACATGTATGCAAATGGTGTGGTTGTGTTGGTTGATTTTAATAGTTTAAACCACATATCCTTTATGAATTAGACCTAAAGAAACAAATGTAAAATGTTTAAAAGGTTTAGACATCTCTTTGACTTTAATTATTCACCTTCTGCACCTTCTAGTACAGTCACAGAAGATGCAGTCAAGGCCTTGCCCTCTAGGCCTTCAGGTAAACACACCAACACACCTTTTAGTTCACCTCATGGATGCATACAGACTTAGTGAAGGAGCATATCTGTCACACTCCACCCTGCGTTAAACTTCATCTTAGCTTCTCTCTTCTCTAGCTTTCTCTCAGTCGCTCTCTTTCTCTTTTGCTATTTCTCTCTAGTGATTTGAAATTTCTTTAAACATTCACCTGGAGTTCCAGCGGCTCAGAGTCAATAGTCTTAGATTGAAGCACAGAGTGTCAAATCTACAGTGTCTTTAGCTGAGCACACACATTCACAGGGTGTTACAAGTCCCACCTTTTGAAGTGTTCCTCGCAGCGCCGTGCACTGTGTGTGTGTGTGTGTGTGTGTGTGTGTGTGTGTGTGTGTGTGTGTGTATGTGTGTGTGTGTGTGTATGTGTATGTGTGTGTGTGTGTGTGTGTATGTGTATGTGTGTGTGTGTGTGTGTGTGCGTGTGAGAGTTGAGGTGGTCGGCTTTGATGTCTGGCTGTGGCCCTGTAAGCTTGCTGTATTCCTGCGTGTGGAGAAAGGGGGAGGCAGGGGAGGAATGGTTAAGGTGAGAGGAGGAGGAGGAGGAGGAGGAGGAGAGAGAGAAAGAGAGAGAGAGAGAGAGAGAGAGAGGGGGAGTCAGACTATGTGTGACCATGCATGGGCAGGGCAAGGGAGAGATAAAGAGGGATGGAGGCTGAGAGGAAGAAAGAGAGTGATAGACAGGACAGAGGCTTGGTCTGGTGCCAGAGAGAGGGAGTGTAAAGGAGAGAGAGGGAGTGTAAAGGAGAGAGAGGGAGTGTAAAGGAGATAGAGAGGGAGT
This sequence comes from Aplochiton taeniatus, assembly GCA_017639675.1. NCBI lineage: Eukaryota > Metazoa > Chordata > Actinopteri > Galaxiiformes > Galaxiidae > Aplochiton > Aplochiton taeniatus. The sequence goes on along the minus strand of CM030178.1, from coordinate 16,180,828 downwards.
GTAAAGGAGATAGAGAGGGAGTGTAAAGGAGAGAGAGGGAGTGTAAAGGAGATAGAGGGAGTGTAAAGGGGAGAGAGGGAGTGTAAAGGAGAGAGAGAGGGTGTAAAGGAGAGAGAGGGAGTGTAAAGGAGAGAGAGGGAGTGTAAAGGAGATAGAGAGGGAGTGTAAAGGAGAGAGAGAGGGAGTGTAAAGGAGAGAGAGGGAGTGTAAAGGAGATAGAGGGAGTGTAAAGGGGAGAGAGGGAGTGTAAAGGAGAGAGAGGGAGTGTAAAGGAGAGAGAGAGGGAGTGTAAAGGAGAGAGGGAGTGTAAAGGGGAGAGAGGGAGTGTAAAGGAGATAGAGAGGGAGTGTAAAGGAGATAGAGGGAGTGTAAAGGAGATAGAGAGGGAGTGTAAAGGAGAGAGAGGGAGTGTAAAGGAGAGAGAGGGAGTGTAAAGGAGATAGAGAGGGAGTGTAAAGGAGAGAGAGGGAGTGTAAAGGAGAGAGAGGGAGTGTAAAGGAGAGAGAGGGAGTGTAAAGGAGATAGAGAGGGAGTGTAAAGGAGAGAGAGAGGGAGTGTAAAGGAGAGAGAGGGAGTGTAAAGGAGAGAGAGGGAGTGTAAAGGAGAGAGCAAAATGTAAGCTATGTGTTAGCATAACGTAAGCTACGTGTTGTGTCCATGTTCTTCTAACGTTAAATTATATTCCCTTAATGTTGGACGTGCTATTACACCAATTTGTACTTTCATATAGGCCCAGCCAGCTAGCTTGCGTTTGCTGAGATAGCTTGCATTAGCTCACATATCTAGCGCTACCTGTCTCTCAGGCTGTTAGTTAGCATTCCGCTAGCACTGCGGCTGACCTTGGCTGCTCCCCGTGGCGATTGGGGCTAAAGGCCTCTGGGCCTCAGGGACTTCTCCGCCTGTCAGTCAATCTACCTCCAGACAAGCAGCTGGCGCACTCCCTCTCTTCCTCTCCTCCTCCGATCCTCCCATCCTCCTCTTCTCCTCCGATCCTCCCATCCTCCTCCGATCCTCCCATCCTCCTCTTCTCCTTCTACCTCCGGATCAAATTTGACACGCTCTTCCGTCTAACTCGGGGGAAATCTTTTTCCTTCTTCTTTTTCCTTCTTCTTTTTCCTCTCCAACGAGGAGCGGGGATGGAGTGGGCTCTTCCCCCTCTGCACTGACTCAAGGTCGCGACACTACTTAAAAAGTGAAACGACTCCTCCTGCCTCGGCTTATTCTTTTGGAAGTCGTCTCTTTAGGGGGATAATGGAGGGAATCAAGAGAGAATTACAACTCCCCAAAGTGTCAGATAGCCTTCACTGTTTGATCCCGCTCCACGATCGGACGTCAAAGGCGAAAGGACCAGGTTGGACGGTTTCTGTGCTGTCGGACTGAAGAGCACACAAACCAGATGCGGAGATTACGTTTCTGTTGAACCTTTGATCACATTCACAATATTCTATGATTTGAACGTAGTTTCAACACCCATTTCTTTATTGCTAGAGTTAAAGTAGCTCAATTTATAGAATCTATTTATTTACATCTTGCTATTGCTATTAAGTAGGTCATCTAGAAACCCACAGCATACATTTATGCTGCATTTTCTACAGTAATATTGTAGGGTGTGTGGATCAATGAGTGTGTTGGGGTATATTTCTTTGTGTATTTAGTGATTCTGTGCCTTAAGTGTGTCTAGTCGAAATTGAGAGGGTTTAATGTTGTGCCTGTGTGTGTTAAAGCGTATCCATGTATATTTGGGTGTTGTTGAAGCTCCCTGGGCCATCCTCTCTTTAGTGACAGGCTGGTGTGTTAGATACCTGAGTGCTAGCTTGCACTTTAGAAACATACAGGGCATATTTTGAAGCCCCAGTCTTTCGCCTTTAATCCTATTCTCTGCAGTACTTGCACAAACGTCGGCACAACATAGACGCACACACGTACCCTGAAAAGAGGGTGGTGTGCAAAGACCCACAAATGTGTACACTGGTTAAACACACACACACACACACACACACACACACACACACACACACACACACACACACACACACACACAGACACACACAAAGTAACTGGAACACCCCTATAGACAGATTTAATATGCAGGGCACACACACACACACGCACACACACAAACACACATACACACTCATGCATACACAATCTGTTAAGCCTTCATGCTTGATATTAACACATTCTTCCTTGTAGAACTTGAGAATCTTCCATTGCAGACGTGTCTCTGCTGTGGGTTGGTGGGGAGGCCTGTCCTCCACTATCCTGTTAAACTTCCTCTCACCCACTTCCTAAATCCACAGAGCGCGGCTTAATACAGCCTCCCTTATATCCGCTCTCACTTCACATGTGGACCGGCAGTGCATTTGCTCTTTGTGTGTGTGTCTGTGTGTGTGTGTGTGTGTGTGTGTGTGTGTGTGTGTGTGTGTGTGTGTGTGTGTGTGTGTGTGTGTGTGTGTGTGTGTGTGTGTGTGTGAGTGAGTGTGTGTGTGTGTGAGTGTGGGAAGGGGGTGGGGGCATACTTTCCGTTTCCTCCTGAAATCCCTTTAAAGCTCACTAGTAAACAAGATAGATCCATATGTGTGTCTCACTTTTAGCAACACGTCAATACTCCCATTTTTCTTCATCTTTTTGTTCGTGTGCATCAGACCATGTGGCTATTTTATGTGACTGATCCAAATGCTACCATTTATTTTAGGAAGATGACAGGGGGGGGGGGGGGGGTATCGCTGCTTACGTTTTGGCTCTTTCATGAAATAATTGAAATTTCAGAGTGTGTGGATAGCGATGAGGGTTTCAACCGTTGATGATACTTATTTGTTCCACAAAACAGGACAGTAGAATTAAGTTTGTTTATGGGAATAACAACACTATAGACATCACCACTCAAAGCCTTGGCTTTGACTTCAACAAAGCCTGTACAACTTGATGTAGAAATACAAGTCTGTACATTATATAATATTATATAATATTAGATTACATTAGTTGCACGAGTCACATACATACAAAAAAATGTACTTTCTCTTTTTAAGATAAAGAACAAGAGAAGAGGGGTGTGTTCAAACCGTGGTTCTATGTCGGGTAGATCTAGAGTCTGACCGTAGAGCCTGGTGTCCAGCTGAAGGGACACCCCCCCATCCCCCCCAGAGACCCTCCAATGGCTCCACAGCTGCCCTGGTGGCACCACCACCCAGACAGACGGGCAGAGCCCTCTGCCAACCCTCTCTCTGTGCCCGCTGTGCCCACCATGGCCTCTCAGTGGGCCAGTCCCCCAGCGCCTGACACATATCTGTCACCTGGCACATGGGCACACGCTGGCACATGGGCACATGCGGACACTGCCCCAAAATACCTCAGCCCTAACTCAGCAGCTAGGCTCCATGCTGGTCAACGCAAATATACCATTACTGTATAGACATACACCATTACTGTACAGACATACACCATCCCTTTATAGAAATACACCATTACTGTATAGACATACACCATTACTGTATAGACATACACCATCACTTTATAGAAATACACCATTACTGTACAGACATACACCATCACTTTATAGAAATACACCATTACTGTACAGACATACACCATCACTTTATAGAAATACACCATTACTGTATAGACATACACCATCATTTTGTAGAAATACACCAATACTGTATAGACATACACCATCACTTTGTAGAAATGCACCCAGACATAGTGAAAGAGCTGACCCTAACCTAACCCTAACCCCAACCTTAAACACACCATGACTGTATATAAATAGTGAAAGAGCTGACCCTACTGTGGAGCTTTCTGAGATGGACTTCAGCCATTGGTATTGATAGAACAGATACGGTTAGTACACACATCACCAAATGAATTATTAGTAGTAGTAGTAGTAGTATAGCACAGATGAAAGAATACCGAGGGGGAAAAGAGAGAGTGAAGTCAAAAGAGGGGGAGAGAGAAAGAGGGGAGAGAGAAAGAGGGGAGAGAGAAAGGGGAGAGAGAAAGAGAGTAGACTGACGAGTGAAGAGTTGGTGTTTGTGGTTCCGTTCCATCCAGCCGCTGTTTCATGCTGTGACGGCGGGAAACAAAATAACAAAGTCCAAAGAGCTGCCAGATCAAAACAGAATCAAGACCCGTCTCCCCGAGATGAGACGGTCAAAAGCCCTGTCACGTCACAGAGTCAGAGACGGGGAAGGTAGATACGACAGAAAGAGAGAGGGAAAAAGTAAACAGAAAGGAAGAGACAGGAAAAAGAAAACTATGAAGAGGGTGTGCCCTGGAGCGTCCCTTCAAACCTTTGATGAATCTGTGGAGGCAATGTCAGGTCGACAGCTCCGAGATTCAGAGCTAGTGACAGACTCAGAGAAAGGAAGAGAAAAAGAGAAGGAGGAAGAGAGAAGGAAAGAGAGAGAGAGAGAGAGAGAGAGAGAGAGAGAGGGAGAGAGAGGGAGAGAGAAAGAGAAGAAGGAGAGAAGGAAAGAGAGAGAGAGAAATAGGGAGGGAGAGATCGACGGATGGGGTGTTAGACGGATCAGGATGGTCAGAGTTTCTGTTGTGTTGTTGTTTGGGGTGCAGGCTATTTGCAGGATGTGCTGGTGGAGTAGATACAGATCAGTTTCTGTTGCGTTGTTGTTTGGGGTGCCGGCTATTTGCAGGATGTGCTGGTGGAGTAGTTTCCACTCTCCCAAGTCCTTATTCTACCCCCTGTCCTATCGTTCTTAAAAACAAATCAGTCAGGATGGATGGGATTGAGCTAGACACACACACACACACACACACACACACACACACACACACACACACACACACACACACACACAGAACACTGATATTTCCTGACCTATCAGACCCTCCCTCTCCTTTCTTTCCATCATCAGTTTCTCTTTTCTCTTTTCTCTTTTCTCTTGCTCTTTGCCTCTCGTTTTCCTCTCTTGTCCACTTCTCTCACTGTTGGCGGGAGATGAAATGAGAAGAGTCATAAAAAAGGCTGAATTCTCCTCCTTGTTAGCGCGCCACAGGATTTTTTCCTGTAATGGAAATGTTCAGGTTTTTGCAGAAAACAACCAATTAAAGGAGGTTGAGACTTCAGGCAATTATCAAAGAACAATTTTCTAAATGAGCACTGAGATCAAACAAAGAGAAATAACTTCATTATGTTCACTCTAACAACATAGTAAGTTCTGATTTGTTGACAAGATGGAAACGAGTATATCGGTCTAAACTAAACAAATAATTCCATTGGTCGAGGGGGAATACGTGTTACCTCACTGTATTGAAAAGGACACGTATGCCAACCGTAAAAGGGCTTGTGGCCCAGTATTGATCTGCTGTGCCCTAGTTTTGATCTTATGTGATCCCCGGGAAAAATCTCACGTTCGAGTTTTAACAAGCTCCTATATTTGACAGTGCGTGAATTTAGATTGATAATAACAGGAAAAGATTGGATTTTTTTTCTCTAATCCACAATGTTAAAGAAACGCAGTTCATCCGAAAATACAAGGTCTGGGCCCTGGGTCTACACAACATGGCTTTAGGGCTAGTAAGGTCCCTGATTAACTCGGAGCAACGCCCACCCTCGTTTACGTTGAACAAGGGGAACTTGCTTTTAGCGCGACATCCATGTGGGTCACATGTCAACAGAACATCCATGTGGGTCACATGTCAACAGAACATACATGTGGGTCACATGGCAACAGAACATCCATGTGGGTCACATGTCAACAGAACATCCATTTGGGTCACATGGAAACAGAACATCCGTATGGGTCACATGTCAACAGAACATCCATGTAGGTCACATGGCAACAGAACATCCATGTGGGTCACATGGCAACAGAACATCCGTGTGGGTCACATGTCAACAGAACAGAACAGTCTTTTATCCGTTGGCAGGTGCTGATGGGCAGCTCTCCAGCCTGATTAGCTCTAAGCTAACCCAAACCCTAACCTTAACGCTAATGCTAACGCTAACCCTAACCTTAACCCTAATCCTAACCCTAACCCTAACGTTAAGCTACATGTGTTGTCCTGTTGGCCATGGGAGTTGGACTTGGTTAGCGTTGGATGCTAACACAGCTTGGCTTGGCTTGTGCTTATAGCAAGGGTTTGGTTAGGCGGAAAAAAATCTAGCCCTGAAGGGTTTTAAATCAACCCATTCTACTTATTTATTTATTCAGTATTTAAATTCATGGGAAGTTGTTTTTCATTTGTATGCATGCTAAGTGAGACATCTCTCTGTCTCCCCACTGAAATGTGTTCTTCTTGTTTTTTTCTGCATGAGTGGACACTTACAATTTTACTGCTGTCAGTTTTTCTCCCTCTTGTCCCTCACACATGCAAAAAACATGCACGCACACACACGCGCGCGCACACACGCACACACACCAACACAACTGGTTGTTTATTTCAAACTAGAAGTACTTCAGCATAAAAGTTGTTAAACAAAAGGAATACATATTTAGTTGGAATACCTTTGTTATTTATCTGAGAATGCACACACACACACCGACACCATCACACACACACTAATATAATGTGACAGCGATGCAGGGAGGCCACACACCTTTCGATGAATCCCCCTTAAGGCAAACAGCCAGACACACACAGCCCCCCCCCCCCCTCCCCGTTTTGTTCTACCACATTCCAGATACTCACCTTTACGACCATGGACAGACCCTGCCATCTTCAACACACACACACACACACACACACATTTTCATACCTCCACAGATAATCGAATATGAAATGGGGCCCTGTTTCGTCGGTGTTGGCCCTAGATTTCCTCTGACAGGCGGACCACGACTCTGCCACCCCCTGGGGGCTAGAGGAGGGCCGAGGGTGTGTGTGTGTCCATGTAGGTCCCTGGCTGTGTGTGTGTGTGTGTGTGTGTGTGTGTGTGTGTGTGTGTGTGTGTGTGTGTGTGTTAGTGTTTTGGACCAAGCCACCTATCTGGCACTGTGTGTTGGCACCATGGCCCTGCTCCTCTTCAGTCTGACCTGTGACCCCGGGCAGCGGGCTCCAGCTACAAACAGAGCTCTCTGCAGTGTTACCCTGTAGGGGCCTCACAGACGCAGGGCCTGAGGGCCTCAGAGAGAGAAGCAATGTGTGAGCAGGCTAGACACTGTTCGAGTAGTTTCCCCACTTTATGTTTGTGATGCCTTCTCAGAGGTTCTCATTTGAAACCACGTTGGGACTTTTTGTATGTGTGTGCGTGTGTGTGTGTGTGTGTGTGTGTGTGTGTGTGTGTGTGTGTGTGTGTGAGTGTGTGTGTGTGTGTGTTTGTTTGCATGGACCTCCAGGCCCACGGCCCAAACCAAGCATGTCTTTGTTGTAAAGACTGCGCCTCTTAGCCTGCACCGGGAGAGGTGTTCTGGGGGTTGTAGTTTGTGCTAATTTATTGATGACATGTCACGTCTCTCCTTGTCAAACAGAAATGTATCGTTCAAATCAAGGGGGAACACGAGAAAGCACAGACAAAGAAGAAAGAGACTTGGGTTTTAGATCGTCGCTGGGGGTTGTAGTTTTGGATGTGTGATGAGTCTGTGGATTTCAACGGGCTCACAGGCTGAGAATGTTTCAGTAAATCCACACGGCAGCCATTTTGTGTGTTGTTTTGTTTTCCTGCCTTTAACTTTCGGTTCATAGATGGTGGGTCATTCTGTGGCAACTGCAGGTGTCTTTAGCAAAATGGTTGACACACCTTTCTCCATTGTTTCTGCAAAGCAAACACAGACAGAATGTGTCATCATGGACATCAGTGAAGAATCTGGGCGAGCTCTTCTGCTCAATGATTTGTGTAGGGAGGGGCTCCTACTCCCAGTCAGTCAACCTAGCTAGTGTTGAAGGAGGCCATGTTGCTTTCCAGGTGCAGACATCTGATAGTACTTTACAGAGGTAACGTCCAACTCTTCCAAAAGTTGAGACAGGGGGTTTGTGAAAACACCAACCGTAGGATTGCGGACTAAGGTAAAAGAACAACACTTTTTGAGCAAGGATCTGTGTCTTCAAGAACATAAAAGATAGGAGAATACAGACTTAATTTCCCAAAAGGCAATGCTAATTATTGACCTTTCCCAAAACACATATAGGTGGACAACTTACAGCTACAGCTATTGATTACTTTGGTAATTAAGTTTTCTGGAAAGTATTTTTAGCCTAAGCTAAAAGATGTTTAAATTATCTTTACCTGTACTATAAAAAATTATTTTTAATTAGGTGAGAGTTTGGCTGACTAGTAGCCTGTAGCTTAGTAACATAGTGCCTCAATGTATGAGGAGATCATTTCAACCATCCAGCTACTGTAATGTATTTTAATGAATAATGGACTCCATTTCTTCTTTTTTACAACCTAATTTCGGATTTCATAAGGCAGACATTTTAAATCCTGATTGTTTCACTTTTTTTTTTTATCACAAATGTATTCATTTCAGCCCCAGTCTCCAGGCGTAGATAATTGATGAGGGGCCACCAAGCTGCGATTGATTGATGCTTTGTTGAGGCAGCAAACGGTAAATTCCTGAACATGTAGAAGCAGGTGGAAGTAGGTTTTTATATAGAAGCTGTTTTGTCCAGCTTTAAGCTGCTAATCCTTAAAGCTTGGAGTGTGACCTGTTAGAAATAGATGCCTTTAAGAATGGTTGCTTGAGAAAATCTTTGCCAGGCCATCTCAGCATGGCACAGTAATGGATGGATCTACAGTTTTTGTATCAAAGTTAACAGCCCTCTTTGTTGTTGTTGTGTTTGTGTGAGTGTGTGTGTGTGTGTGTGTGTGTGGGGTGTGTGTGTGTGTGTGTGTGTGTGTGTGTGTGTGTGTGTGTGTGTTGGTACTTGGAGGCTTGCTGTCCACTGTTGCCTCTCCTCCCCTTCTCTTCTGGAGCTTATCTCTCCCAGTAGGAGCCCTGTGGAACTCCGGCGGAACATTCCAGCGACTCTGAACTACCAGCCAGCTGGCCATGCCTGCCGTCACTGCCTGGGGGACACGCACGCACACACGCACGCACACACACACACACACACACACACACACACACACACACACACACACACACACACACACACACACACACACAAACACACATACACAGTCAAAGAGGGCAGCACCACAGTGTGATCCAAGCACAAACACCATCACGCAGTTCTTTAGAGTTACATTTATATCTCCAGACACGCATAGAAACACCCATCTACACAAAGGATGCCCCAGAGTAAGATGGAGACAAAGGCAGAGTTCAGAGCCCACATCCCAATCAGGCTGGCAGCCTCACACTACCTCCGCTCCAGCCCTGGCACATCCCAGCAAGACCCCAGGGCCTTAGAGCAACCTCTGAACCCCACAGAGACGTATGGAGAGAGAGAGACTAGAGGTAGGGATAGACACAATTTTTGATCATGGTTAAAGAAGATTACAGCTTGGTGCCTGTCAGTGGTTATTGATTTGAGCCGAAGTCATGTGAGAACCATGGGAAACCCAGTTACACAGACACACACACACACACACACACACACACACACACACACACACACACACACACACACACACACACACACACACACACACTCTCCTCAGCTGCCCCCAGTCCATTGAGCTAAGTTCCAGTGGAGTCCTTTCTTTGGACTTGAAAATCTAAGCTTGCAGGCGTAACACGGCACTCAAACACACTTTATATCACAACAGCATTCCAGCCTCTGACCCTAACCCCTTACCTGGACAGGGGTCACCAGGTCAGGGGCCGTTACACACACACACACACACACACACACACACACACACACACACACACACACACACATACACACACACACAGAGCACTTGTCCTTTTTTTCTCTCACAGATAACATAGGAGGTATCCAGACCTCTGCGGTTCCCAAATACTTCCTCCTTGGAGCACCAGATACTGCAATAAACCCCATCAAACGCAATGCCTGATAAATTGTCTGTAAACGATGTGATGTGTGTGTGTGTGTGTGTGTGTGTGTGTGTGAGGTGTTTCTGGAGCCAGCCTTGCAGAGAAGTGTGTAGGTCCTGATCAAAGCCTAATACCTCCTTCAGTGGTGACCTTTGACCTTAGCTACTGGCACCTCCGGGGTATTAGGAGAGCGAGAGACTGTGTGTGTGTGTGTGTGTGTGTATTTGTCTGTGTGTGTGTGTCTGTGTGTATTTGTCTGTGTGTGTGTGTGAATGTGTGTGTGTGTGTGTGTGTGTCTGCTGGTCTACGGGTGTGTGTGTGTGTGTGTGTGTGTGTGTCTGTTTGTCAGTGTGTGTGTTCATTGCAGAAATGTGAACTTTACGGGCACGGCCTGGTCTGATTATCACAGAAGGGGGTGTCAGTGGGGGGGTGAAACCTAAGCCCCGGTGTGTTTGTTATAAAGAGGAGAGTAGGAAGGAGGGAGGGAAGAGTAGAAAGGAGGGAGGGAAGAGTAGGAAAGAGGGAGGGAAGGGAAAGATGGAGCAGCATGGCAGGAGGTGGGCTTGATTAGGACCCGTTAGTTTTGGAGTTGCTGCCTCCAGGCTGTGTTTTCAGCTTTGGCTGTAAAAGTTTATTTATGGAAAAGAGCTCTTGCTGAATCAGGTGCATGCTTGTTTGTGTGTGTGTGTGTGTGTGTGTGTGTGCGTGTGTGTGTGTGCGTGTGTGTGTGTTTGTGTGGGTGGGGGGTTGGGGGACTGAGTGAGAAGCAGAGAGAAAGTATGTGTTTGTGAAAGTAGAATTTTCTTTGAATTTTTCAAATCTTAATTCTCTTTTCGCCATCGATCAAACTACGCCACACTCTTCATTGAGGCCCAGTCTTTTCTATTCGACGTCTACTGGGAGGCCTGGTCAAACAGCTAAATGTAGCTCCGCAGTGGAGCCCAGTCATTTCTATTGGACCTGCACTGGGAGGCCTGGCCAAGCAGCTAAATGTAGCTCCGCAGTGGGGCTGTAGTTCTGGCCTATTAGAATGAAGTGTAATGAAGCACCAAGCAGTCATTTGTTCCACAGTCTTTTAAAGAAAACACAAACAATGCTCTTTAAAGAGGTTACAAACACAAACAATGCTCTTTAAAGAGGTTACAAACACCAACAATGTTCTTTCAAGGGTCACTCTGCAGCTCACTACAATCTCATTTGTCTCCATAGCCCTCAAAGTGACTGAGAAAAGAGAGCTACAAATGCTCCAATCAAACCCAAAACAACCAGACGCAACCTGCCAACCTGCCAGCCTGCCAGCCGCGGCCGCTTTGCAAATCACTGTGTTGGTGCTTCGTTAGCACGCCCCTAATTGATTTCACGCCGTGAAAAAAAAGAAAAATTAACGAACGAGGGAAAGCAGCTTACTGCTATCTAGCCCCGGACTAGAAATGAAATACCGTCCCATATAATCCTAGCTGCTTCCTCTGTTGTTCACTCTTTCTCTCTCTCCCTCCCCCCTCCCCCCTCCCTCTCTCCTTCTGCTTCTGCTTCTTACTGTTGTTCCCTCCCTCCACCCCTCCCTCTCTCCCTCCCTCCACCCCTCCCTCTCTCCCTCACTCCCTCCTGCTTCATACTGTGCCAATTAAAGCTGGATCCTAAAATACCAGGGCCCCTTTAACAGGATTAGTGGCGTGTGTTTTAAGGATAGGAAATAATTAGTCTTATTGCTGATTAAAATGAATCAGGCTGCTGGCCATGCCTCATTATGGCCAGGAGACATGCTTCCTGTCCTGCTCTTCTTCTCCTCTCCCTCTCTTCTCCTCCCTCTCTTCTCTTCTCCCTCTCCCTCTCTTGCTCTCCCTCTCCCTCTCTTATTCTCTTGCTCTTCCTCCTATCGTCCGTCTTTCTCCAACTCTGTGTCGCTCTTCTTTGGTGTCTCATCTCGTGTCTCCCTACGTCTCTGCCCCCTTCTTCTTTTTCTTCTTCTTCTTCTTCTTCTTTGGCACCCTTCCAGTGGCTGCTCCCTCACTTCCATTCACGGAACTATCTGGAAGATCCACAGCGGCCCTCGCAGCAGGTTATTTGAGTTTGGAGTACGCCAGAATATCCTCTCAAAGTTCATCAAAGATGCAAAATACTGTGACCTATTTATCAATGAGTTCCTGCCGGTTCATTACTCCTACAGTGTGTTTTTCTTTGAAAGCTGTAAACAGAGGAATGATGCAGATGCTAAAGTCTGACCATTCCAGACGGGGATCTGAGGGTGGGGCTCGTCTTCTCCTTCTAAACCTCTTTGTCTCTCCCTCCTTTTTAACGGAACATTTCTATTTTTGGGTAGTGCGTCTTGGCAGATGCTCAGGCAGCATAGTAGCCTCTCGGGTTGGGAAAGGTTGGCAAACCCTTTTTTGGGCATTGTGTGTGTGTGTGTGTCTATATAGGAGCCCCCCTTCAAAGATGACAGCACTTCTCCCTTGCCGCCCTGCCCTCACGTGAACCCTCACATAATCACTGCCAATCAAACAGCACCAAACACACAAACAAGCACCAACACTGGCCCCTCCATTCTGAATAAAGCTCTCTGATGGGTAGCCACAGCACCTAACTGAATGGGCCATTGTGCCCCACTCCAGGACTCATTGGGTTAATTGGGCCCCAGCATGCAGCGGGGCCCAGCTCCTCCCCGGGGGCCCCTGAGTCGTGGAGCCTGTGAGGCCAGGGCCACTCCTTAGGTCAAAACCCCGTGAACTGACGGGGAGTGAGGACTAATGAAGAAGACTAAACAAAGGCTGGAGGTCCAACCGAGAGACATGCAGGGAAATGGAAAGATCATGTTGACCGTCAACACATGACAACAAAACTAACAGGCGCTCTGCAGCCCTCCTGTTGGAGGCAGACGTGAATAGAGACAAGAGAGACAGTGAATACTCTACAGGCTCCCCAGCTCTCATAGTGGGTGTGTGTGTGTGTGTGTGTGTGTGTGGTGTGTGTGTGTGTGTGCGTGTGGTGTGTGTGTGGTGTGTGTGTCTGTGGTGTGTGTATGTGTGGAGTGTGAGTGTGGTGTGTGAGTGTGGTGTGGTGTGGTGTGTGTGTGTGTGTGTGCGTGTGTAACTGGGTTTCCCATGGTTCTCACATGATTTCGGCTCAAATCAATAACCACTGACAGGCACCGAGCTGTAATCTTCTTTAAACATGATAAAATATTCTTTCAACAGGCTCTCAAATTGATTCCCCCCCCCCCCCCAAGGGGCAGAATGCAGTGTGCGAATAATGTCATTATTGAAATGTGCTCTAGATTTATGCTGAAAAGATGATTTCAATTCAATCCGGTTTGTCAGAGGCATCGATGAGTTCAGGATTGAACCCTATTGGAGTGGATGGGTTATCAGGTGGGAACATGTAATACAGGAAGATGGATTGCATGGCGTTCACTGACACTTTCAGCTTTCACTTTCACTTTCCAACTTTAGCCAGATCTGGCCATTGCTGGCATGTGTTGGAGGGTTTGTAAGGGGTATGACGGTATACATACATTTAGCATGTATGTGCAAAACAACATTGTAATTTGGGATCTGTAGAAAATTCTATTTCATGCCATTGAGAGATATTGTGCGTTTGTTTGCGGGTCTGCACTAGCCTTCTCTGACTCTAACTCTACTACCAGACATGAAAGGCAAGAAAAATCCATGTTCGCACTTCTTCCTGAAACTGTTAATCTAATAGTCTTTTAGCAGCAAAAGGCTTGAGCGTCTGTAAGCGGTTAAATCCAATCAAATCAAGTGGGTGGTAATCCTGTTGGTTCCCCATGTGGAGCCCTGGGGGACTCCAGGGACCGATTTAGAACGATCCGGAACCCCACCCAACCCCTCACACCACATGGACCCATCCCAGCCTGAGGACTGACTGTGATCTTCACTACCATACGGGCCTAAAGCTGTTAGCCTGATAAACTGGCTCCAGACCATTCGGCTGCCTATAGGAATACATACTGGTTACTAGACGCCATTACGATTTAAGGCCCTCTGGCTAAGAGTAGACTAATATTTTCCCTGTGTTTTCAAACCATTCTATCTTTTTTAAATTGTTAAAACCGCTTGTGTGTCAAGTAAATTCCACTGAAGTTTCATTATTCTGACAGTCACAAAGCGCACTGTCACTTGTCAAGGAAAGACCCGAGGAGTGTGAACCACAGAGATCTTTAGAGCACTACTTCAGCAGAAGAAAAGATCCTGCCACGGTCGGCCATGTTGACCAGCCATGGCCTGTGATCCTCACCCTATTCAGACTCCATCACCGTCTCCCATTGTGTCGGCTCAAGGGTCGAGGGGGGACTTCGGCCTGTCAATCATGTTATGAAGGGGGGGTGGGGGCGACCTTAGAGGAGACCATGCGGGTGACACAGGAGGTGGGGTAGGGGGAGAGTGATGAAGGGAGGGCTTGCGTGGGTGAGTGACAGCTTGCAGCAGGGACCTCTTGTTTGAGGGTCTGACGGAACGGGTTTATTGTTGCGCTAGCGCGGCGGTGGCTAACGCGACGGTCACTAGCGCGGCGGTGGCTAACGCGGCGGTGGCTAACGCGGCGATGGTTACGCGGCGGTGGCTAACGCGGCGGTGGCTAACGCGGCGGTGGCTAACGCGGCGGTGGCTAGCCCGGCGATGGCTAGCGCGGCGGTGGCTAACGCGACGGTGGCTAACGCGGCGGTGGCTAACGCGGCGGTGGCTAACGCGACGGTGACTAGCGCAGTGGTGGCTAACATATTTTAAGAAAACTATTTAACCATATGATGCGGTCTCTAGATGCCCGTGGGCCATCATTGGTATCTTTCCTAAGCCAAATCTTTTTTTCCTCCTAAAAACACCTGCTGTGTCTTGTATGTTGATTGACACATTGTGGGAGGGATCATGCGTGCCCTCTGACCTGTCAGGGAGCTCCGTGACGACCTAATAGGGCTGAGTGACAGATGTCCCACCAGTGAGGAGGCTTGTCGGCTGGTGGAGATTATCGCTCCCAATGTGACAACACAAGCTGCTGCCCCAGACGTGCATCTGGGTTTCTGGGTTGTTGTTTTTCTGCGGAGTCTCTCGTACCAGTGGATTAGGAAAACACTCACACACACAAACACGAGGTGTGGACATACGCTGCCACACACACTGTGACACATACTGTGCGTGCACACGACAGACACACTCTCTCACACACTTGGCATGTAGAGCATTCATGTACTTTCTCGGTATAGAACACGCATGTACTTTTTCAGGCACATACTTACACATACATGCATTTCCCATGCCCCCCTCCATTGAATGGAAAGCATCAGAAGGGGTGTTTGCAGAGCAGCCAGATCACTCCACACCTTCGTGGCAGGCTGGCTAATGGTGGTGTTAGCAGGGGTTAATGGAGGGATCAGAGGCATCCCTGGAGAAAACACAGCCCCAGACTCACAGCTTTCGATGGGAAGAAAAGGACCCGTTCTCCCTCAGTGGCTTGGGGCTCACGCTGGAGGACCACTAACAGAACCCGAGTCCGAGGCTGGGGGGCGGAACCTGGGGGCGGAGCCTGGGCACATCCAGGTGAAGACATAATGAACTGTCACACTAGGTTCTCCTCCCCTCCCCTCCCCCCTCCCCTCCCCTCCCCTCCCCTCCCCTCCCCTCCCCTCTCCTCTCCTCTCCTCTAATCTTATTCAGTCTAATACTTCACCACTGTGGTATTGGGGATCTCCTCAGTCGATAATCTCTTCCACATCACAGAGAGTCACAGAGGGCCTATCGATTCTCTACTATTCAGTCTTGAGAGGCCCGCTGTCTTTCTTTCTGTCTTTCTTTCTTTCCCAGACGGTGCGGCCTTTTCTATCTCTCCCAAATGTTCTGTGTTGTGAAATAATGGCAAAAATTGAAGTGAGTAGAATCATCGATTGACAAATGGTTTTGCTTGTTCCTTCTCTGGGCTGTGGCCTCTTTCCTCGTGCCTTGTCGTTTGGGACAGCCCCTCTCTACCTGTGCCGTCGATACAGCAGGCGCTCACAGTGAGCAGCACTTCAGCAGGGGTTAGGGTTAGGCTCAGGGTTCAGTGGGGGTTATCTGAAACGACGCAGGCAGTGTTAGGACCATAATCAGACAAACTGTTAGGGTGGTGGCCATTAGCATGGGATAAATGCACCGCACTGCTAACGGCCAGCTCACACACGGACACGCACGCGCCCGCGTACACGCACACGCATACACACACACACACACACACACACACACACACACACACATTCACGCTGACACATGGGAAGAAGGCATATGAGTTGAAGCTAGGCTGGAGGGGCAGTGTCTAATTGTGTGTGTGTGTGTGTGTGTGTGTCTCACTGAAACACTTGCTTTCCTTTGTGTGTCTGATGCAAGGCTAGCAGGGCCTGGTGAAATCCAGGCCGGATGGACAGTGGACTGCAGCTTTGCCCGGGGATCTGATGCAAAGACACACACACACACACACACACACACACACACACACACACACACACACACACACACACACACACACCACAGAATGTTTCGTGTAGAAATGACTCTTAAGACTTTATCCTCCATTTATCTCCTCTATCTCCTCTCCTCTCCTCTCCTCTCCTCTCCTCTCCTATGGCGTTCAGAGTTTGCCAGTCCACCCCACAGCCCAACATGCATCAGTCATCGCTAATCCCCTCCCTGCTGGAATAAATAGCACTGCCCTCTCTCTCTCTCTCTCTCTCTCTCTCTCTCTCTCTCTCTCTCTCTCTCTCTCATTCCCTCTCTTTGTTTCTGTCGTTCTCTATCACTTTCTCTTTCCCCTTCTCTTTCTCCATGGCTCCCTCACTCTCCCTGACTCATAAGCAGTTTACTCTGCATCCTTCTCTTCATTGCTGTCTCACACAGAAACACACTCAAACATTTGTTATTTTTTATTATCTCTCTGGCTGGTTTCTCCCCTCCATTTGCTTTGCCATTGTTTGCTTTCTCTTATTCAGCTGTCTCTCTCCTTTTGCTGAAATATGGGTATAAATAAACCCACTGCCTTTAGGCTTTAGGCAGTGAGCTGTAGGTCGTGGAAATGTATTTTTAAAACGGGTATGCAAAACTCCCTCTCCCGGTTGGGAGGAGTCATGAGGTGAACAGGTAAAGACTTTGTTGTTGTTTTCGTCATTGTTATTCTTCTTTCTAGTATAAATATATATGTTTAGATATATTATATATAAATATATAAATCTGTGTATCTCTTGCACACAGCCACAGCGGACTAAAACAAGGAGAACCCTCTATCTCTGTTTATTCTATGGAACTAGAATCAACAGTACCTTATTACTTTTTTGGGACATGGTTGACATTTGTGTCGCTGAATCATAACAGCAGAAAATGATAACACACACACACACACACACTTTCAAACACTTTTCAATGTATCTTCTAGTCTATCGCTTGTTGTACATGTGTGTGCGTGTGTGTGTGCGTGTGTCTGAAAGGGTCCAGTGTCACAGGAGTGAATTCATTTCTGTGGTGTATGAAAACAGGGGTTTAAATGAGCAGGGGACTGGGTTCTGATCTACCTTGGTGACAAGCAGGTTTGAGGAGCAAACTGTACTGCAGGGACCCCACACATACAAATGCACAGACTCACAGTCGCTAATCTTTTTGTTTGTTTGATCTGTGTGTGTGTGTGTGTGTGTGTGTGTGTGTGTGTGTGTGTGTTTACGACATGGCGTGTTTTTTTTTTGCATGTCGATTGTTTACAAGGCAAAGGATGCTTGACTCTATGGGGATTCAGAGTGGCACACCCGGAACGGAAACGCTCTCATAAGCAGAAAAGAGAGGGAAGGGGCAAGGAAAGAGCAGGGGGGGGGGGGGGGGGGGGGGGGGGGGGGGGGGGGGGGGGGCAGCGGCGGCACTCTGTAATGCAGACGAATGGTGGCGGCGTCCCAGATACAGCCGGCGTATTAATCAACGCCACACAGGGGGAAACGCTCGCGGGCGGCCACTTTGAAATAAAGAAGGAGACTGCAAGTGAGCCAGAGGGAGAGAGAGAGAAGAGAGAGAGAGAGAGAGAGAGAGAGAGAGAGAGAGAGAGAGAGAGAGAGAGAGAGTGAGAGGGGTAGAGGGGAGAGAGGGAGAGCGAGAGAGAAGGAGAGAGAGAAGAGAGAGAGGGGGTTGAGGGGAGACAGAGAGGGAGAAGAAACAGGCCACTCTCCTGCTACAACTCTATCAATTATTCATGGGCCCCTGGTCCCTGGGACCAAATCTGTTGCCTATTATCACTCCTGTTTAATCAGATTCTGTTTGTCGCCCGTTGTAGAACAACAGCCGTGCTAAGGCCTTAACATGAGTACCCCTCCTTCTAGGCTAAAGACCTGTGTTTTTATCACCATCCATGGGGTGGTATGGCTCCTGTTAATGTGATCTAAGCACTGGTTGGTTAGTATTACTGGGATATAAGGACTGGTTGGTTAGTATTAATGGGATATAAGGACTGGTTGGTTCGTATTAATGGGATATAAGGACTGGTTGGTTCGTATTAATGTGATCTAAGGACTGGTTCGTTAAGTCAGATTGTATTTTGTTGTCCAGTTTCACAAAGATTTCTCTCAGAGAGCTGCACAAAATAAATAAAATGAAAATATAAAACAAAGATGAGAAACATTTAGCAATCATTATAGGAATGGGGATAAACAGCTGTGATTGGTTGGCTCAGGAAGCACAGATCATTACCATGACTTCCCTCTGCTCTTCCTCTATTACACTCTCCTCTCTTTCTTTTCGTGGATTCTCAACCTTTCCTTTGTTCGTTACGCTCTATCCCTCCTCCACTCACCTCTCTGTCCTTCTCTCTCTTTCTCCACTTCAGCCCTCCTTGGGCTAAGAAAATGTACAGTTAAAACCTCTCATCCTGGACCCTCATTGACTTGCAAATGGGCTTTTGCTAACAAGCGAGGGTGTTTTCAACAGTCCCTGTGTCAGCCCCAGCCTTGGAAAAGAGCCATTAGAGGGGTTACCACAGGAAAGACAGTAGGAGGACAAAGCCACAAAACTCCATGCTCAATGGCCGACCTCTATGGTATAGCTGGGAGTATAGCTGTGTCTGAATGCAATCACACTCAACACTAGCTCAATGGCCGACCTCTATGGTATAGCTGGGAGTATAGCTGAAAACTATCACACTCAGTTAGGGTTGTAGGCAAGTTGCAGCTCTCATGGTTGTTTGAAATTAGTCCACCAACTACATGGAGCCATGGCTGCATTATGTCCAAATGTTCTAACTGAAAAAAACATGGTTTGGTGCGTTCCTTTGAAGTGAAAAACACACCCACCGCTTCACAGATATGATCTGCGTAGTAGATAATAATACATTACACCTCAGTTAGATGAATAATGAACTGAATGAAATTCTAATTATTGTTTCCTAGTGGCCATGACAACCAGGGTTTATCTTAGGGTGAAGTACCTTGAATATTTTGGGTTTGTGGGAAAATAAATGACAGATCGGTTTGTTGAATGACTGGGCTGAGAAGTGACTATATATATATATATATATATATATATATATATATATATATATATATATATATATGGTGCAATACTTGCAGAAGAACTTTGTTCATAAACAAATGGGCATATTGGAGTTGCTAAGGTTGTTGTTTTTTGTCATGTTATATATCATTGTGAACCAAAGATTAGTCAGCTACCAACATCTCTGACATGGTTCTACCTGAGCCCGACACATCAATGAACTGGCCGTCACGACCAGAACACTTCCTCTCCTTCCTCTGCCCAGTTCGAACACCCAACAGTAGTGTCTGGCTACTGTCTGGCTTGCAGTGTTTACTGCAGCGTCTGGTGTCCTTTATTCCGGAGCCTTCTGTGATCCACAGAGCGGCTGATGAAATCATCGCCACGTCATCATGTCACAGCGCGTGGCGCGGCCTCCACTGTTGTTTGTCGGCTGTTGAGTCACACTGGTGCTGTCCCTGGCGTTGGTCCTGTCCTGTCTCTGAGGCTGACTCACTAGATAGCATGGCTGACCAGCAGGTGTTATTTCAAAGGTTCGAGTATGAGTCCAACTCAGAGCCATTGAGGGGAGTTAGCATCCATTTCAAAGTCCTGGTGGCTTTTAGATGACAGTCCAGACTACTGCCAGACAGATTACAGAGGGGAGATGTTTTTCTTCTACTGTGTGTGTGTGTGTGTGTGTGTGTGTGTGTGTGTGTGTGAGAGAGAGGTGGGGGACTCTGGGACGTGGAGATCCGGCAGCCCTTTCAAAGGGTCCCCGGTCTCAGCAGATGCTCTCATTAGAGGAACAGGCTCCGTACTTGATAAGCTTAATCACCCCTCACACACTTTCTCCACAATTAGCTTAGCCATGGCTAGCCCTCTAAAGTCCCCGGGGGAATATCTTCACTCTTTCAAACTCTCCAACTCTTTCCTCAACCCGACTAGTGTATAGTAGGAATAAGTCCAACTTACCACCAGACAAGTTTTACTGAATCAACTACCTGTAAAGCTAAACGCAAATAACTGTGAAACACTAACTTTTTTTCTGATATGACTGTTTTGTTGCTATATGGAATTGTATTTTATCGTATTGTAATGAGCAATAATAGTTATTGTAATCAGAATGTTTTGAAACCATTTTCATTACCTTCACCTAAATATACATTTCCCGCCTCAGTTGGCCAACAAACGCTATATTTTTCTGACAGAGAATTTCCCTTTGATTCTGAATGACGGACGAGATAATCTCTCCTCAGAGGTCACCAACTATTGATTGACAGTTCAGCAGCGGGCTCCACCCCACGTCATGTCAGAAAGCACCTCCTTGCCATGGAGTTAAATATAGAGAAGAGATGGAGATGGTGTGGCAAACGTAAACAGTAACTGACAGGCTGACAGAATCCAAAGGATAAAATCAAAGAGAAAGAGGCCAGGGGATAGAGTTCACCAGTATGATTTCTGGGTGACAACATTTCAAATGGCACTACAGTGCATCCGGAAAGTATTCATACCCCTTCACTTTTTATTATGTCACAGCCTAATTCCAAAATGGATCAAATACAAAAAAAATCTCAACATTCTACACACAATACCGCATAATGACTAAGTGAAAAAAGATTTTTAGAATTTTTGGCAAATTAATTAAAAATAAGAAAGTAAAATATCACATGTACATAAGTATTCACACCCTTTACTCAATACTTTGTTGAAGCACCTTTGGCAGCAATTACAGCCTCAAGTCTTCTTGAGTATGATGCTACAAGCTTGGCACACCTATTTTGGGTCAGTTTCTCCCATTCTTCTTTGCAGATCGTCTCAAGCTCCATTGGATTGGATGGGGAGCGTCGGTGCACAGCCATTTTCAGATCTCTCCAAAGATGTTCAATCGGGTTCAAGTCTAGGCTCTGGCTGGGCCACTCAAGGACATTCACAGACTTGTCCCGAAGCCACTCCTTTGTTATCTTGGCTGTGTGCTTAGGGTTGTTGTCCTGTTGGAAGGTGAACCTTCGCCCCAGTCTGAGGTCCAGAGTGCTCTGGAGCAGGTTTTCATCAAGGATCTCTCTGTACATTGCTGCATTCATCTTTCCCTTGATCCTGACTAGTCTTCCAGTTCCTGCCGCTGACAAACCCCCCCACAGCATGATGCTGCCACCACCATGCTTCACTGTAGGGATGGTATTGGCCAGGTGATGAGCGGTGCCTGGTTTCCTCCAGACATGACGCTTGGCATTCAGGCCAAAGAGTTAAATCTTGGTTTCATCAGACCAGAGAATTTTGTTTCTCATGGTCTGAGAGTCCTTTAGGTGCCTTTTGGCAAACTCCATGCGGGCTCTCATGTGCCTTTTACTGAGGAGTGGCTTCCGTCTGGCCACTCTTCCATAAAGGCCTAATTGGTGGAGTGCTGCAGAGATGGTTGTCCTTCTGGAAGGTTCTCCCATCTCCACAGAAGAACACTGGAGCTCTGTCAGAGTCACCATTGGGTTCTTGGTCACCTCCCTGACCAAGGCCCTTCTCCCCCAATTGCTCAGTTTGGCCGGGCGGCCAGCTCTAGGAAGAGTCCTGGTGGTTCCAAACTTCTTCCATTTGCGAATGATGGAGACCACGGTACTCGTTGGGACCTTCAATGCTGCAGACATTTTTTTGTACCCTTCCCCAGATCTGTGCCTTGATACAATCCTGTCTTGGAGGTCTACAGACAATTCCTTGGACTTCGTGGCTTGGTTTGTGCTCTGACATGCACTGTCAACTATGGGACCTTATATAAACAGGTGTGTGCCTTTCCAAATCATGTCCAATCAATTGAATTTACCACAGGTGGACTCCAATCAAGTTGTAGAAACATCTCAAGGATGATCAGTGGAAACGGGATGCCCCTGAGCTCAATTTTGAGTGGCACTGCAAAGGGTGTGAATACTTATGTACATGTGATATTTTATTTTTGTATTTTTAATACATTTGCAAAAAATTCCCAAAAACTTTTTTCACTTTGTCATTATTCATGTCATTATATTGTGTGTAGAATGTTGAGATTTTTTTTTTATTTAATCCATTTTGGAATTAGGCTGTAACATAATAAAATGTGGAAAAAGTGAAGGGGTATGAATACTTTCCGGATGCACTGTAAGTGTCCTGTTCTAGAAAAATACTTTTCTCAAAGCATGGAGGACATTTTCATGGCAGCCTTTTCTCAAAGACTTTAAATGACATTTTTCAACACAACTTCTTTTGGACTGGAAATATTGCCACTAGTAATAATACAATAATTACTTCAGTAATAATAATAATAATAGTAGTGCTGCAGATGATAAAGATGTATTGTATTTAAGTGTGTTTGCGACAGAGGATTCGAGAGGGGTTGGCCGTACGGAGTTGGTTTACAGACTGCTTTGGAACACCACAATTATCTGGCCAACAATGCTTACTATTGCCTACAATGGGCTTATGGTGGCTGCTCCAGGTTTTTTTTTAGATTCAACCCGCCGTGCTGATAATTGCCATGAGTGCTCTGCCTTTGTGATTGGTCGGTGGCCCTCCTCAACAGGACTACGCTAAGGCCGGGGGCTTGGGGGGCTGGAGAAGATTGGACCAAATTGGTTGGATAGCTGTGCTTTTGTCGTGTTCCTGTGTGGTTTTGAAAAAAGCTCCTTGGTGGGCTTTAGAGCCCCCTCTCCAAAACAGCTTCTGCTGCCTATTTGTGCAAACAATACAGCAAATCTGTGCCTTTGATCACCCGGTCTTGTCGCTGCTCTACAAGGCTGTGTGCGTGGGGGTTGCATTCTAGAAAGCCAGCGGGAAACTTTTCTGGGTGCGTGTTAGTGAAGTGTGTAAGACGATGTGAATGGTGAGTGAATGGCTGTTTGGGGTGTGCAGGATTCATAGCAGATTCAGACAGAAATACCAGGGTTGGTACACAGTTCAGACAAATAGTTTTGATTGCATTCTATTCAACTATAATCACATCGGCCAAGCCGGGCCTGAATAGAATCCCCTAGTCTCTCTGGTTGAACACATGAGTGTCCACACGGCCCTACAGAGGTCTAAGGGACGTCCAGGGTAGTTTGGGCTAGCACAGAGGGCTAGCTCAGTACCTAAGACACTGATCCACTTCCATACGGGGGCAGTCTGTTGGACAGAGAAGGAGAGCTTTGGCTTTGACGCGCCACACTAGCCCCGTCCTCTAGCCCCGTCCTCTAGCCCCGTCCTCTAGCCCCGTCCTCTAGCCCCGTCCTCTAGCCCCGTCCTCTAGCCCGTCCTCTAGCCCCATCCTCTAGCCCCATCCTCTAGCCCCATCCTCTAGCCCCGTCCTCTAGCTCTGTCCTCTAGCCCCGTCCTCTAGCCCCGTCCTCTAGGCCCGTCCTCTAGCTCTGTCCTCTAGCCCTGTCTTCTAGCCCTGTCCTCTAGCTCTGTCCTCTAGCCCCGTCCTGCTGCGTTGGCCTGCAGTAGGGTGTTTACTCACTCAAACGCATACACACAGAAGCATTAACACACACACACACACACACGCACACACACTCAGCTTGGATCAGTGCAGTCTTTGTTGTTTGTTCATCGTTGCTTGATATGATGGAGAGTGATGAAAGTGCAAACAGTCACACACACACACACGCACACACAAACACACACACACACACACGCACACGCGCACACATTCACATAAACGCATGCGCACACACACATGCATGCACGCACGCACGCACACACACACACACACACGCACACACACATGCACATACACACACACACGCACACACACACACACACAGACACAGGCCAGTGAGGGCTTGGCAGAGGAGGAAATTGCATCAGAGAGCAGAAGCTCAATAATGCACAAAGGAATCCACACTCCATGGCGATGCGCTCTCACTGCTGTGGCGATGTCACTTCCTGTTGAAGTTCCTGCTGTGTAGCTTTCAGGAGGTTAAAGCAACTGAAACACTGTGTACTGTAGATCTGCAACCAGCCACGGTATGAACGCCGTCAGATGTTTATGGAGAAAATAAATACTGTTGTACTTATTTTGGGGTGTCTTGGTGTTGTCACACCACGTGGCTCATATGAATATACTTTTATAAGAATCCCGCACACCAAACTTGTGTAAAATTAGAGCATGACGTGACTTAAATTGTGAAGCAACATGAACTCTTTAGCTCCCCCAGCACTGCAAAATCACACGTCCACAATTGTCAGTTTTAGCAGTGAAACTCTGACATAATGCATCAATAATGAATGAGTTGCCACATTAAATTTTCACTGCTTTATTTTTTAATGCCTGACAAAAGTCCTCAGATATTCATAATTTAAGTGACAGTTTCCATGTGTCAGATCACTGTGTATTTTCCGTAAGCCTGTGAGAGTCTTTTTGGAGACAGTTTGACATTGAAGGAACCCCCTCAAAACATCCCATATGTGTGATTATTTAGACAAGGGAGAGAGAGAGAGAGAGAGAGAGAGAGAGAGAGAGAAAGAGACAGAGAGAGAGAGAGAGTGTGTGTAACACAGTATAAGAGGTCAATGAATAAGTACAAACCCACTGCTATAATCAATGTCCCTTCCCCTTGTGTCTTTCTTTCTCTCTCTCTCTCTCTCTCTCTCTCTCTCTCTCTCTCTCTTTCTGTCTCTCTTTCTTTCTCTCCTACTTGCTCCTTGTTGTATCTCCTGTCAGCACTCTTTCCTCCTCTTTCGGGTAGTTTTTATTTCTTTCTCCCTGTCCTCCTCTCTTTTTCTGAGGTGACTTTGAGAGAGAAACAGAGGAGTTTTATTCTGTACAGTCTGGAATATTGAATCTCTCTTTGCTTTATCCACTCTTTCATGTTCCCTCCTTTCTTCTCTCCTTTCATCTCCTGGCGTAACTCCAGCAGAACGAGCTTTACCATCACACGTCTCACTTGATGGCAAGGATTACCCAGATGTACCTTCAAACTCCCTGTTCACACCCACACACACACACACACACACACACACACACACACACACACACACACACACACACACACACACAGACACACACACACACGGAAATTATTCCAACTCTGTAGTGAGTTCTTAAAATCCTTTGGGCTAGATTAATGAAAGTGGAAAAAGTTATTTTCAGCTATTTGGTAGCACATTGCTGGTCTGCCATTCGGAACACACAGAGCGCTCAGCTCTGTGTTGATAACTATGTGTCCAAGGGAATGGTTTGGGAGTATTCACTAAAGTGTTATAAAGTTTAGAAGTGTTGAACTAGGAATGAATAAGTTTGAAAGGGAGATGCAGAGAGAGACAGAGAGAGTAGCGTGAAGCACAGGAGAGGGTTTCAAAGAGGTTTACTGGACAGTGATGGATGCCTATTTTCCCTCTAAGGTGTATCAGTCCTTCCAAAGACTAAACTTTGGATTTGGCCTACTTCCCATGATTTCCATCGAAATGTTCCTTCCAAATCAAGATAACCCACGTTCTAAATAAACTGGAACAGGACTTGGAAGTCTTGGAATTTGGGAATTGACCCCCCCCCCCCTCCCTCTCGGTACATCTCTCTACTCTCCCTTTCCCTTTGTTGTCATTGATTTAAGGCAAAACCCGACAGTGAGATCGAGCTCATCTGTCGAGGCATCTGTCAGACGAGACCCGTGGCACTGCCATGCAGGAGGTTCCCAGGGGCACAGTGTCCCGGGTGGGAAGATCTCTACCAAGTGCTTAGTCTGATGACTAGAGGGGCATTGAGCAGGGTGCATTAGAAGGGGGCTCCAGTTAGTAAACCAGGAAAACACAAATGTGTAACTTGAACACAATTGTGGAGCTATTTAATTTGCATGAAGAGGAAATGATGACGTCAGATCAATGCTGCAGCGTCGATACTTAAGGATGACCTGGGTTCACTTACAAAGGGTCTGTAGGCATGGCAACAGTGGGTTGGGCAGACAAAAGGTACAACCAAAGGGCTGCCTGTCTGCTCTACTCAGACCTTTGGACACGACTGGCCTTTTTAATGGACGACCTATCAAGACAACGTGTTCACACAAGTCTGGACACACTTCTCCAACAGCAACAGGGTTAGGGAGGGTGAGGGAGGGTGAGGGTGTGCCAGGATTAGGGAGGACAGGGTGTGCCAGTGAGGGAGGACAGGGTGTGCCAGGGTTAGGGAGGACAGGGTGTGCCAGTGAGGGAGGGCAGGGTGTGTCAGGGTGAGGGAGGGTGAGGGTGTTCCAGGGTGAGGGAGGGTGAGGGTGTTCCAGGGTGAGGGAGGGTAAGGGTGTTCCAGGGTGAGGGAGGACAGGGTGTGCCAGTGAGGGAGGGCGTTCCAGGCTGAGGGAGGGTCAGGGTGTTCCAGGCTGAGGGAGGGTGAGGGTGTTCCAGGGTTAGGGAGGACAGGGTGTGCCAGTGAGGGAGGACAGGGTGTGCCAGGGTTAGGGAGGACAGGGTGTGCCAGTGAGGGAGGGCAGGGTGTGTCAGGGTGAGGGAGGGCAGGGTGTGTCAGGGTGAGGGAGGGTGAGGGTGTTCCAGGGTGAGGGAGGGTGAGGGTGTTCCAGGGTGAGGGAGGGTGATCCAGGGTGAGGGAGGGCAGGGTGTGTCAGGGTGAGGGAGGGTGAGGGTGTTCCAGGCTGAGGGAGGGTGAGGGTGTTCCAGGGTTAGGGAGGACAGGGTGTGCCAGTGAGGGAGGACAGGGTGTGCCAGGGTTAGGGAGGACAGGGTGTGCCAGTGAGGGAGGGCAGGGTGTGTCAGGGTGAGGGAGGGCAGGGTGTGTCAGGGTGAGGGAGGGTGAGGGTGTTCCAGGGTGAGGGAGGGTGAGGGTGTTCCAGGGTGAGGGAGGGTGATCCAGGGTGAGGGAGGGCAGGGTGTGTCAGGGTGAGGGAGGGTGAGGGTGTTCCAGGCTGAGGGAGGGTGAGGGTGTGTCAGGGTGAGGGAGGGAGTGCGCCTGTGCCAGCTAGGTGTGTTCAGACTCTCCTGAAGGTTTGGATGCTCTTCAGACTCTGCTGAAGGTTTGGATGCTCTTCAGACTCTCCTGAAGGTTTGGATGCTCTTCAGACTCTGCTGAAGGTTTGGATGCTCTTCAGACTCTCCTGAAGGTTTGGATGCTCTTCAGACTTTCCTGAAGGTTTGGATGCTCTTCAGACTCTCCTGAAGGTTTGGATGCTCTTCAGACTCTCCTGAAGGTTTGGATGCTCTTCAGACTCTCCTGAAGGTTAGGATGCTCTTCGGACTCTCCTGAAGGTTAGGATGCTCTTCGGACTCTCATGAAGGTTTGGATGCTCTTCGGACTCTCCTGAAGGTTTGGATGCTCTTCAGACTCTCCTGAAGGTTTGGATGCTCTTCAGACTCTCCTGAAGGTTAGGATGCTCTTCAGACTCTCCTGAAGGTTAGGATGCTCTTCAGACTCTCCTGAAGGTTTGGATGCTCTTCGGACTCTCCTGAAGGTTAGGATGCTCTTCAGACTCTCCTGAAGGTTAGGATGCTCTTCAGACTCTCCTGAAGGTTGGGATGCTCTTCAGACTCTCCTGAAGGTTTGGATGCTCTTCGGACTCTCCTGAAGGTTAGGATGCTCTTCAGACTCTCCTGAAGGTTAGGATGCTCTTCAGACTCTCCTGAAGGTTAGGATGCTCTTCGGACTCTCCTGAAGGTTAGGATGCTCTTCAGACTCTCCTGAAGGTTTGGATGCTCTTCGGACTCTCCTGAAGGTTAGGATGCTCTTCAGACTCTCCTGAAGGTTAGGATGCTCTTCAGACTCTCCTGAAGGTTAGGATGCTCTTCAGACTCTCCTGAAGGTTTGGATGCTCTTCAGACTCTCACCGCTCCTCTTTAAAGCCCCACTCTCCTCCCAAACCACAGAACGGGCCGTAATTCAGTTTCCGTGTTGAGGCCATTTAGCTGCCTCCATCTCTTGCCCACCCACTCTTAGGCGTCAAAGGTCCTTGAGCGGGGGAAGATGACATTTGCGGTCAGGCAGATAGAACGCGACCTCATGGGGCTTTACATGCTGTAGACGCAGGCATGACGCAGGCCAGCCCTCGTTAAGGGGGAGGACCTCTTGTGTTCTTTTGCAAACACAACGTGAATTGTAAATAATAATAATTGTCAGCCGTGGATTATGGTGATTTTTGTGTTTTCTATAAGCATGTTTGTACTTTCAGTTATTGCTCATCATCTACTGTTGGGAAACTTGACTTGTTTTGGCTTCTGGAAATCAAACAGATTTTTGAGGTTGTGTCGCCAATTCCTTAATCAATACTCCCGTAATTCCAACCCAGGTGCTTAGACACCATGGATGGCCCATAAGGAGGTGGCGTTCCTTCCCCAGGGAGGTCTGAAGCACTCTATTTCAGATAAGGGTGGGAAGGTCAGCACAAGGAACGTGTCTGACATCTCTGTGCAGCTGTGTCCCTGATCCCTTTTAGTATTGACCGTGTAGGGGTGTGTCTGTGTGTGGGCAGCGGGCAGAAATATCTACAATATTTATTATTATTTATTAATTTCATTCATACAGGGGTAACAACTGGGTCTCTTTTTCAGCAGTGCCTTGTTTAAAGGCAGAATGTACAGTAGATTATAACAAAAGAAATATAAAGACAATTAAAACAAATTATAATAAAATAATATATACACAATATCACCATAATCCATGGCTGACTATTATTCATATTTTACAACTGACTGCGGTTTCAAGAGAAAGGCATGATCTTATCCTGTATAAAGCTTCAAGTCGGATCCTCACCTTCTTTGTGAGTTCAAGCAGGAGAGTCTTCAATTTTCTGTAAAATTCCAAAGTATTTGTAAACTGCAGCAGACTAAATTTTGGCTTCATTTACTCAATATTTGAATAAATATAATATGCCTTATAATCTAACTTTCTGTCCCATGAGAAAAGCATAGATGTAGTCTCTGACTCATTAAGGATTAATCTCAGCTCTCTAAAGGATTTATGCACACAATGAAATGCCCTTGTAAGGTTTGACATTGCCTGCTCTAAGGACGGTGCACAAGAAAAAGAATGGTATCATCTGCATAAAAATTGACTTTACAGTCTTTTACAGAGGCACCAACATCATTGATATAAAGTGTAAACAATGTAGGACCTAAAATGGAACCTTGTGGCACACTATTCTCTGGGAAACAATACTATTGCTACAACCTTGGATTTCGAACCCTTAGTGTAAATTGTGTTCTATGAGAGAGGTAGTCCTGAAACCACTTAAAAGCTGAATTATCTAATCCCAGTTTGGCTAATCTATCCAGATGTAAAATGTGTTTACCTGTATCAAAAGCCTTTGATAAATCAATAAACAAAGCTGCACAATGTTTCGTATCATCAAGAGCAGTGACTATATCATCCACTACAAAAGTGGCTGCTGTAATAGTACTATGACCAGCTCTGAACCCAGACTGAAAAGGGCTTACATTTTTGTTGATGGGCAAGAAAGCACAACGCTGTTGAATTACAAAATATTGTAACATCCTTGCTAGACATGGGAGTTTGGTGATGGGTCTAAAATTATTGAAGTCCCCCCCCCCAGCCCCACCCCCACCCCCACCCCCCTTTATGCAAAGAAGTAGCCAGAGCTCATTTCCATATTTTAGGGATCAAACCAGAAGAGAATGTTAAATTAAAAATATGTGTCAGAGGCTCGGCTATGAAGGGGGCAGAAAGCTTTAGCAGATACGGGTCTAATTGATCTGCACCCATAGAGCTTCTCATACACTCGGAGTTGCATAAGGCATGTAGAACTTCCAAGCAATCACATTTCCAAAAGGAGAAGGAAACACGGTTTCCATGGGAATAAAATGAATTGTTTTTCTACACTAGTGCCAACGCCAACTCCTGCTGTCATTTGTTCCCCCTACAACTCTACTGCAAAAAGAGAGCCTGGTTTTACAAAATGATCGTTAAAAACATCCCAAATGTCCTCTTTATCAGTTACAGAACTGGAATCATTATCTGCTGAGGAAGACAGGATGAAACACTCCCTATTATGGATTCAACCACTTCCCAGACATCCAGTCCAAGTTAGAGTCCCCCATAATAACAGCTTCGGAACTCACCAAAGATATAAGTAACTGACAAACTAGTAAGAGCGTCAGAATTTGCGGAAGGCGGACGATACACACCCACAACAACAAGAGGTGAGCCGTAACCCAGATTAACATTGATCACTAAAAGTTCACCTGGGACTGAGGTGGAAACCTTTACAGTTATGTTTAAACGGTTTCGAGCATAAATAGCAACTCCACCACTTGATTTGATCCTAACGGCTCTGAAAATGTTAGTAACCATCCAAATTCACGTCTAAGTCTGAGCCATGGCTAGTTAGCCAAGACTAGCCTGGGGTGGAGTATGGGCTGATTCATAGGGATCCTGTCTCTCTAAATGTTAGTTATTGTAGTTGCTCCTGGGGGACTGAGTCAGGCACACAGTGGGATGTTGTTCGCACAGAACCCCATTGACATGCATTCCCCTCCTCAGGTTGGTTTAACCAGGCAGTCTTCAGATCACTATTATGCAGGACCAGTGGCAGTCCAACAATGGCGGCGTTTGACAAACTCTAAGGGACAGGCTATGAATGTGTTGCTGGAGAATGTTGTTTACCCTCCTCTTTCGCCTCCTCCCCTTCCGTTCACTATCTCTCTCTTTTTAACCATCTTTCTTCACTTAACGGTGCTTTGGGTGTTTGAAAAGCGCTATATAAATTAAATGAATTATCATTATTATTATTATTATTATCATTATTATTATTATTATTATTATTATTATTATTATTATTATTCTGTCTCACCCGAGTGAGTGCTTAGTTAAATGTGTGTCTCCAGGATGTTGTTTTTTTGTGAGCGTGTGTGTGTGTGTGTGTGTGTGTGTGTGTGTGTGTGTGTGTGCGGGCAGAGAGGAAAGTGGGCCAGTCTATAAGATCATTAATTAGAATGCAGGTCGGCTCAGTCTGCTGTGTCCCAGGGACCAGATGGGGAGCAGCGGGGTTTCTGTCCCTCAGTGATGATGTTTCTGTCCCTCAGTGATGATGTTTCTGTCCCTCAGTGATGATGTTTCTGTCCCTCTGCGATGATGTTTCTGTCCCTCAGCGATGATGTTTCTGTCCCTTAGTGATGATGTTTCTGTCCCACAGCGAAGATGTTTCTGTCCCTTAGTGATAATGTTTCTGTCTGTTCTGTTCTCTCTCTCTCTCTCTCTCTCTCTCTCTTTCTCTCTCTCTCTCTCTCTTCCCCATCCCTTCCACGCCTGTCACTGTGGTGTCTCTCCTCCAGAGGAATTGCTATGCTCTGAGGAGAGGTTTAGCAAAGACAAAAGCTCTTGATTTGAGAACTTAATTATAGAGTAGTGAAACATGCAGGATGCATGAGGTTGACAGTAAGTTCTACCATTATTGAGTACTTAATAGCGCGTTGAAGGGAGGTTCTGGTAAGATGGTGGCTCAACTACTTACAAACACACACGCACGCACGCACGCGCGCACACACACACACACACACGTGACGTACGTACAGTGGGGCCAAAAAGTATTTAGTCAGCCACTGATTGTGCAAGTTCTCCTACTTAGAAAGATGAGAGAGGTCTGTAATTTTCATCATAGGTACACTTCAACTATGAGAGACAAAAATGATCAAAAAAATTCCAGGAAATCACATTGTAGGATTTTTAAAGAATTTATTTGTAAATGATGGTGGAAAATAAGTATTAGGTCAATAACAAAAGTTCAACTCAATACTTTGTAACATAACCTTTGTTGGCAATGACAGAGGTCAAATGTTTCCTGTAAGTCTTCACCAGGTTTGCACACACTGTAGCTGGTATTTTGGCCCATTCCTCCATGCAGATCTCCTCTAGAGCAGTCATGTTTTGTGGCTGTCGCTGGGCAACACAGACTTTCAACTCCCTCCACAAATTTTCTATGGGGTTGAGGTCTGGAGACTGGCTAGGCCACTCCAGGACCTTGAAATGCTTTTTACGGAACCAATCCTTCGTTGCCCGAGCGGTGTGTTTGGGATCATTGTCACGCTGGAAGACCCAGCCACGTTCCATCTTCAAGGCTCTCACTGATGGAAGGAGGTTTTGGCTTAAAATCTCACGATACATGGCCCCGTTCATTCTTCCCTTAACACGGATCAGTCGTCCTGTCCCCTTTGCAGTAAAACAGCCCCAAAGCATGATGTTTCCACCCCCATGCTTCACAGTAGGTATGGTGTTCTTGGGATGCAACTCAGCATTCTTCTTCCTCCAAACACGACGAGTTGAGTTTTTACCAAAAAGTTCTATTTTGGTTTCATCTGACCACATGATATTCTCCCAATCCTCTTCTGGATCATCCATATGCTCTCTGGCAAACTTCAGACGGGCCTGGACATGTACTGGCTTAAGCAGGGGGACACGCCTGGCACTGCAGGATTTGAGTCCCTCTCGGCGTAGTGTGTTACTGATGGTAGCCTTTGTTACTTTAGTCCCAGCTCTCTGCAGGTCATTCATCAGGTCCCTCCGTGTAGTTCTGGGATTTTTGCTCACCGTTCTCATGATAATTTTGACCCCACGGGATGAGATCTTGCGTGGGGCCCCAGATCGAGGGAGATTATCAATGGTCCTGTATGTCTTCCATTTTCTTACAATTGCTCCCACAGTTGATCTATTCACACCAACCTGCTTGCCTATTGCAGATTCACTCTTCCCAGCCTGGTGCAGGTCTACAATTTTCTTCCTGGTGTCCTTCGACAGCTCTTTGGTCTTGGCCATGGTTGAGTTTGGAGTCTGACTGTTTGAGACTGTGGACAGGTGTCTTTTATACAGATGACGAGGTCAAACAGGTTCCATTAATACAGGTAACGAGTGGAGGACAGAAGAGCTTCTTAAAGAAGAAGTTACAGGTCTGTGAGAGCCAGAAATCTTGCTTGTTTGTGGGTGACCAAATACTTATTTTCCACCATCATTTACAAATAAATTCTTAAAAAATCCTACAATGTGATTTCCTGGATTTTTTTCCTCATTTTTGTCTCTCATATTTGAAGTGTACCTATGATGAAAATTACAGACCTCTCTCATCTTTCTAAGTAGGAGAACTTGCACAATCAGTGTCTGACTAAATACTTTTTGGCCCCACTGTATACACCCACAAATGCTCATCCACAAGTACAGATAAACACCCACACACATACAAGTGTCGATTTTCTGCAAGCCTAGCAATTTAAGGCAATTATGTGTGACACCCAAATTTGTATTCACATGTCACTACGACTTAACCTGCTGCCAACCACACAAGGCTCACAGAAACACCTGGGATCTGCCAGTCACCAAGGCGACGCAACCCAAGCTGTCAGCCACGCACACACACACACACACACACAGTCTACATATTAGGCTGCCCCCAAGGGTGTATGTGTAGGAGAATGAGTATCAGGGTGAATGTGTGTGTGTGTGTGTGTGTGTGTGTATGCATGCGTGAATCCAACATGTGACAATGTGTGCATACATATCTTACAAATGTGAAGTGTGTGTGTGCGTGCGTGCGTGCGTCTGTATGTGTGTGTGTGTGTGTGTGTGTGTGTGTGTGAGTGTGTGCGTGCGTACGTGCGTGCGTGTGTGTGTGTGTGTGTGGGGGGGGGGGGGTGCAGTGACCCTTTGTCTCTTTGCGTTTTGTGATCCTTACCCAGGTATCACAGTGATACCTCTGATCTCCCTCCAAGGCCTTTGCAGGTGTTTGTCTTTCCTCACCTGACCACACACACACACACACACACACACACCCATATGGGCTCATCCCAGCGAGGTCAAGGTGGATCAAGTGGGGCCCCCAGGGTCTGAACATGTTTTGTCCTCTTCACTCACAGCTCAGTTTGGTGTTTCTTTCATTTATTTACGTTCCATTTCCATTACCAAAGTAAATGATGGATATAAAGATGACCCAGAGTACAGAGCACATCATTAATGTTAAGAATATGATAGGTACCCTGTTACTTTAAGATGACCGAAAGTACAGAGCACATCATCAACGTTTAGAATATGATAGGTACCATGTTCATTTAGAATATGATAGGGACCATGTTAATTTACAATATGATAGGTACCATGTTCATTTAGAATATGATATGGACCGTGTTCATTTAGAATATGATAGGGACCGTGTTCATTTAGAATATGATCGGTACCATGTTCATTTAGATTATGATAGGGACCCTGTTCATTTAGAATATGATCGGTACCATGTTCATTTAGAATATGATAGGGACCATGCTCATTTAGAATATGATAGGTAGCATGTTCATTTAGAATATGATAGGGACCCTGTTCATTTAGAATATGATCGGTACCATGTTCATTTAGAATATGATAGGGACCATGCTCATTTAGAATATGATAGGTAGCATGTTCATTTAGAATATGATAGGTACCATGTTCATTTAGAATATGATAGGTACCATGTTCATTTAGAATATGATAGGTACCATGTTCATTTAGAATATGATGGGGACCACGTTCATTTAGAATATGATGGGTACCATGTTCGTTTGGTTGGACTCAGTAGAGTTCAGTAGAGGCACAGGCGTTCAGTATTTGATTTCAGAATCAACAACCAGAAGAGACATTTTCAAACAGGACTTCCTTTTGTCTCAGTTTGTTCCTCGTGCTCAGCAAATGTTCCCCATTCCTCTGGATATCGAATCGGAGCAGAAGAAGAGAAAAAGCCGCGGATGCAACAAAACAAAAGATGATTTTCTGTCCTCTTTTGTTGTCGTTCTGCCTAACAATCGGTGACATGGTCCGCATTGATATTCAAATGAGGAGGCAGCTTTGGGTTGACTTAGTTGCTGCTTGGCGGGGCTATTTATACGCTGGGCTTCGTATCCAATCTGCTTGTTTGTGGCCAGATTAGCGGGGCGTAAACCACCGCCTGCTCGCAGAGCCGGGATTGACTCTGTCTGCTCTGGCGGTTCGATCCGGGCTTAGAGACACGGCGCGAGTGGCTCAGAGCAGGACCTGGCCGTCTGCGCCAGGAGGGAAAGGCAGAGGGAAGTGGCGACAGAGATGGAAGGCTTCGTTAGAGAAGCAGAGTGTGAGAGAGGGATGAAGGGGGAGATGACGCGTGGGTTGAGCAAGATGTCTCCGTTTGCCTCCGCTTTGAACGGCTCGATGCTGTCGATTCCTTCCCCTCTCACTTGAAACCGGGGTTCCTCTCCGCCCTGTCATCCGCCTAGGCTTGTATCTATCGCTTTCACTGAAAACACTGATGGAAAACAGGGGAAAGCAAGAGGTTCCTCGCGGTGTTCTCATCCAGGTGACCCTGGTGTGGTGCAGGTGTTTCCAAGGGTGCTCCCCCTCAGACAAAGCTGCGCTATCCGTTCAGTCCTGGACACGACATTCTTCATCCACTCCCTCATCCCTTTCTTTTCTCCTCTTTTCTCCTCCCTGGGGATAAATAAATGTTAAAAGCCCACTCAGCCGGCCCAGAGTCAGCCGTGGCCATGCATTTATGCATGTGTGCATGTGTTTAGCATGTAATTAGCATGTGCTCAGCCGGCTGGACCCAAAATCATAAGCTGTGATTATGTAGCAACATTCATAGCCTTAGCCTCCAGAAAGGCAATGGCCCCGTTCAGCCACCAGGGCAATGTAAACTTAAGGAGGCTAACTCCAGAGGTACATATTTATACACGATGAATATTTGACTCTTATCCGGCAGGCATAATGATGATTCCTTGTCGACATGGAGGTTTGAATATCTTGCTTATGATAATAAGGGTTGCTGTGTAAATCGTTGTTTTACGGAATAATGTGTTTGTTAACTGTAACATTTAAGGGTCAAGCATTTGTTGCTTTGGACTCAGGTGTGGTTCCCGTGAGTCTCTTGGAAGCGTTGAATATATCAACAGTGCTTCCAAACAGCGGAGCACAGGAGCAGCCCACCGAAAACAGGAATTAGAAACTAGTCTGGAGGAGAAAGCTGTCAAGTGTTCCCATCCTTTGCTGTCAACATTCCCTATCTTCTCTACCTCTCCTCTCCTCCCCCTTTCCTCTCCTTCTCCTCCCCCTTTTCCCTCCTATCCTCCCCCTTTCCTCTCCCTCTCCTCCCCCTTTCCTCCCCCTTTCCTCTCTCTTTCCGTCAGTCTTTGCTGAAAGACTTCCAAAGGGAGAGCCATGAAAAGGCAGGAAGAACGGAAGACAGTGGGCATATCTTTTCCTTTTTTCCCCTCCTTCCCCCCGTTTCCTCCCGCCTCTCACATTCCCCGCGCCTCAGAGGAGAAGCTCTCTCTCCTGTTTGCCATTTTGTCTCCATCTCTCTCACACAACACACAACGCTGCAAACCACACGAAGCACAATGTCTTCACTAGAAACCACCCCTCCCCCCCCTACTAAAAAGGCTGCACGTATTCTCTGACTGGGTTTGAGTCCCTGTTCCTCCCTGTTCTTTCTGATCTTCAGAGCACTTCGTTTTCTCTCTCTCTCTCTCTCTCTCTCTCTCTCTCTCTCTCTCTCTCTCTTGTCGTGCTATCAGACAGCGAGCGCGGGGAGAAACACACCCGAGATGAAAAAGGAGACGTCCACGCGTGCCCGTGCTGTAACGTTGCCTCTGATTGCCGAGGGCCCCCTGGCCCCTGGCCCCTGGGGGCCACGGGCCACAACACTTGAGGCGATTAGTGGCAACGAGCAGCCATTTTGTGAGAGGCTATTTGTCTTGGCTGTGATCTTAGCTCCCAGGACGACCACCCCATCAGCGTCCAGGTGGCCTGGTGCGGTTGGCTTAAAGTGACTAAAAGGGGAGTTTGGAAGAATGGGTTGGCCCCGGTAAATAGGTTCAAAGAGATTGGGCTGTAGTGATGGATGAGTCTGTGCTGGCAACTCAAAGACCACAATGTGTGGGGCTGTAGACCTTCTGGCTAGGAGAGGCACCATGTCGTTTAAAGCTGTAGATGAAAAAGGCCAACGCTAGCTTTGTGCAGTGTTCTTGATTTCTTACAACCCTGATGCTTGGCTGTCTGGAACACAAGGATGCATGATCACAAGTGTGATTACTTTTTAATATCAATCCAAAATATAACTAAACATATCACTCACTCATCTCATTCATCAAGTATCAGTATGTTAATAATACAAACCATGTTACTATTGGGGGACATCTCTACCATGGAAACATCTGTTACTGAGAACCTTGGATGTTAAATTGTTGCCCCCAAACTAACAGTGGCCTAGCCTTCATGATCTAACCTTAATGAACTTTCCTTCAAGGCCTTTCCTGAATGAACTTACCTTCAAGGCCTTTCCTTGATGAACTTACCTTCAAGGCCTTTCCTTAATGACGTTACTCTCTCTCTTCCAGGTGATGAGTGGTACCTGTGCCAGCTGAGCCTGAGTATGCCCAGCCTGGCAGACCTCCAGTGGGGCATGTTCCCCTTCCCTTACCTAGCCGCTGTGGGCCCAGACGCTGGCCAAGGATCAGTGGTGTACCGTCTATCTGCCCAGCAAAGAGGTTCTGCCGTGGGACGCCCACACTTCCTGCTACTGGAGGGTGAGTGACATGTCAAGGCCTCTGTGTGGCATTGGAAACGAGTGCTGTTGCTCTTAGCCACTGAGAAGTGTTTTGTTGTTCAAGAAGAATTGAGAATGACCCACATTAACACGGTGTGTCTCTATACTACAAACATTTCAGAAGTCGACAAAGTACTTTTAAAGGAACTTATTTCCCCTGGTCTCATCGGCATGGCTGTGGTACGGCTGCTATTGGAAACGAGGACGCAGCGTGCGTGTTCGTCTGAAGCGGTAGGAGCGACGCCAGTCAGGAAAACAACAACAGAAATAAAATCAATACATTTCGTCGCCGCCGAAGCTAAGGGACCAAATTAGCATGAGTTCCTTCCCGACAACACGCGCTAACGTGCAGACATTCCTGCTAGATGTCTCTGACAGCGCTAATTATCACCAGCATCTGGCACAGGCGGACAATCTACACTCCGTTGATTTTGTTTTTGTTTGTTTGTTTGTCTTTTTTTTTTTTTTTTACAAAAGTCTCTAAATTCCAATACAGAAGGGTTCTTTAGTGGGCATGCGGAGTGCATCGTTGCTAATCACTCCCCAGGGCTTTTGGGGCTCCTGAAACGGGGGGGGGGGGGGGGGGGGGGGGGGGGGGGGGGGGGGGGGGGAAGGGCTTTAATCTCTTGGGAGAGGCTTCTGTGGGTAGGTGGTTGGAATGGCTGTGGAATCTGCGATAGGTTGAGATGGAAGGATTTTGGGAGGGAGAATATTGTATCAGCTAATAACAATGTTATAATATCCAGGTTTTTAACCCTTTGATTAACATTAAGCAAAAATGTAATAGCTCAATTTAGCAAAAACGAAATAAAAAACAATCCAGGTAAATGAGACATCCTGCAAATGATACGAATGTTAATGAATAGACCTTTTGAATCCCTTGTTTCAGTTTACTGCAGAATACTTCTGGATACCGTGCTCAGTCTCTCCAACTCAAAGGCGTTAGTATTAAACTCTACTGTAGCACCATAAGGCATCCTAAAGAGGAGAAGGGAGTGACGAGTCTGTTGCAGCTGTATTAAAACCACCCTGTGGACCCCCTCTTCCTCCCTCCCTGCCCTCCTTCTCTTCCTCCCTCCCTGCCCTCCCTCTCCTCTTCCTCGTCCCTCTCTGCTGTTGCCGTGACTGCCGGAGGGGACAGGGGGGGGAGATGACCCCGTCTTTCTCCAGACTTCAAAGAGAGATCAGAGATGGGATGTTAACCCCCGCTCACACACACTCTCTCTCACAC
This sequence comes from Aplochiton taeniatus, assembly GCA_017639675.1. NCBI lineage: Eukaryota > Metazoa > Chordata > Actinopteri > Galaxiiformes > Galaxiidae > Aplochiton > Aplochiton taeniatus. Next base: position 16,141,731 of record CM030178.1, on the reverse strand, counting down.
ACACACACACACACACACACACACACACACACACTCTCTCTCTCTCTCTCTCTCACACACACACACACATACACACACACACACACACACACACAGCCCCAGCTGGCAGAAGGTTCTCCGGTAACCTTCCCACCCTACACACACAAACATTCACTAACACACACACACACACACACACACACACACACACACACACACACACACACACACACACACACACACACACCCTCCAGCATGATATCAAGTTCTGCCATCATGGGTGTGCATCAATCTGTCATTAATCAAAATCAGAAGAACTCGACTAACTCCATATTCCTCAATGTTTAGTCTGCTCGATTTGAAGGACTACGAACATTCGATTATTGACACATTGTACGTTGATTTGCTGTGACAAGGAGCAGGTATGTCACGCTGTCCATGTCAATGTAAATTTGCTATGAAGTCTGTAATGCTGAGGCGTTTTCAATTTCCTCAGGAGTTACTTTTATTTGGCCAGACAGTTCTTCCTTTTCGGTAGGTAATAGCAAATCAAATCACGACTCCATGCAGGCAGGAATCCCTTTGGCGTCCCAAAAGTTACATGGCAAGCCTCCTAAAGGCTGCATGATGGCAGTTAGAGTTGTCCTTCATTACTTATTGTTAACTAAAGTAGGATAGTGGTTGAATGGGACTTAAAACTACGGTGCGCGGCCTCTTCATTTCTCATTCTAACAGTTCCTTCTGCATATGATTGTAATTCCTCCCTCTGGTCTACAGGTGGCGAGGAGTCCTTTGAGGTGGACCGCACCACTGGAGAGGTCAGGACCACTGGGAGACCTTTGACCGCCACCCGGGAGTACCTGCTGAGGGTGCAGGCGGTGGACGCGCAGGGCCGTAAGGGTCCCCCTGCCACGGTGGCTGTCCTGGCCGGGATCCGCCCCCCACAGTTCACCAACGCCAGCTACACGCTGACCGTGCCAGAGAACACAGCGCCGAGCCAAGCGTGAGTCTACCCTGGCTGAGGGGATTTGTTCCAGGAGAAGGGCTATGGAGATTAGAAGCTGGCATTAGGGGGTGTGGAGGCTATGCTGATCGGACTAATGGGAAAACAGGCTTAGAACTACTGGGACATTTGTGTTTGTGTGTGTGTGTGTGTGTGTGTGCGTGCGTGTGTGTGTGTGTAATTATGTTAGTCTGTTGTGAATGCAGAATTTGTTTTTGTTTGTGCCAGCATGAATTGTGTGTGTGTGTGTGTGTGTGTGTGTGTGTGTGTGTGTGTGTGTGTGTGTGTGTGTGTGTGTGTGTGTTCCACCGCCTCCGCTGCTCATTAGAGTGGAATCCAAAGGATTGTGTGAACACGGCTGAGTCAGGGTCGTCATGTGTCATGTGTTGCATGAAGACGTGCAGTGTGTGGCCCCCGGAGCAGGGGAGAAGAGAAGGGGACGGAGGGGTGAGGGGTGAGGGGGGCTAGGGGGGTGGGGGGGCTGGGGGTGGCGGGGGGGGGGGGGGGGGGGGGGGGGGGGGGGGGGCTGGGCGAGTGTGGGCCGCAGATGCATCATGTCCTTAGGCAGAGAATTTGAAAGTGTGGCAAATTCAAATATTTATTAAAAGAAAGTTCTGGATGCACATGAAGGGCAAAGAGTGTGTGTATGTGTGTGTGTGTGTGTGTGTGTGTGTGTGTGTGTGTGTGTGTGTGTGTGTGTGTGTGTGAACTTGCTCCCCCAGGGTTCTTGGCGGAAAGAACGTTGTATAAATATCCAAGTATCTGTGCCCCCCTCTGTGCAGTTCTGTGTGTGTGTGTGTGTGTGTGTGTGTGTGTGTGTGTGTGTGTGTGTGTTTATTGGTGTGTGTTCCTTAGTGTGTGTGTCTGTGTTTATTGGTGTGTCCCTTAGTGTGTGCGTGTCTGTGTGTGTGTGTGTGTGTGTGTGTGTTTATAGGTGTGTGTCCCTCAGTGTGTGCGTGCGTGCGTGTGTGTGTGTGTGTGTGTGTGTGTGTGTCAGAGGTAGAGCTACTAAAACATCTGTGCTAATTTGACAACAGTTGAGGTGGAACTAAACTGCCACGATACCTTCAAATTATATTTCGTATTATGATATGACCGTTTTCAACTGTATGTTATCAGTTGTCTATACTTACTTAGCAAATGAAAGGAGTTGCTGCTGTAGAGCTGATCATCTCTAAATTGTGGTTATACTTCCTCGCCTAACCTCCTCCAGAGTCTTCAATCCATTCTCAGACACTCACCACGTGTGATATCAGAGAGCTAAATGTAATCCTCAAATGCACGTTAACCGTCCAGAGGAATATTTTAAAAACTAAACAGCTTCAATTAGAAATTGGTGAAAAAGATAACAAAAAATGAACACACAAAATTATTTATAGTCTCAAATATTACTCAGATTGTGTATTGACAGGAAAATTCGATTTCAAAGATAGGGCTAATTTGAGCTTTCAAGGCGAGTGTAGTTCCAAACAGATAGCGCCCAATTACCAGTTGACACGAGGACAAGATGACTTCTTACCATGTCACTTCCTGACCTCACTTCCTGTGACCTCACTTCCTGCCCTTCCCTGCAGAGTGGCCACGGTGCAGGCCATCTCCTTCCAGAAGAAGAGGCTGTCCTACATGCTGCTGGTCAACCCCGGCAACCTGTTCAGTGTTCACCAGGAGAGCGGCGCGCTGAGCCTGACCCGCGGCGTGGACTACGAGAGTGGACACATCCTGCACACGCTGCAGGTCCGGGCCTCGGAGACCCAGACGGGCCTGAGCGCGGTGGTCGAGGTACGCCAACACACACACACACACACACACACACACACACACCGGCACACACACACCGGCCACACACACACATGAACACACCCACACATGGGCACATACACACAGGCACACACACACTCACGCGCACACACACACTCAAAAATCCGATACCAACAAACACAATTGTCTTTCACAAACACACACACACACACACACACACACACACACACACACACACACACACACACTCGCTCCCGTCCCCACCCCTGGTCCTCTCCAGACAGCTGCATCCCCAGTGTCCCAGCAGGCCTCCTGCACTTAGCTGGCCTGACTCCTTCACCAGAAAGACATGTCCATGTCATTCCCAAGGTTTGGATGGGAGTCTGCAATGTCCTGCGTGTACGTGCCATGGCGTGTGTGTGTGTGTGTGTGTGTGTGTGTGTGTGTGTGTACATGTGTGTGTATGTGTCTCCAACACGACGGGAACCATTCTAAACCTGTTTGCCGAGGCAGTAGTGCACGTCAAATCTATCCTAAATGTGTCTCCTCCAGCCAGAGGCCTCGTTATTGAAGTCCCTGGGCTCGCGGCAGGTGAACGGGGGTGTAGGAGAAGCTGTCGTGGTGGACCCACAGAGGATTTGGATAAATTGGAAATGGGTGCAGTTTAGCTTCAACGAGTATGGAAAGAACCTGTGAGCGATCTCAGCGGTCATGGGTATTGGCCGGATTTGAAATGGGTTTGCTTGGAGAGAAGCAAGGAGAGAAGAAGCAATTGCTTTTTTAGGTTGAATACCTTTCTGTTGGTCGCAAGGCATGCCCTGGAGAGGGTATATTTTAAAGTTAAAACAACAGAAAATGCACAAGTACCACATAGACTTTCTTCAGTTGATAACTAATATATTTGGACATGATAAATTGCCTCATATTGATATTGGTCTGAATATGAACATTTACAGTAAGTCTAATGTATGGATTAATATAATTAGGCAAAGTAGTGCATTTGGCACAAAAAGCGTATTGCAGTCTCAAATGGTATTCTGCAATGCCCTGACTTGGTTGTAAATTTACTGATTAACTATTAGCTAATTGATTGCTGCTGATTTACTTGTGTGTGTGTGTGTGTGTGTGTGTGTGTGTGTGTGTGTGTGTGTGTGTGTGTGTGCGACCCTGAGGTCAGGCTATAGATAATTACTCCCCTCTCCTCCTTTTGTTACATTCCCTGCTTCTGGTTGCAGAGATATTAGTGCATTTATTAGAGGTGTGTTGGCTGCCGGCTTGACATGAAAATATTAATATTATATCATTGTATATTAAGACACTTGAAGAAATGAATGCTAATAGAACAGAGCACCAGGTGTTAATAATTATGAGGAACAATTCAGTTTGTGTTCCATATGAACAATACATACACACACACACGCGCGCGCACGAGTTCACACACACGTAGTGGAAGCCGTGTAATTATTAAAGTGCTGTTCAGCCCAATAAGGACAGGCTTAGCCCACCAAGGAATGATTTAGTCCACCAAGGACAGGGTTAGCCCACCAAGGACAGGTTTAGCCCACCATGGACAGGTTTAGCCCACCATGGACAGGCTTAGCCCACCAAGCCGGGATCTGGCTCCAGTTTCTCCCCAGGGTATTTGAGGCAAGGCATGAGGAGACTAGACAACAGGGCTGTCCTAGACCAGGGCGTCCATCTTGATTTGGCTGATACCTCACTGTCTGATTGAGTTCTCTAGATTGGCCACGACGTTGGAGCCAGCAGCCGGAAGGTTACAAATGCACAGCTTGGCACACATGCAAAGCCGCACGCACACACACACACACACACACACACACACACACACACACACACACACACACACACACACACACACACACACACTCAGGGATAGACAGAAGCATACAAATACAGAGACAGACACATAGATAAATGTAGCCGACGTGGACACATATACACAGAAAATATTTTGCAGCAAGAAAAGCACGCAAACCTGTGTAAACAGATGATATGCAAAAAGGAACAGACACACACGCATGAGCTATGATGTGGGAGCTACTACTGTCTGCCAGAAAGCTGGGGACCAGTCATGTTCACCTCCCTCTGAAATCACACCATCTGTGACCGATGCCTCCTCTCTCTCTCTCTCTCTCTCTCTCTCTCTCTCTCTCTCTCTCTCTCTCTCTCTCTCTCTGTGTTCCTCTCTCTCCATCTTCTCTTGTCTTGGTTCCTCCAGCTCTTCCTCCTGTTCTTCCCTGTTTCTCTCCACATTGTCCTGTGCGATCATCTCCATGTCTGTCTGTGGTCTGGCCCTCAACCTGCTCTCCAAACACACAACCCTAACCCCAACCCCACAACCCTAACCCTAACCCCAACCCAAACCCTGTTCCTCTGCTGTGGTCTGGTCTCACTTAAACACTGCCCTTAACCCGCTCTCCAAACACGCAACTGCACAGAAAAAAAGCAAGCAACGTTTCAGTTTGTTGTTTTTCCTGTGTGTTTTCCCTACAGGCATGCATGCTTTGTGTGTGTGTGTGTGTGTGTTTGTGTGTGTGTGTGTGTCTGCAAAGCGCTCACAGCCTCAAACGTTGCCCCCACACTGGCATATTTCTCCCTTGCCTGGGTTGCCGCCTGTGCCCACCATGCCCACCGTGCCAAGGCTGCCCACCTCTCTCACCACCCAGAGGGGGACAGGCTCCACTCCTGGCAAGCCTGCTCCTCAGAGATAACCGTCCCCCTCACGCACGCACACACACACACACACACACACACACACACACACACACGCACACACACACACACACACACACACACACACACACTATCACTATTCCTGCATGGCTAGTATAAATCTTTGGACTACTTACTCCTCACATGTCTGCCCTCTCTCTTCTATTTCTCTGTCTCGCTTTACTTTTCTATTCCTCCCTCATCCTCTCTTTGCTTTTGTGTGTGGGTGTGTGCGCGCTTGATTGTGTGCGTGTGTCTGCATGTGTGTGTGTGCGC